>JAMBLF010000245.1:0-337410 GCA_030578115.1 Leucoptera coffeella
TTAGTGAGATTATACTGTATATAGCATTCTATTAAATGTCTTTATTAGTGATAAAACATACATAACATACGCTTCACGACTTGTGTATACACACTCCCTTTTTTATTATGGCGGTGTAGTCAGAGGCTTGAATGCCTATCTCGAAATTTTTGAAGGCATGTTAGGTATTGGTCATTCAAAGCTTGCGTATCACTAGATAGACAGCACCCAACGTGATAGGTAGTGAACCGTATCGCCGTATATAGGCACTGACTTTTACCTATCCTGAGGGATAGGCAGGTTTCCTCATGATGTTTACCCTCACCGTTAGCGACTGTAAATTATGTACGTAAATAAAATGTGAGTGAAATAGTATTTTCATAAACAAACTTAAACTTAAATAAAAGGAAACCTGGTGTTGATACAAAATACGAGAATCCTATAAAAAAATATATGTTTATTAACATTTACAATGCCCTTGAGAAAAGAAATTCAACCCACTTTTACATATCAATGAGACTAAAGGGTTATCATAACCTCACATAGTGACCAACCCTCACAATACATACTATTATGCCTAAAAACAGATACTACAGTATACCTAAGCTTAATAAATGGCCGGCCTAATAAGACATATAACAGTCAGATAGACGCTATATTGAAAAAGGTGACGTTAGGAGTACCTATAACCGCCGAGAGTGTATGAGAGGATGTATGAAGGTCAATGAAGCGAAAGTGGTCTGTCAGGATCGGGACAAATGGGGATCCATGATCTCTGCCTACCCCTCTACAGGGAATCAGGCGTGATGTGTATATATGTATGTACCTAAGCTTATTGTCTGATATTATCTATATCAAAGGAATTGTTATCAAAACTCTAAAGCTCATAAATAGTTTCTCCATAATAATATCTACGTATGAGTAATATTCAATGCATAAATAAACCATTTATGAGTAATATTCATAAATAGGATTAATAAACACTTAAATAACCATGTTTATTATGAATCTATTGTTGTTATTATGAACTAGCGACCCGCTCCGGCTTCGCACGAGTATAAATATATAGCCTACTCCACTATTTAATGGATGTTATTATACATATAAACTTTCCACTTGAATCACTCTATCTATTAAAAAAACCGCATCAAAATCCGTTGCGTAGTTTCAAAGATTTAAGCATACAAAGGGACATAGGGACAGAGAAAGCGACTTTGCTTTATACTAGTTATGTAGTAATAGTGAAGTATGCATGAGGTTCTGTCCATTCTAATAGGCAATAAAGGATGTCAATGCATATATGTAAGAAATCACTAAAAGTGTCACATAGGAGGTTTTAAAAAGGCTACAACAATATTATGTTTTTGTATATGTTACCGGCCAAACCCGATTTCAGGACAAACTAGTTTGGCCTAGGCTAAACTAGTGCTTCCTACACGCGCTAGGATTAACTAGTAAGGTTAGATTAGTTTAGCCTAGGCCAAAGTAGTTTGTCCTAAAATCGGGTTTGACTACTAACATATATAAGGGTTGTAAATGTATGAAACTTACCGTGCAATATTATATCAGTTCAAAACTCAGACACTTATCAACACATAAAACACTTTACCAAATAACAACACAGTCCTCGTAAACATAGTTAAAAAACACAAGAAGGGACGCGAACACACTTAGCACTGGTTTTATATAGTCTTTTCTTTAATATGGCAACCGAATTACAGTAAAAACTCATACAATTACACTTTTTCACATTTTTTTCTTGTCATGGACAAAGTATCTGGAAAAAAGAAATTATCAGTTAAAAATATGTCTAGGACATAGAAACATACATAGAAAATGCTAGCTAATTTAAATAGCTGCTTGTTTTCCCGGCTTGTCATATTAGGTGACTGAAATGAAATGCTTTTTATTCAACATAAGCATCATAAAATTACTTGTTAAAAGTCATAAAAAACAAAAAAAATTATAAAATTAACAATTACTTTTGTTCTCTACAACTGTATCTACCCTTTAGTAATCAATGTAGTAATGAAATAATTAATCCATGATGAAAAAATTTAAACAAAGGACATTAAATTATCAAGTGAATCACATTAAGTTCATTCCTGGGTTAATTATAATTAGTAGGTCAATAACCTTAATTAGGTTATTTAAAGGTATTATATGGCCTACCTACCCCTCATATAAGATTACAAGTAAGATGTGACATAAACATACAAGTAATATCATTAAAAATATATATATACTTTTTAAGTACCAACACAAAAACCAGTTGTATGTTTTTAGAGTACAATTTGATAGAAGAATATTGGTTTAAAACTTTAGTATTCCGACACTATTATATATTACACTGATTATCAATCTATTCAGTATCAAACTAGCTGCCTCTCTTCATTTAGTTTAACAAACAAAACAAACACATTCACGACCATTAAGTCTTGCGGGGTAGTCAGAGGTTCAGGTTTCCATCTCCGCAATAGCGAAGTTAGTAATTCTATGGACACCTTGAACCCACGTGTTGACCAGTAACCATACTCTTTGTGACAGGTGGTCAGCCATGTCGCCATTTACAAGCACTAAGTTTACATATCATCAATAATGTACCAAATCCATTTTAACCCAATTTTACAGGCTAAAATTTAATAAAATATTCAAACCAAGGTTCTGTACCTTTTAGGAACTCCCCCATACACACATAACATACACATATACATACATAAACAAACCAATGAAACAGTTCACCTAAATAAGCATAGAGAAATCATGTAGGCACACTCTTAAGGCCTTATGACATTGTAATTATGCAAACGCATATTTCAAGGTATCATGATGTCATATTGACAAATAACTCTTGTTAGAGACATTTTAATAAATATAACAGTATATTTTAGCTAATCTAGGACATAGATAAACTAGCTGCCTTTCTTCCCAGTGAGGATAAGAGGCGATTAAGGGATCATAGTTAGTACAATCTATTAGGTATTGGACTAGAAATTTGTTGGTGTTTTTTTCATATGAATGCCATTATAGCCTTGAAATTTATGCTAAAAGTGACTGTAGTAAAGTCATATATCAGAATATATCCATGAGAGATTGAGTATATGTGTGTGTAAGGGTCAGAGATAAAATAAATTCATTCCTCTAAATTTTCAATAGTAAAATGCCATTAATTTCAGCATTTATTATTCATTTTATATAATATTTTGAATTAATTTAATTTATTTAAGGTGCATTGAAATTGTAATTTTCTACATAATTCCCATTAAAAATACCTTCAAATTGGGGATGAAAATTACAAGTTACAGAAAATACCACATTTCTAAAGCTTGTGAGGTAAATCAAATTTATGGAATGGATTAAGTGACTTTAAGTGACCATTTATAATCTCAAAAGGGGTTGAAGAAACTAGGAATAAATTCTCTCCTTGGCTTAGTAGAGAGAAATTGAGAAACATTACAAGAAGAGGTGAAGGGATGTCAATCTACAAGAATTCATGTATGATTGCCTTCAAATGCATTGCAGTTGATGCTTAAACTACCTAATTCCCACTAACTAGCATTGAAACACCCACTATTCATGTATTTTTTTACCAAATAAGCATCTGTCGAATTTGTTTATATTTATTCATGTATTTAATTTGTATTACAATTCTTTACTCTTTTTATACACGTAATTTGACCCAAATTAGATGAACTTATGATATTGCAAATAATGAGTAAGTAAACAAATAAATGGATCGTCATAAAATCTTAAGTTGTTGGATAAACAATACGATGCCTAAATTCCGAAGTTACACATAAAAATACGCGAGATTAAGTTGATAATTTCAAGGGAATCTATAGAAAATACATACAGATTCGCATGCGAAACGATAAAATATGTAAATAAGTTAAGTATCAAAGAGAATAGTGTGTGAAAACAATGAAATAACATTTTCCCAGGAGAAGCGTTTGATACATTCAAAGAATATTCCGCTTAAATGGGAGCGTGGGACGAAAATAGTAGGATACGTACATGTTTGTGAGCTCACAAGAGCGGTCCTCATCCGTTCATCAGGAACCTAGCACAATATAAGCGCTAATTTACTAAATGATGACCATTTGTGATTCAACTTGAATGAATTTATATGACCTTTGCGACACAAAAACACTTACAGTTTGACGAAGATATTCCGCTAATAAAACACTTTGTAAGGTTGTAAAGCTTGTAGATTAATAAAGCACACTTTAATTTTGGAAATAAATAGTAAATACCGACGAATAATGGCTCACCGTTCGTAAAATTCACTTGTAAATTCTAGGGGACGTCGCGCATGTCGACGAAAATTTACGTCACGTGACCTGTCATGGCCGCCTCTCTTTTGACAACTTGGCTTGACGTAATTTTATAGAGCGTTACACACTGGTACAAAATTTTACTGCGAAATTATTTTAATTTTATATTAATAAGTAGTTCATTTAAGTGTTATAGTATTAAAACGGTAAAAAATGAATTGTTGTAATAACTAGTTTGACTGCGTATGACAAAATATGTACTAAGCAATTTTTTTGACTCAATGTCGTTTGAAAAAAAAATGCCTTTCTTTACGCGTTAAGCCCTTTGAATGTGCGTGAACGACACCTATACCTGAAACTTCCCCTTAACTATAATCATCGAGCATGTATGCAGGCAGATATGTATTAAGCGCAATAAGGGATCCCTCTTAGGGAAAACAATCGTAACGTTTATATAATATACTGATGATACATACGCCCCCAAGGAAATATTAACAGTATTAGGTTTCATACTTTAAGGGGATAAATAGTTATTTGCATTACATACTTACATTTTCTTCTTTCACATCTGAGGCCCAAGTCCACCAATGCTTTTTTAAAGTTAACATTTCAATATCATTCCAGTAACAGTGGAAAGTTGGGAGTGGATTATCAAAAGTTACAAATTTCGCAATTTTTTAAGGCCAACTTCATACTATTACTTAACTGATATTGAACTACGATCTTTTCTACGCTATATGCAATGATTGCTGATTTCTTCATAAGTCTTTTTAAGGTCTTCCATGCATATTAGTAGTATTGTCTTCAAGCCCAGTTTTGACCACATAGTAACCAAATTTTGTTTGCATTTACCGAGTCCATACATATATTCATGTCTCTACGCCCATAACGGGATAGGCAGAGACTATCAATCGCCACCTGGAACGATATTCACAAATCTCTTTTACTTCACTCACACATAATTAACCTTCTCACACATGCTCTTCTGTTATTCACTACGTACACCCGCCTTTAGAAGAATGTGTCCAGTTTGATCTGTTTGTTCTACGCCGCCTACCCCATCTAACTCTACCTTCCACTTTGGCTTTATAGATTCATTTCGTAACCCTCTTTTCATTCATCTGCTACATGTGCCCAAACCACCTAATACATAAGTACCTTTCTCTATTTTTATCCATTAGTAGGCAAGATTCATCGACATGTTTTCTATCGATGTTCAATGAAAAACAAAATAAAACTACATAATTTATTTATTTTAATATTTGTTGTTTAATGTCATAAACTTTACATTAATGTATAAATTAGAGTGCTTTACATCAAATATACTTATGTACATAAATATGCAATATCAGTGCTTAAAATTAATAAAAAATTTAGTTGTCATATACAAAAACAATAACAAGATTAATTAAACGTTATTCAGTCTTTAAATTTCATTTCATATCCCCGTTCGATAGATTCTATTTCAAAATCATTAGTCGCCTCCTGCAATATGCCAGGACGAACGGCAGCTAGTTAGCATTCTTTTTACGTCCCAGTCTAACTCGGACAACATGCTTGAAATGACAGGTCTCTGACATCCTCCCAAGTCGCAATCCATTCAGTATGGTCCCTATTTGCATAACAATAAGGTGTATTGCAGTGTAGAAATTTTGTCAAGTATCATGTCACACTTTTTCATTGTGTTTATTATTCTGTGTTTCCATCTGAAACAAGTGATAGAGAAAATAACAATTAGCTTTTTGACATATGTATACTTATTAAATCACATCTCAAACAATTGCTTAGATAATAATGTCAAAAAATCAATCATTTTTATCACTGACTGACCTATAGATCATGTCATGGTATTGACTGGGTCCTCATTTTACATTTATGTTTAAGATGGAATATATGCCATTAATTTTCATACAACATTTAAAAGGTAGTTAAAAAATAGTGGCAAGCAGTAGAAGTAATCCATTTTGTTTCGTCTTCAATGAACCAAAGCAAAATAATCTAGTTGCCAATCCGATTCTCGATCACAACTCACTTACTTAAGAAAATAGATAGCTAGTTAAATTCTAGTTTAGTCCAAAACCAACACGTTTAATAGTTACTTAATATATTAAATTACTAATAATTTGTGTGGTTTTATGAAAACACGATTAGGGTGAAACTTTTTTCATATTGTAGACATTAACCAATTACTAATGCTATAACGCAAATACATATGCTGTACCATTCAAGGTGTTTATTATGTAAGGCTGACAGCCCCACCAAAAGGGAGTATTGGTACTACTACACTATACACATCACGATCACGATAATCACGCGACACCCGATGTAATAAAAGTTTCACTTCACTACATAGTATAAAACAAAGTCGCTTTCTCTGTCCATTTGTATGCTTAAATCTTTGAAACTACGCAACGGATTTCGATGCGGTTTTTTTTAATAGATAGAGTGATTCAAGAGGAAGGTTTAAATGTATAATAACATCCATTAAATAGTAAAGTAGGCTATATAATTTATACACCTGCGAAGCCGGAGCGGGTCGCTAGTAAAACATAAAATTAATTAAATAATTAACAATACTCACACTTTGCGCGAACGCCGCACACACTTTCATATGATTGGTCAAACATAATCGCAAAGCCGCGTTGTCTTTCATCAACTTTGCATTGATTTGCTTCAAACGAGCATTATCTTCTGCAACTTTCATGGTTTTTGATTTTAAACGTTCCCTGAAAATGAAGAGAATATTTTAGGATAAATACGGGATATTTGATCTTTACCTATTTATCTGTACGGAAATTAGAGCTACGTATTGAACACATAAATGTCTTTTATGACCAACTGACTGAACTACATAGTTTTAACCACATATTCAACTACTGGTTTGTTTCTCTCCTATTCGATTATCTACATCTACATATACATCACGCCTGATTTCCTGTAGAGGGGTAGGTAGAGATCACGGATCCCCATTTGTCCCGATCCTGGCAGACCACTTTCGCTTCATTGACACTCATACATCTTCTCATACACACTCGGCGGTTATAGGTACTCCTAACCTTTTCAATACAGCGTCTATCTGAATATTTTATGTCTTATTAATACTTCTATTATCTCATTGTAAAAATATTTTTTAACTACTGAAAATTGCGAAAATGTATATTCAGCTATTCATATACTGAAAGTTGTATTCATTCATTTCGTTCACCATGTCAGAAATATGTATGTACGTTTACCTGTAACGTTTTGAAGCCGCCATTTTCCTTTCCCGTATAACTTTATTCCTATCATTACTTCTAATATCACTTGTAACTAATGTAACATCACTATCTCCACAACTTTGTCTGACACTTTCACTACCTACACTACTTTTATTCACTTCAGCACTTACTAACACATTATCACTGATTCCAATATTAACCCTATTCACTTGCTTGCATATATCACTATTTCCGACACTACAATTCACTTGTTCACCACCTAACACTTCGCTCACTCCTATATTACAATTGATCGGTTCATCAGACACTTTATTTACTCCACTATTTTGTTTACACAACACATCATTAACACTAGTTTGTTCTCTTAAAATATTATTTACTTCCATAACGGATTTCATTAAATCATCATTGACCGCTTTATTTCTACTGGCATTGATATCAAATGCTTTTATTGGTACCTTTCCAGTAGGTATACTTTGATTTACTACCATTACCGGTAAAAGCATACCCAACGATACTAAACTACCGGTATTAGTGGGTACCGGTTTTTTAGTAGTTTTCTCTGTTAGTAGCTTTTTCAGTAACTCTTTCGGCTGTTCTTGTGTCACTTGACTAGTAACAGGTTTCATTTGTATGCAATTTAGATTGGGTAGTTTAATTACTACTTCATAATTACTATTTACATTATTATTTGCAGTAACTTCATTATTCACACTATCATTTGTATCTATTTTGGTCTTTTTAACACTTTTCTTGTCACCTACCCCAATTTTTTTAGTTTTCTTTCTAATAATATTAGTTTTTGGACTTTTTACTTCTTTTTTAGCATCCGCACACCCCGATTCATTAGCCAAACAATCCACAACACGATCTAACGATTGCTGACTAATAATGGGAGGCGGTTTTCCTAGACTATCCACGAGCGTTTGACTGTGTAAACCACCAGTCACTTTTGTTCCCGAATCTAGTAAAACGGGTCGGGGTTGTTCTATCGTATGTACGTCTTTTCTAATTTCCACATTACTCTGTATCTTTATAACGTTATTCGTGTACGAGACCGTTTCGTTGCGTTCTGTTGTGACGTCATCGTGACGTCTTACGGCGCCTTCATTTACAAATTCGGTCTGTTTTCCAACTACCCTGCTTATGGTTGTGACTTCGTTGGTTAGTTTCGATATGGTAGTCGTTTCGTACTCCTTTATTTCGCCGTTTTCGTCACTTGACGATCTGGAAGGAAATAAATTATTTTTAATTATTTAACAAAAACTGGTACATTATAATAATAATTTTACTAGGTTCTATTTGGTATGTATTATTACTGTTAATATTTTTACATTTAAACTACATGAATGTACTTCAATATCATGCACACATACACATGACGCACGTTTTCCCACAGAGGAGTAGGCAGAGATAACGGAATTCGATCCAGACAAAGCACTGTTGCTTCATTGAATCTATACACCTTCTCATACATACTCGGCGGTTATACGAACGTGTGACGTCACCATTTTAGCATTAATATATTTATCAGCACAAACATCTCACCTGCTAACAGTGATGTTCTTATGGTTGTTAGTGGCAAACACCGTGGCACTGCCATCGTTGAGGACGGGGAAGACCATCTGCGGTGTATGCAGCACGTCATCTGGATGAGAAGACACCGAACTCTCTAGGGAGAGTAGACCGGCTCTGAAAATGATACATACACATTGTTGAAAATGATACATAGATGTATAATATGTATGTGGGATTGAGTGGATATGTATTTCTGTAAAGATGGATTAAAAATTGCAAATGGTATCTTTTGCGTAGTAGTCTGGGCTTTGTATATCATCTATTCAATTACAGAGTAAGTCGTGATTGAGTACACAGTTTAACAGTCGGTCAGAACTCAGTGTGAGAATGGTTAGCTTATAGGAGCTGACACATATTGTATTTATCTAGGGATAGCTAACCCGCCTTAAAAATATATAGATATAGAAATATATTTTTGAAAATATATCTTTTCAATCAATTGACATCTAGATCAATACGCCTATTAGTTCAAATTATCAACTATACCTAATTATTTATTGCAAATAGACTTGTATAATATCTGATTTTGAGTTTTATGCTAAAATGTATTATGTATAATACATACAAATTTTCAACTCAGACCATTCGCCCGGACGAACACCTGCCCAAGTACGAAGCTTTTTCCTGTAAGACACAGTGTATCCTACACGTATGTATTAAGACTATGTGTATGTAATCGTGAAAACTTGAATAAACTTTAAAGCCAATATATTGTGGGAGGAGTGGGAACCAGAGGTTCATCGGTCCATCACTGCAATTGCAGGATATGTCAAATATGGTAACATTGAACCCATGGTCCAAAAGATAGTCAGCACTCAATTTAACTGATGTGGCTATATTACTTTATTCTGACTATTCTTTTTATTTATCCTATTCAAACTAGGACTAGGAACTAGGTCAATGGAACCCGTTGGGCAATGCGCTAGCAACCTGTCACCATTGTTTCATATAACATCACAACCCCAATAATATATTCATGCTATAAAGTGACTATGGTAATATTATCGTCTCCAAGGTTAGTAGAAAGGGAATAGAGAATGTGAATGTATGTAATATCAAATCATAATATCAGGCAGCAAACGTAATTATTTGTTTATAAAATATACGAAATAAGTCCTGTTTTCTAAAATGTATAATGTTCTGTTCTGTAAAATGTATTTATTGTCCTAACTATTCAATAGGTAGGTTTCTTTCTCAGCCAAATTATTCATATACTCACTTAGTCTCCATAGCTCTTTTGAAGCCTTCATCGAATGGGTTGACATTCTGCAAGTCTTGGAACAGGCCCACCTCTTCACAGTTGCGCATGAAGCGTGTCGGCGTTGGCGTTTGGTCCGCTGAAAAGAAAGGTAATTTGGTTTACATACATAGAGTGATGAATGACGATTGATTTGATTATTATTACCTACTTTGTGTCTCATTTAAAACATACTAAATACATTGGTACATGCCAGAGCCGGGATTCGAACCTAGGACCTCTAATAAGAAGTCATAGGTCTTACCCACTTGGGTACAGCCGATACCTCTATCTATACTAAATGTGATCTTTGAGGTTCTGTCTGCCCTTAAAGGTATAACAGGAGTGTACCATGTGATCGGTTAGACACCTAAACGCTAATTGTGAGGTCCCGGGTTAGATTCCCGGTGGAGGCAGAGTTCAGAACTACGCTTTTCTTCTGCTTTCAAGCCTGGTTGTTGATTATTTATGCTATTTCTGCATTTATCTATGTAGAATAAGTATAAATTTCTTAAATATACATTGGCTCGTACCCTCAACACAAGTCTTAAATGTACTAACCAAGGGGCTAGTTCAATTGGACTAATAATGTCCTACAATATTATTATTATTATTAATCGTATTGATTGACTCACAAACCTCCAACTACAAATGTTTATTATTTTAAATAAGGTTGTGTTTTTATAATGGTCAGGGAAAACATAGTGAGAAAACCTGCCTATCCATTGGTATAGGTAGTAGCTAATGCAGGTATGTGACAATACAATTCACTACCTATCACATTGGGTGCTGTTTATCTAGTGAAACACGGGCTTTGAGGAGCTCATACCTAACATGCCTTGAAATCTCAGAGATTGACACACAATGCTACTCACTACTCTACCAACATACTACTCAACCACAATAAAAAAGGGAGTGTGTATACGAGTCAGAAAGTGTATGTGTATTATAGTCTGGAAGGGTATGTTATGTGGGTTTAGTCTTACCAACAAAAGAACTCTTAGGTTCACTCCCCAGTTGGAGTGCCATATCATGTTTCTTTGTATGCACATGTAGATGGTCTTCATTTGTGAACGCCATTCCACATTCTGGCATGGTGCAGGCGAACGGTTTTTGTGGCTCCATTCTTGTTTAGTTAGGGGTACTATCTGTAAAGGAAAAATTGTATTCAATTAAATAATAATAAGACTATTTATATACAAAAAGAGCTAGTTTAGGAATAAACCTGTGCTAGTATAGGATATTGAACATACAGGATCAAAGGATACTTTGGGGGAGTAATTTTGTTAATATAAATATTACTAATCGTTTACTAACCGTATCAGTTGTTGATATATAATGACACTGATCTCGTATTACTTTTTACTAAAACCATACATTATACTAAATTAATAAATAAAATGATAATTTATTCTTATGTATTATAAACTTTGTTTTGTTTAGGTTATTTATGTAAATATTATTACTTTTCCCATTTGTGTTGACATTTTGCCATGGGAATGTACGGTGTTTACATACACAAACGTTTAAATAAACCTAATGTTATGCGAATAAAAATTCGTTTCAAAAAAGTTATAAATCATCAGGATATATATTATTACATTGCAAAGAGCGTAATTTATTGGAATATAAAGTATTATTTTTATTGTACAATTATTTATGATTCTTAATATGACAATCGTATGAAGAGAATCGGTTATAATAATTTAGATTATATATTATAAATGATATTCTCTCCCTTGTAGTTACCGACTGTGAAATTCCAAAACACTAGAATAATTAATTGTATCTTTGATATTGTTAATTATTACAGTAAAATCCCCATAATATTTTAATATATTTAAGCTGGCTATGATTTGCACAACTGTCAAAATGAATAGTAAAAGGTAATGATGGGCACCTTAGAACCACAACATAGAATCTTAGACTCGATTAAGTTATGCAATTCACAATCTGGTGATGGAAAGTAAAAGTTTCATTATTTTACGTACACTTTTTTTATTCCTTTTGAGATGTGTAAAACCTCGACACGATAATAACACCTTTATTAAAATGACACCTTCAAGAAAATTTAATGTAAAAAGGAAAAATAGGCCTCTTTTGAAAGGACGGGTAGAACAGCAGGCAGTAGGCATTATTTTCATGTCCCAGACTCCTTCAGCCTACATCTAGAAGATTCAGGCATACAAGATTTTTTTGCGAGGATACATGTTAGGGATAAACTAGTTTACAAACTACTTGATAAGAGATCAATAGCGATACTCGATCCTAAAATATAAAATTAGTTAAAAGGGTGACACATGTAGTATGCTAATCTTATTGCTTTACTATACTAATACCTGTGACCATAAGCGTACACCTAATTTTTTCGAGACATGGTTGATTAATACGAATACAAAAGTATCGATTATACATAGCGCTAAGCTCAACTCTACGAATGTTCGCTGAGAATGTAAATTGTGAATCGAGTGAGTGATCGATTTGTCTGTCGAAGTGTATGAATGTTTTGTTTTTGATATTTTTTAATTAATTTAAAATTATTAATTGTAATTTTGCCATATAATAATAATTAAGTAATCTCTAATTTATTCTACGCTTTATAATTGTGTCAGGAAGCAGCTTAATATAAAGGATATTAAGGACTAAATCTCAATAATCAAGTAAGTTATTAAAATTTGATGTTTTGTGTTTTTTTTCAATCAATAAAATTGTATAGTGGGCGGTTCTGATAAGGAATTACATGCGTTAGTATTGTTTGACCATTAATTTACGATGTTTATGACGCTCTTTTTATTTTCTTCATCTCTATTTCGATTTACAAGAATTTCAAAATTATTATCTGTTTACGTAGCTACTATATTACGTACTATTTTACATAGTAGGTATTTTTTAGTCTTCCTTCTAAATTGGAATGTTTATATATTGTAGATATTTATTTATGTATTTTTATTAAACTACCCTCTAATTTCACTTTAATATTTCACATACTTATACATTCTCCTCTTTTAATTCCTTTCGGGGTGGACAGAACCTTTGAGACATGTTAATATCTCCTAGGTCACTTATTAGTATAAATATTGTAGTTGCAATGTCATGTAGAACATTGGTGACAGGTTGTTAGCCCATCTCCCAATAGATTCCATTGACCCCTTATCTATCAGTTGCCTCCTACCACATTCTGGGAAGAATGGTAGTTAGTTATCATTCCTTTTACGTCCCAGACTAGTATAAGACTGATATTAAAATAAAATTATGGAAGTATGTAATTATGTTAAAGTGACTGTGTGTATCTATACAATGTTCTATTGACCCTTTCTTGAATCACAGACATAAAATATCACCAAGAAAAGTACATATGTAAGTCAATAGACAATTTCTAAAACAGCACATGTTATATTAAATACACTGTGACATATGTCCTTTTGGAAATCAACTAACCATTCATGTGTACTTGGTGACACCAATAGTTGAACAATGTTTGTTAGAAAGTAAACCATACTGTTCTCATGACTTTTTGCAAACACTTACATAGCTTAGGTGTGGTACTGTTACTTATAGATGGCGCTACAATGAGCTTAAAGTTACATTTGGTCACATTATGTAATTTTTTAATAATAATTGATACATTAACCTACTTCCATTAACGAATTAGCATTTCTGAAATCAACCTGTTCATGGATTATCTAATGAGACACTTTTATCGTGTACATTTTTTGTTGCTTTAGTTTATAAATTTCATGGATAGTTATTACTTAGATATTATTAATACTATGATGAGGGAAAAACATTGTGAGGAATCCTACCTGTTCGTTGAACAGGTAAAAGTTAATGCTTGTAAATGGCGACTTGCCTGACCACCTGTCACATTGAGTACTGACTATCTGGTTAACATGTGGGCTTGAGGTGTCCATAGAATTACTACCTTCGCAATTGCGGAGATGGACACCTGAACCTCTGACTACTCCACTAGGGTTAACGGTTGTGAATGCGTTTGTTTGTTTTGTTAGTTTGCTATTATTTGGATAACCCAGAGATTATGTATAAGGAAGGTTACCCTTGAGCATAAATATTAGTATTGTGATGTCTTATGGAACAACCCAATTGATCCTATTTACCCCTAGTCCCATTGTCACTTTCTATGAGATGCCAGGAAGAATGGCAGCTAGTTAGTATTCTTTTTACATCCCAGACGAAGATAGAATAATTGATGAAATTGCAATTTATTACTTAATTGTCGACTCTGTGGAGCGATTGGTTAACCACCTGAATGCTAATTGTGAGGTCTCGGGTTCGATTCCCGGTGGAGGCAGAGTTAAGAACTACGCTTTTCTTCTGCTTTCCAGTCTGGTCGTTGATTATATATGCTATATATGTATTTATCTATATATAATATGTATGTATTTCTTATATACATATTTTGACTAGTACCCTTAATACAAGTCTTAAATGAACTTACCAAGGGGCTAGGTCAATTGGTGTAATAGTGTCCCAAATATTATTAAATTAGCCCTGATAATTATGGTAAATGTGACTGAAAAATGTTGAGTCTATGTACCATTCAACTTTACCCTTTCGTATAATATCTTATTGTTAAATAAAATTAATAATTTCATAAATGATATTATTAATTTTATGTAACATATACCATTAATCTTTGTGTCACTTGAATTGTGGAGTTGGTGATTTTTTCACCACTCTAAACACTTGTGTTAACCTGATAGTAAGCACCTAATATGACAGTTGGTAAGCCGTGTTGCAATTATAGGCACTGACTATTACATATTCTAATATATTTACTCTACCTACCTATTTGTAGGTTTCCACTCAATGTTTTCTTACTCTGTATGTGGTTGATTTTGTAAAGTAACAATTTTAATTTAAGGTAAAGTTACTAATGTCAATGCTTTAAAATATGTTGATTATTGGACATTTTATTACTTAAGATAATTTTCTAAGGTACACTGTGTTCCTATAAAGAAGCTGGAATTGTCTTGTTTAAGAAATATATAATTATTTTCATTTAAACATATTGTTTACATTAAGTGTCGGGCATTAGTGACTTTACCTTAAAAGACTATTGATAAATTAGTTACTTGATAATAATATTTTTTTTTGTTATAGTGATATTATAAATTAATAAACGAATAAATAAGTAAATATAAACAATGGAGGGCAAAGAAACCTTCTCAACCGCTCAAGAAAACACATCAAGCTCATCGGATTGTGAATACCTATCTAACGAAAGCAATAATCTAACTAATAACACAAATATCAATAAGGACAATAAGTTAGAACTTAACTTTAAACCTAAGTTGCATCTAGATGGCCTGAACGATAGTTTAGTATCCAAAATGCATAACTTGAAAATTGAGGAACAACCAACAGATTTAGACATCAAAAATAACCTAACACAGACTATTAAGCATCCGTTAATGGACACTAATAGTCCAGTATCACCGGAAAACTTCCCAGATTTAATACCGAAGAAAGTGAACCAAAATAATACGGATAATATCATATCTAACAGTCACAAACCCTACACACCACCAGACGTAGCAAAGGTTAAACGTAAAGTGAAAATCTTTGGAGATTTCCTAACGGAGAACGCTTCAACACCTATTCGGCAAAGTGATCTAGATGGAAGATCTGAAGAGAAGATTCTCTCAAAGGAAGATGGAGTAGAAGATGTAGTAAACGGTTATAGTGATGCTAAAGATGAAATCTTTTATACTGGGGTAAGTTTTGTTATTGTAGTACTTATATATGCATTTAAAACCGTGATACCCTATCACGGCAGACCACGAACCAAATATAAAGAGGACCCGGCGTAAGGAACGGTTCCCGTTACGCGATGCGGAGGCCAAATGGCGTGTTTTAATTGGTGGGAGTCTAAAAATGTGTAGTAGAAAGAAGATACCTAATTTCAATGGCTGATGCCGTTTTTGAGTATAAATCGCGAATCTCTTAAAACTATAAAGTTATCCAGTTAGAATCGAAATCGTATCGAACGAAAGAACATGTTTCTTTTTGATGAATTAAGTTGTGATTTGAGAGATTCATATATTTAATGTTACAATGGTAGTCGAATTATGTATGTATGTAAATATTTCTACATTTTATTCCCATAGGTGGCAGAATGGTGTGAGTCCCCTTCCCACTTAAAGAAGAGGTTCAATATCGAGTTCCCAATTGAGATGACCAGCGATGTATTACATGTAAGTTTATTCAAGACTTATCCACTGGGCTACAGCCGCTATTAAATATTTTATATCTCTTGTTCGGTATTAATATCTATTGAGTTTCTTAAACAAATAACTGACAGAACCGACGACCGTTGGAGCAAAGTGGTTCTCGAATGGCGACCGCGTCTCGGTAAACGTAGTGTAGGACGCCCCCTGCTAGATGGACCGATGACCGGAAATAAGTCGCTAGTAGTGGTTGGCTGAGGGTTACGAGTGATCGTGTTAAGCGTACCCTTGGTGAGGCCTACGTTCAGCAGTGGACTGACATAGGCTGATTGATTGAACTAATAAGAACATTGTCTCCAGCGTACTTCAGAGGATGCCATCCCTTCGCCTTTGAGTGAAGACGCCTCTTTCAAAGCGAGGTGGCAGCCGAATAACGGGAGTGTGGCCCTTATCAAGAGACAAAAGGACAACGAAGTTATTGTTAGAAGAAAGATTGCCTTGGTAAGTAAAACTGCATACTATACAGGGTGGCGCATTCAAAACGGTCAGTATGGGAAAGTATGAAACTTTAAGAGATACGAAAATTTGTTCTTAGGAACCATGTCAACGATCATGTCATTTTTAGCATGAATATTGGGGCTGTGACGTACATATTTTAGAACATTGATGACAGGTTGCTAGCCCATCGCCCTATAGATTTCATTTACCACTCATCCCTTAGTCGCCTCTTACGACACGCCGAGAAGAATGGCAGTTAGTTCTAGGCGTTTGCATTTCTTGTTATTCCGTCGCCATGGTTACTACAATGGTCGCTACAACCGAAGAAAAACGAATTCGAAGCTCCAATTCCGCTCTTTCTTGTTCTTCGGTTCGTTCCAGTTGAGGATCCAAATCTTATCCCAAAGCGAACATATTTAGCCAGTTTGGCATCACAATTGACTAAATATTCAGCCGAAAATAATCATTTGTATTTTCAACTTCCACTGAGCCTGAACCATAGACGACTGTTCCTATAATATCCTTGCTATAATTTTATTATCAACACTTTAGCTAATGGGGTAGTTCTTATAATTAGCTAATAAAAGTCAAAGGTTAACTTTAGATGATTGTATATATTTATGTGTATTCCCGTTTATGTATTAATTGTGACTGGTGAATAAACTAATAAAGTATGTAAACTAATTTAATTGTAAGTCAGCAATGATGAATATGCTAACGCTGTACGTATTACCGCTACAACACTGTTGTTTTTGTAATCAGCCTGCCGACGACGACTGCAGTCTCGACAGCCTGTCGGCCTGCAGCCTGGGCTCAGAGGAACCCCCTCCCACTATGGAGGGGGGGCACGAGTCAAGGCAACACTTCAGCACTTGTCAGGACTTCGATGAGGATAACAAGTGAGTACTATATTGTATCTTACTACATACATACATACGCATCACGGATCCCCATTTGTCCCACTGACAGACCATTTTCGCTTCATTGACACTCATACATCTTCTCATACGCACTCGGCGGTTATAGGTACTTCTAACGTCACCTATTTTAATATAGCGTCTATCTGACTGTTATATATCGTATTATGCCGTATTGTATCTTACTCTCAGGGCTGTTTAAAGGAACATTAAGGAATGCGAAATTTCATACCAAAAATACTAAATTGTAAACCTAATTAATACAGTCCTAACCCAAACCTAACCTTTACTGTATGTTTAGCTATATTTTGTACATTTCAGTATTTTTTATTTTATTTCTTCAAATTGGACATACATACAATATGGACGTATGTAATACTCCCACGTCAAATTATGGTAACAAGTGAGTGTAAACGGACGGATATAATACCAGCGCTACGGTCGCGTCTTTCATTCGTTTTCGTGGTGATAGAATATGGAAAACAATACCTTTGGTGTTAAGGGGGATATAAGTTGCTAGCTCAAAAACACGTTTACGATCATTAACCCTTGTGGGATAGTGAGAGGTTCAGGTTTCCATCTCCGCAATTGCAAAGGTAGTAATTCTGTGGCCACCTTGAACCCATGTGTTTTATTAAATAATTGTTTGTTGAAATGTAATACTTTTTTTCATACATACATACATATACATTTGCGTCCTTTAATCCCTTTCGGGGTGGATAAAACTTTGAACACACTACAGCCTTGGTCACTTACTAGCATAATATCGGGGTTGCGATGACATTTTTTTTTGTTCCAGTTCTATGAGTGATTGTAATAATTTATCCTTATATTTATTTATAAGAGTGGAATTGGTGTAATTATGTCCAAATATTATTATTATTCTGTGCTCTCTAATTTGCTTATGAAACTGTTAAATAGTAATATTAAATAAAACCTTTTAAATCTCTCAAATCACAACTTAATTTATCAAAAAGAAACATGTTTTTTCCTTCGATTCGATATCGATTCTAACTGGATAACTTTATCAGGAACTCGGCGAGTGAGTCAACAGAGAAGATACCGGAATATTCGGCGGCTGAAGAGTTTGAAGAGGAGAGGGCCTGGCTCAAGATACCCATGCCTGATGGCGGCTACAAGACTTGTGACCTCAAGGTATGTAGGGAGTTGAAATTAAAAAAGGGGCTTCGAGTGACCCATACTTAGCATGCCTTCGAGATTTCGGAGAGATTACTCAAACCCCTGACTACTCAGTCACGATAAAAAGGGAGTGTGTATACACAAATAGATTTATTTTAATTTTTTAAGATTAACTAATTTTAATGACTACTTTTGCTGTGGAAATGATTTTTTTTTACTTTCAGTAAGTGATTTTATAATCCTCATGTTGAATACAAGCATTTCATTTCATTTCATTACAAGTAGCGAAGCGTATGTTTATGTTTTTGAGAAATTTGGCTTTTAGTTTCAACAAAAACATCTGCAATAAGCTGATAAAAAATAAAATAAAATAAACGTTACACCAATATTATTTAAGGTTAAATATCGTCCAGAATTAAAATCTGACCTATTAAACTACTAACATTTTGTAAAGTAAGAGTGCAGAGAAGAATGTAATAAGTAGGATGGTCATTTTCAGAACAATATTTGTTTGAGAATAGAAATTTTCAGGACTATGTTTGTAAGAGAATAGTCCTTTTCAGGATCATGTTCGTAAGAGAATAGTCCTTTTCAGGACCATGTTTGTAAGAGATTAATCATTTTCAAGGCCATGTTTGTTTAATAGTAATTTTCAGGTCCATGTTTGTTTAAGAATAGTAATTTTCATAATTTTCTATGATGTTTTCGATACATTCACTACGATACACACTCGGTGGTTATAGATACCGCTTGCGTCACCCTTTTTCATATATATCTATATATATGTCATATCCTTTCTTCCCACAGGTAATAGAGCCCTTCAAGCGTGTATTGTCCCATGGGGGCTACAGTAACGGGTCAGCCATACTGGTGGTCAGCGCTTGCCACCTGCCCGAAAGTACGAGGCCTGACTACCACTATGTCATGGATAGTCTGTTTCTGTACGTCGCGCGTACATTGGATAAATTGGTAAGATTAATGTTTATGTAAATATAACATACATACATGGGTTAGACGACCTCCGTGGCACTATCGGTTAACCACCTGAACGCTAGAGGTATATAAATAGCATACATAAGCAACGAACAGACTAGAAACCAGAAGACAATCGTAGTTCTTAACTCTACCTCCACGGGTGATTCTTTGGGACTTCTAGCGTTCCGGTGGTTAACCGATATATATGATAAGTATATACTCGTATTTCTTAAATATACGTTGACTAGTACCCTTAACACAAGCCTTAAATGTACTTGCCAAGGGGCTAGTTCAATAGTGTCCTAAATATAAGTATAATCAAATGTGTATATACGAGTATATGTAGGTTTTAAGACATTTTTATAAAAAAGTGGGACTTACTGCGTTCATATTTAGAATCAAAAGATGAAACATAGACAAACGCATTCACAACAATTAACCCTTATGAGGTAGTCATAGGTTTAAGTGTCCATTACCATAATTGCGAGGGTAGTAATTCTATGACCACCTTGAATCCATGTGTTCACCAGATAGTCTGTACTAAATGTGATAGTTGGTAATCCAGTTTTCCATTTACAAGCACTGACTATTACCTGTTCAGGGATCAGGTAGGTTTCCTCACGATGTTTTCCCTCACCGTAGGTAGCATTCGGTGTTTTTCGCAAATTTTTATTACGAATACGTACATACATAGAAATTCATTAAACTTCATTTCCATTGGTACATGCCATGAACAAACAAATATAAAGAGGACCCGGCGTAAGGAGCGGTCCCCGTTACGCGGTGCGGAGTCCAAATGGCGTGTTTTAATTGGTGCGGAGTCTAAAAATGTGTAGTAGAAAGAAGATACCTAATTTGATTACTTGTACCATACCTCGTTTCACCCCGCGTAATGCCACGCTAGTTTCCATACAAATATTGCGTAAGGCTCACTCCTCTTATTAATTACTCCATGGTACATGCTCAGGAGGGATTTGTACCCTCTACCCACTGATACAGAGTCAAGCCCCAATCAACTGAGGTACAAAGATTTTTGTCTATTCTTGTCGGCGTATTTCGCAAATGATTTTTATCTTTATGTGTGTACGTTTATTTGATATATGTTTTTTCAGGTGGCAGACGAGTATATACTGGTATATTTGCACGGAGCGGCGCCTCGGAGGAAATTGCCTGGCTTCAAGTGGATCAAGCAGTGTTACGGACTTTTGGATCGAAGGTATATAAATATCTATCTAATTATTCGTATCTTTACAATCTTCTTAGTATCTTTTTGCACGGCAATATTAGACTCGAGAAGTTGCTTGTATGTTTGTTTTAGTCAACAGTTCTTTTAGCAGTTGACTATTACCTGTTCCTAGGAATAAGCAGGATTTCTTTCGATAATTTCCTTCGCCGTAGGTAGGTGGTGTATTTAGTAAATGTATTTTTAATGTGAAAATGTACAAAGAAAATGAGAAATTTAATTTTCATTGGTACATGCTGCGGGGTTTGGATTCGTGTCCACGTTGATACAGAATTAAGCCCCGAATGGCTGAACAACACCGATATTTAAGTACACCTTACAAGAATAAAGACCCGGATCTAATTGTCCAATACGCGATTTTGTTTTGACTTGCCGCTACCCAAGCCCACCAAGTAAAATAGAAATGCCATTAGAAAACAACGAAATACTCCAAAAAATGGAATTTTGTAGCTAGATGTTATCGTGTCAAAATCATATTCGACGGTGCAAAGGCTTTCTAACTTATACACAACTTCATAGGAGAGCGATTCAACGATTTAAAAAGTCGAAAAATATTTGTATTATTTTCAGATTTTTGTTACAAAATAATAATAATCATTATTTTTATCTTTTATTGAGATTCCACATTACAATAATTAACACCATTATATTACTTAATGATAGATTATACGACACATTCTCATTATCATTGTTATATTATCTAAATTAGTCAGAAATTGAATTTTATACATTTTTCTTCGGCTTTTTAAAACTTTCTATCGCTCTCATGTGAAGTTACGAAATTGCGCTTAAGCAGATAGCCTTTCAACCGTCGATATATCGTTTTGTTATTCTGGTAAAGTTTCGATTACCCTCCGTAATTCTACACGAAATTTATATAGATAATTGAGGTGTATGTTATATATGTATGTTTCTTTTTACAGAATAAGGAAGAGTCTTAAACGTCTCTACTTGGTGCATCCGACGTTTTGGCTCAAGTCCATTGTGGTACTATGCAAGCCGTTTGTCAGGTATATATAATATAGCAATAGTGTCTTGTGCTAGTCTAGGACGTAAAAAGAATGCTAACTAGCTGCCGTTCTTCCTGACATGTCGTAAGAAATGACTTAGTGACTAGGGGTCAATGGAATCTGTTGGGTCATGAGTTACAACTTGTCACTACATAAAAACATACATACGCTGCACGACTTGTGTATACACACTCCCTTTTTTATTGTGGTGAGGTAGTCAGAGGATTCAGTTCCCATCTCTGAAATTTTGAAGGCATGTTAGGTATGTGTCACTCGAAGACCGCGTTTTACTTGATACAAAAATGTATTAGTGGACTAAGGCCCCAGATAGTACTGAATGCGACAGGTGGTAAGCCGATCACCATTTCCTTCGCATATTTGGTATTATGTACACTCAAGGTTGTGATACTTACTTAGGGAGTTCCGTTTATTCATTTTGATTATTTGATTAGTAGTATAGTACTTATTTGATTTACGGACAAGCTCTAACTATTACCTGTTCGGGGAACAGGCAGGTTTCCTCACGATGTTTTCCCTCACCGTTAACTACACTATATATATATATATATATTGTCACTAATGTACCATATAACGTCACATTCATGCTGATAAGTGACCAAGAAGATGTTTTCATGTCTACAAGGTTCTGTCCTTACTGAAAGGGATTAAAGAACGTTAATAATGGATTTGTATATGTATGTATATACATAAATAATATTTTGTCTCGTGCTAGTCTAAGATGTGAATGTATGACGACCTCCGTGGCGCGATCGGTTAATCAAGAACGCTACTCGTGAGGTCCTGGGTTCGATTCCCGGTGGAGGCAGATTCAAAAACTAAGCCTTTCTTAACACAAGTCTTAAAAGAACTTACCAAGGGTCTAGTTCAATTTGTGTATTAGTGACTTAAATATTATATTATTATTACGAAAGAACAAATCTATTTAACTTAATATTTTCTTTTTTCAGTTCAAAATTCTACAGGAAGATATCATACGTTGGTTCGTTGGAGCAATTGCAAAGTTTCATTCCTATAGAGCAGAATTCTATTCCAGACTTGGTGAAAGACTATGATTCTAACCTATGAAGTAATAGGCCAATAGTCAGGTCCAATAGACAAGTGGCAACGAGCGTGTAGTTTCGAAAATGACGAAACAAAATGGCGTCTGTATTGATAAAGGGTCCAAGTCTAATAATGCGTTTTTAGCACAAACGCAGTTTAATATCAGACCAGTAATAGTGTGAAGTTGGTAGTGGATTAGCATGTGTCAAATATCACCATTGCTATCAGCTAAAGTCATAATATTTTGCTTTTAAAATGTTCACACTATTAATGATCAGTAGAAAGTTGGTAGTGGATCAGATTTGATATTGAACCGATATTTTTCAAAAGCATTATTGCCAACCTCAGCTGTAAATTGTAAAATCCAAAATTTCAAATTTTTTTTATTAATGCATACAAAGAAAGACGTTTAATAATATACAAATGAGTATGAACCATACGTAAGTAGGTAAACCAAATAAACAGTAAATATATTTTAAAAATATTCATACTTCGTCAAATCTGTCAGTAACCACGAAACGAACGAAACAGTAATGAACGAAACGAGTGTTTTCATTTTTCAATTTAAACCTACTAAGATTAAATCTATTTATTATTACTTAAATCAGCTGATCTTATAGCAGCCATTTTGTTTTGACTGACATTTCGTATAAACACAACGTTGTCACTTAGGTTGGCGCCTGAACTGAATGAATCTCTGTGACTTTGTCTTTTCATAATCTGAGACGTAAAAATAAAGCTAACTATCTGCCTTTCATATGTGTAGGAGGCGACTAAGGGATTAGGGGTGAATGGAATCTATTAGGCGATGGGCTAGCAACTTTTTCACCTTATAATAAATCGGGGTTGTGATGACATTGATATTGAATATTACATTCATACACGAAAACACCGGAACACTCATTTTTTCGATCCTTATAAGTCACTTTTGCTTCATTGCACATGCGTACCTCTTTATACACTCTCGGCGGTTATAGGTACTCCTACCGTCACCCTTTTTCTATATGGTGTTTATCTGACGGTTATATGTCTTATTAGACCTGCGTAACCTCATTTTGGCTTCATTGACACTCTTACACACTCTGCGATTATAGATACTCCTAAAGTCACCCTTTTTCGATATGGCGCCTATCTGACTGTCATATGTCTTAATGGGCCTGCGTGACTTCATTTAAGCTTCATTAACACTCATACACCTCATACACATTCGGCGGTTATAGGTACTTCTAACGTCACCCTTTTTCAATATGGCGTCTATCTGACTGACGTATATTTTATTAAATATTAGCATTTAGTAAATTCGTCTTTAACATGCCGGGAAGAACGGCAGCTAGTTAGCATTCTCTTTACGTCCCATATTCGACATATATATGGTAATGATATTGTATGGTAGTTGTGAATGTAATGTATGTAGTTCAAACGCTGTATGGGGTAGTTTGTAACAGAATGTTCAAGAAATAATTTCTTCACTACATAGTATAAAACAAAGTCGCTTTCTCTGTCCCTATGTCCCTTTGTATCCTTAAATCTTTGAAACTACACAACGGATTTTGTTGCGGTTTTTTTAATAGATAGAGTGATTCAAGAGGAAGGTTTATATGTATAATAACATCCATTAAATAGTGGAGTAGGCTATATATTTTATACCCGTGCGAAGCCGGAGCGGGTCACTAGTACATAATAGAATGCTAAAGATATAATATAACTACTGTAGCATAGCAGGAAAGACCTGCGGTTCTTATTAGAGGTCCTAGGTTCGTATCCCGGTTCGGGCATGTACACCATGAATGAAATTTAAAAATGTGTTCATTTACGTACATAATTTACAGTCGCTAACGGTGAGGGAAAACATCGTGAGGAAACCTGCCTATCCCTTGGGATATAGCCAGAGCCCGTATTGGCACTCGAATGATTTGTGTATAAAAAAAATTAACTGCCATTATTCTTATTATAAACTTTATTAAAATTACATAATAATAAAAAGGCGTCGAATACTACGGTGAGGGAAAACACCGTGAGGAAACCTACCTGTTCCAAACAGGTAATAGTTAGTGCTTGTAAATGACGACACGGCTTACCAACGGTCACATTGAGTATCGACTATCTGTTTAACACGTTGGTTCGAGGTGGCCATAGAGTTACTACCTTCGCAATTGCGGAGATGGACACCTGCACCTCTGACCACCCCGCAAGGGTTAATGATCGTGAAGTACAATTTATACCGTTTGGTAGAAAATATCGTAGGAGGCGACTAAGGGCCTTGGGATCAATGGAATATATAGGGTGATAGGCTAGCAACCTGTAGATACATTATGCTAAAAGTGACTAAGGAGATATAATGTCTCTTAGCTTTTGTATATGTGAACATGATAAATTATACACACATACAACAAATCACACCTGATTCCCTGTAGAGGGTTAGGCAAACATGGATCCCCATCTGTCCCGATCCTGATAAACCACTTTCGCTTCATTGACACTCATACACCTCATACACACTCGGCGGTTATAGGTACTAAGGACACGTGGGTTCGAGTTAGAATTTTGGAGTAGGGCACATCATATCAACACTTAAGGGCGCACTTGTCCTAAACGCCATTTAGCAAACTTTACAGGAGAGGTTTAAAGTCCTGATTAATAACTAACGGGACTTATCGCGTAAGTTTTTATATAATAAAGTTACCTTTATTAACCCGACGTTTCGGCTACGTTGCAGCAGCCATGGTCACGGGCAGACTGACGATTCATATTTGTTCGTCTAATAATTAAGGTAACTTCATTATATAAAAACTTACGCGATAAATCCCGTTTAGTTTTAATCAACGTAGTGTTTGTAGACATACACCTCCTCATACACACTCGGCGGTTAAAGGGTGACGTTACCCTTTTTCTATATGTGAAATTATGTGTTGAATATTCTGTGTTATGTGTTTGTTTTAGTTCTAAGTACAAAGTAGTTGATAGAAAAACAATAATGAATGTAATAATGAAAAGAAGCTTTAATAATAGTTTAATATATTATATTGGTGTAAGATATAATATTTTTAATGAGTATGTGTGTTTTATTTGTAATTTAAATACATGTATACATTTATACACGCCTCTACGTCCCTAAGAAGATAGGCAGAGATTATCGATCGCCACCTGGAACGAGTGACAAATCTCTCTTGCTTCACTCACACCCATTATCCTTCTCATACATGCTCTTCTGTTCTTCACACTACGTACCTACGCTTTGAAAAGAATGTCGCCAATTTGATCTGTATAAGTTCTCGCGGCCTACGCCGTCCAACTCTACCTTCCACTTTGGCTTTATAGATTCCTTTCGTAACCCTCCTTTCATCCATCCTCTGCATGTGCCCGTTAAAATTTCGCTTAAAAATAGCGAAATATGTCACGTTTTCTTTTTCACTACCAACTTCGCCCTATTACTGATCTGATATTGAACTGATATTTTGCAAAAAGCATTAGTAGACTAAGGCCCCAGTCTAATTCCAGTTTTGGAATTTAAAGTTTGCCTTAGTAGATAGATTAATTACTAAATTCATAAAATTGACATGTAATCATTTGTAAAGGCATACGTTATTAAATAAAAAGTGATTAGGTATTCACAAAGGTTTTGACGACCTCCGTGGTGCGATCGCGTAGTCGCCTGAACGCTAATTGTGAGGTTCTGGGTTCGATTCCCGGTGGAGGTAGAGTTGAGAACTACGCTTTTCTCCTGCTTTCCAGTCTGATCGTTGATTATATTTACTATATATGTATTCATCTATATATAATAAGTGTATATTTCTTAAATATACGTTGACTAGTACCCTTAACCCAACCCTTAATCTACTTAGCAAGGGGCTAGTTTAATTGGAGTAATAATTTCCAAATATTATTATTATTACAATCTCTGCCTACCCCTATTTAATAATGAGCCGTATGTGTAGGTAGGAAGATTCTAAATCGTGAGGTCAATGCCATTCATAATTTATTTCAGTGTGAGGTCATTTCATAAACAGACCAGTCGCGTAATTATGATAACGTATCGATTTATATTATTTGTCATTGTTTTGACGGTAAGTTTGATTTAATAATTGTATTATTTACATAACATTTATTTCATAACAATTTTATGGTAAACATGTATGGTAAATAATATGTATATATATGTATAATTAACTTATGTATGTAGTTTTAAAACGTTTCGTGTTATATTCATAAAGTTAGGTACTTAATTATATAGTCACAATATATTTATGCCAGTACATAGTATAATTTGGTTTTTGTTTGTATTTTAGTATTTATATACATAAACTAAATAAAGATAAGATTATTTGACACTTTCAGATGGGTGACTCAGTATATGTACCGACAATTCAATTGAATAGCAATTATTCAATGCCAAGATTAGCTCTTGGGACTTATTTAGGGTTTGGAGAGGTAAGATAAATAGATAAATACATTTCATATGTCCCGTGCTGCGGCGTAAATATAATACTATCTAGCTACCTTTCTTTAAACTTAGTACGTCCTAGGAGGCGACTAAGGGACTATAGGCTATTCGCGTTAAGTAAATAGTGACGTCATGCTATTCAGAGGTTACTAGCCAATGAAACGTTAGTGAATGAGAAAACAAGTCCCATTGACCAATCACAGACAACTGTTGTCACGTCTCATTGGTCAAATCGCGGGGACATGATGACGTCACTGTTTTCTTAATGCGAATATACTATAAGGGGATAAATGAAAACTGTAGTGATATTTGCCTACACTCCTGTAGGGGAACCAGTGTGATGTACGAGTATATGTGTAGTACTTCGATGGTTCGGACATATTATGTGGATGAATGATAGAAGATTGACAAAAGGAATATATGTGGTTGAAATGGCAGGGCGGTTGCGTAGAGGCCTGCCCATTAGGACATATGACAGTCAGATAGACGCCATATTGAAAAAGGGTAAATGACGTTAAAAGTACTTATAACAGCCGAGTGTGTATGAGGGTGTGTTCGAGTGTCAATGGAGCGAAAATGGTTTGTCAGGATCGGGAGGGGATCCGTGATCTCTGCTTACCCCTCTAAAGAGAATTAGGTTAGGTGGGCTAACAATAATACACCTCCGAGATTCTATTAACTCCAAAAGGATTGGCAATACATGTAAATATCTTTTTTTATTCAGCACGGTATAGTAAAGTCCGAAAACAAAGAATTACGTGACGTAATACAAGCCGCCATTAAAATTGGGTACCGCCATTTTGACACGTCCCCCATTTATGAAACGGAACCGGAAATAGGAGAGGCCATCTTGTTGGAAATTCAAGCGGGAACTGTCAAAAGGCAAGATGTTTTTGTTACTACTAAAGTAAGTACACGTGTTTTTATTTCATTTCCATACATAAATTTTTCGTTTTACATCTATATTTAATAGAAAGAAAACATATTTAATCGAGAAGCCGTTAACAACTATAACCATTGTCAGTACTCGATGTCACAGGTGTTAAATATACGCCATATCACTATAATGAAGCTCTGACTACAGCCTATTCATAAGAATGATACGATTTGTTACCATGTTTTCCCTTTTGTAGTTGGTATATTACGCCGTAGTTTTATTTCGAAAATGTATAAAATATGTTGAAAATCGTAATTTTAATTACCTTACATAGCTCCTATATTTGAACCCACTGATATTCCCCTCAAGCCCTCAATAACCGAAGTACAACAAACATTCTGTATCCGTTAATCCTTGTTACGTGTATTTTGTATAATATGTTTTAAAACCTTTCATTCCTTTCAGTTATGGAACACAGATCATCACAAAGGAGACGTGTTAAAGGCGGCACGGGAATCTTTAAAGAGATTAAATCTGGATTATTTAGACCTCTACCTTATGCATTGGCCTATGGCCTTAAATGTAAGTACTTAGACTAATGTAGGACGTGAAATGTCAAAAAGACGTATTTATCCAAATTTCTATTAATAGTTACAAAATAATATAACATACGCTTCACGACACGGCTTGAGAGCTCAACTCCAAAATTTCGAAAGCATGTTAGAAATGGGCCACTCGAAGCCCGCGTTTCACTAGATAGACAGCACCCAACGTATAGGTAATGAACCGTATCGCCATGTACAGGGATTCGCTATTATCTATCCTAAGGGATATGCAGGTTTCCTCGCGATGTTTTCCTTCACAGTTAGAGTCTGCAAATTAAGTACGTAAATGAAGAACACATTTTAAAATTTCATTCCATGGTACACGCCAGAGCCGCGAATCGAACCTAGGACCCCTAAGAAGTCAGAAGTCTTACCCACTTGACTACATACGACGTAAATAATAAAAAGTACCAAAGAATTAAATATTTTAAAATTTCCTATAAACGCCGTAAATGCAATGGGTCTATAAATGTTAATGAAGCGATATACATACACATCATAGCCGATTCCCTGCGGAAGAGTAGGTTGAGATCACGAACCTCATCTGTCTCGATCCTGACAATCTACGTTCGCTTCATTGACACTCATACACCTCCTCATATACATTTGGCTCACCCTTTTCAAAATGGTGTCTATGCGATTGTCATATATCCTATTTGTCCGGCCCCTACGTAACCGGCGTCTATCTGACAGCCACGTCATATGTCCTATTGGGCCGGCCCCTACGTAACCGCCCTTCCACTTCACCTATCAAAGAACGACCGTGATGAATTTTATTCTTCTCCCTTTATTTTCTTTTACAGAAAGACAACACAATGTCTCCTTACGATTACCTGTCAACGTGGTATGAAATGGAAGAACTGGTGCGAAGTGGTTTAGTAAAATCTATAGGAGTGTCCAATTTCAACCAGAGTCAATTGAAAAGGCTATGGAATAAGGCTTCTATCAAACCAGCTGTATTACAGACTGAGGTATTGTATACATACATGTAAACTGAAGTCTTTTATCCCTATCGGGGTGGCCAGGATAATGGGTACGCGATAATCACTACATAGTATAAAACAAAGTCACTTTCTCTGTCCCTATGTCCCTTTGTATGCTTAAATCTTTGAAACTACGCAACGGATTTTAATGCAGTTTTTTTAATAGATAGAGTGATTTAATAGAAAGGTTTATATGTATAATAACATCCATTAAATAGTGGACTAGGCTATATACTTTATACCCGTGCAAAGCTGGAGCGGGTCACTAGTATTATAATATACCACTTTTCCAAAACTACCAGGTTAGTGAAAGTATCAGCTTGGAATATCACGATCATTAGCCCTTTGCAATATTCAATGAATTATCTACTTCGCTATAGCTATTTATTTTATTATCAACATAATAATAGTACTATGACCTATTCTCTGCAATATGGTTTATTGTTATATATTTAATACGTTTAAAATTAAAAATTTGTATTTATGTACATAATTTACAGTCGCTAAGGGTGAGGGAAAACATCGTAAGGAAACCTGCCTATGCCTCGGGATAGGTAATAGCCAGTGGCTATATACGGCGATATGGTTCACTACCTATCACGTTTGGATGCTGTCTATCAAGTGAAACGCAGGTTTCGATGGACCCATACCTAATTAAAAAAGTGTTTTTATGTACATAATTTACAGTCGCTAACAATGAGGGAAAACATCGTGAGGAATCCTGCCTATGCCTCGACATTGGTAATAGCCAACGCTTATATACGGCGATACGGTTCACTACCTATCACGTAGCGTGCTGTATGTCTAGTGAAACGCAGGCTTTGAGAGGCTCACACCCAACATGTCTTCCTAAAGTATTTACTACTACGTCACAATAAAAATAAAGTGTGTATACACAAGCCGTGAAGTGTAATTCATGTATTCGTTTAAACATGAATATCGCGATTACGTATGGAACATTGGTGATAGATTGCTTGCCCATCGCCTTCACTCAATAGATTCCATCTACCCCTAGTCCCTTAGTCGCCTTCTACGACGCTGGAACGAACGGCAGTTAGTTAGCTTTTTTGCGTCCCAGACTAACACGGACCAATTATAATTATAGTAATAATAATAATAATATTTGGACATTATTACACCAATTGAACTAGCCCCTTGGTAAGTACATTTAAGACTTGTGTTAAGGGTATTAGTCAACGTATATTAAAGAAATGTATACATACTATATATAGATAAATACATAATATATAATCAACGACCAGACTGGAACGCAGTAGAATAGCGTTGTTCTTAACTCTGCCACCACTGGGAATCGAAACCGGGACCCCACGATTATCGTTCAGGTGTATAACCGAACGCGCCACGGAGATCATCAAATTATCTCCCTCTCTATTGTGGACATTCACTTCATTACGAAGGATTATGGTTTTTCCTGCTATATTAATCTTCCCATTTTTCTTATAGATTCACCCTCAATTAATTCAGAAGGAATTAGTAGAATTAGCCCAAAATCTGAGCTTGGTAGTGATGGGCTACAGTCCTTTGAAACCGTTTATCGATACATCAAATGTGGAGAGGCCGAAAATCGATGATTCGATACTCTTGGAATTAGCTGCTAAATATAATAAGACTACTCCACAAATCGTATTGAAGTGGATGGTAGTTATATTTATGTAATAATAAGATGTAAGCTGGTGGAGTGAATAACAGAAGAGTATATATGAGAAGGTTGATGGGTGTAAGTGAAGCGAGAGAAATTTTTCAATCCCGTTAAGGAAATAGAAGCGTGAATATTTGCATGTATTTACTATTCAAAGTGATGTACTTGAAAAATAAATTTGTAAAACCTTTTGATACTTTTATCCTATTACTGAAGCAAAATACTAAGACTTTTTCAAATTAGATTTTTTTTATTATTGCACAATAATTTTGTGTAAAAATACCGACCTGATAATCGGTAGATTAGTCATCTCCAATGAAAATGAATGAATGATCAATCAATGATTGAAGAACGAAAGATAGCTACTTACTATTAGACAAGAATGAGATATTGGTCAGTCATGAGAATTCAAATATCATTTTCTATTCCAGATTGAAAAAAATATAGTACCAGTAGTGAAAACTATGAAGAAATCCCGTTTGGAAGAAAATATTAATGTTTTTGATTTCAATGTGACAGCTTCAGAGATGAAGCGAATTGATTCGTTTAATATCGATAAGCGGTATAATCTGCCATCTTTTTGGCAAGATCATCCTTATTATCCATTCGATAAGATACCGAATCCTATTCCTAATCCTTTTTAAAGTAAGCTATTGTTAATTAAATATATGATATAAATAATAAATATATTTAGTTTTTTTTTCAACTTTACTTATATAGTAAAATAAACATTCCCATTCTTTGGAATAGGCTACATATAGTCGAACTGTTTTTTGTACATGGTGATATGAAAACCAACTGATATGGGTGTGGTGATTTAGTGAAAAGTTGCTGGTTCAATATCGTGTTAATATACCTTAAAAAATTGTGAAGATAGACATGTGAATTTCTAACTTATACTGCTAAGGGCGTGCGAGTGAGAGGTGTTGCGTAAATGCCTATACTGCGAGTGAGGCCGTTTATTTAATACGAAGGGACGTATACCTACTCTCGAGCAACAACGTCATCGTATCATATCGTCATCGTCATACACACAAGTAAAAATCGTTGGCACAACTGACGAAATTCTTCTCTGTACGTTGTTGCTCGAGAGTAGGTATACTCTACTAGAGCTGTCCCCTCGTCTGGGAAGGTCTTATGCTGTTCAAAACCGCCTGGCATTGCACATTTTTATTCTAAGACGTTTACTTGAAAACATATAAAAGTTTTAATTATACAGGATAAAGTTTATTTTACCTCATCAACTGTGCATTTTCTAATTCGCCTGTCATGTACTTCTGCTTATTGAAATCGCCTGGCATTTTGTTTTTAAGATGAACAATAAATAAACTTTATCCTATAAAATTTTCAAATTTACAGAAACAAGACGTTTTAAAAGTTAATTTATCTAACAGTAAAAAAAATACAGGGGTTGATGACGTGCAGGGCTGACGCCTGCCAGGTCATGGCTATTGCTTTTAGAATGCCATAAATTGTAGGTATGCAAATTTTTTACCTTACAGGAAGACCGTTACTCCCAGGGTTCACTGGCTCTCCAACTAAAACCTCAATTTCATGTAATAATAAAAACAATGAATGTTACTCTGGCAACCCATACAGCTGTCAACGTAATGACAACCAAATAAAAGTTTAGTTTGACAAGTCGAGAGTGAATTGCGTTCCCAAAATCGACAATGTCGTCGGGAAATATTAAATTATTATTTTGCGGGATCGTTATTTACGCCCTAGTTGCTTGTAATGGACAGACAGTGCATCGACGCTTTGAATACAAATATTCTTTCAAGCCGCCGTACCTAGCACAAAAAGATGGAAGTGTTCCTTTCTGGGAATACGGTGGAAGTGAGTAAATTGCTTGTAACTGTGTTAATAGCTTCAATTTGGGTACTTTACCTATTGAATAGCGTGAATTATTGTTAAAACTATCGGTTAACCAAGTCTTGATACTACGTTCTTTTAAAAATTCTCATAAAAATACGAAACAAAAGTGCTGTGTTGATGAAATTATACTTTGACAGATCCACGTCAGACAAAATCAACGTGAACAAAAGAGATAGTTAATAGCGATGTGGCACACGTGTGAAAGAGAGGACACTGTCAACTCTAGTTTTATTTTTTTGTACCACGAAGGCACAATATTTCGTATTCTGGAATAATATTACCCCCAAAACTGACGAATAATTACTAATTACGTATTTATTGATTAATTATTACGTACCATATGTACCTTAAATGCACTTGTACAAACATTGTGTCATAAATGAATGTAATTGCACTATAAACACTGAGCAAAACTGAAAATTGCTGAATAAATAATTAGTAATTCATAAAATGTAATTGTTCCACCAATAAAACATGGAAAACCAATATGTTTGCAATGTTATGTGTAAACTTTAAACAATTGTGTGTACCTTATCAAAAGAACTGTATATAGTGATTAGTCTTAAAGTATTCTGCTAGTCTGAGGCATAAAAAGAATGCTAACTAGCTGTCATTCTTTCTGGCATGTTATAGTAGGCGATAAGGGTTTGTAGATCAATGGAATCTATTAGGTGACAAGTTAATAACCTGTTACCAATATTCCATGTTAACTATTTCTTAATCAATGTTTAAGATTGGTGGATATCAAACATTTTTATCTTGATAGCATAGGTTTTTTGTGATCCCTAGTCCCTTATTCACCTCGTATGAAATACTAGATACGAATTGATTTAGCTGGATAATATGAGAATACATACATAGATATATTCACACCTCTACGTCACTAACAGTATAGATAAACTATCAATCTTCACCTGTAACGATACTGACAAATCTCTCATGCTTCATTCACACTCATTTACTTTCTCATACATGCTCTTCAGTTTTTCACACTGTATGTATGAGAATATATGGATGACCTCTGTGGTGCGATTGGTTAACCACCCGAACGCAAATTGTGAGGTACTAAAGATTCCGGGTGGTGGCAGAGTTAGAAATACACTTTTCTTGTACTTTTTAGTTTAGTTGTTGATTATATACTATATGCATTTATGATTTACCAAGGGGCTAGTTTAAATGGTGTTAGAGTCCCAAATATTCAATATGATAATTGTAATATGAACTGAAACACAAATGCATTCACAACCATTAACCCTTTCGGGATAGTCAGAGGTGTTCATCTCAGTAATTGCAAAGATAGTAATTCTATGACCGCCTCTAACCCACGTGTTGACCAGATAGTCAGTACTCAATGTGACAAGTGGTAAGCCATGTCGCCATATACAAGTACTAACCTGTTTGGGGAACAGGTAGGTTTCCTCATGATGTTTCCCCTCACCGTATTATGGACTGAAAATGATTGACGCAATACAGCAGGGCCTCGATAATTCGAACCCAAGCTAACCCGAACGCTTCTGTAATCCGAACACCCCCACCCAATCGCAAACCGTCTGCGCGATTGCTCGCTTGTTTGCTACACGGCAGTACATCTGTGTCGTAAACTTTGAGTAGTTATACTGCACATGTTAATTTGTCATTCCTGCGCGTTGTTCCGTGTGCAATTATGCAATAGCTTAATAAAAGTATGATTTAAATTGGTTTAGAAATATTGTTTCCTTTCAATAAATGTTAACTAAATACCTACACACTATAATCCAAACGCTTTGTACATCCGAACGGGGTATAAATTTTTGGTGTTTGGACTATGGAGGCCCTACTGTATTATAATGCCTCCAGGATAATGCCATAGGGATAAAAGGACATGCATGTAAATGTATCTTTATAATAAGACAATGAATCTGCATCATTGTAAACATGAAAAGTTGAAACAACAGATTAAAACAAAAGATAGTAGGCCAAATATTTTGTATTATCAATACCATATAAAGATTATACAAATGTCATAAATCTGGGGATTAACCGATTCAGTTAAATGCCTATGCTATACAGTTTAAAGAACGTACTATCCGTACATATACATTCACATCCTTGAATCCCTTTTGGAATGGACAGAACTTTGCAGATATAATATCTCCTAAGTCACACATTATAGCATAAATATTGTGAATTTAAAAACTTACCAATTCAGGAAGTTTAACAATAATTGGTTTTAATACAATTTCTATTATATTATAATAATAATTATATTGTAATTTATATATAATGTAACTTTTAATCACTCTTCTGTGAAGTTGTGAAATGGCACATAAGCAAGATAGTCTTTCCACCCTTGGTATAATTATTAAAATTACATATACACATACATACGCTTTACGACTTGTGTATCCACACTCCCTTTTTTATTATGGCTGGGTAGTCAGAGGCTTGAGTGCCCATCTCCGAAATTTCGAAGGCATGTTAGGTCACTAGATAGACAGCACCCAACGTGATAGGTATATAGCGTATCGCCGTATATAGGCGCAGACTATTACCTATCCTGAGGGATAGACAGGTTTCCTCACGATGTTTTCCCTAACCGTTAGCGACTGTTAATTATGTACGTAAATGAAAAACACATATTTAAATTTCATTCATTGATACATGTCAGAGTCAGGATTCGAACCTAGGACCTTTCTCATACGAAGTCCGAGGTCTTACCCACAGGGCTACAGCCACTACAAAGTTATTATTATTAAAATTAGTTATAGTTATTATATATATACATACTCTATCATAAGCAGAACCATATCTAAAACATTTCCTAACGCCATCTACCCTTTCAGACGCCATAGCTTCAGGCGAGAGTGTCCGTCTCGCTCCGTCCCTCCGCAGTCAGAAGGGTGCTATCTGGTCGAAGAACCCGGTGCCATTTGATTGGTGGGAAGTCAACATGGTATTCAAGGTTACCGGCAGAGGCAGGATCGGAGCTGATGGATTGGTGAGTTTAATTTTTGATAGCTGTTTTAGAAGTCTCTAACTAGTATCTTATCTCATTGTAATAGTGGTATTTTTTCTTATGTGGTTTTGTTTGTAGTTTTTTAAAACTTATTTATTTCTCTGATATTTTTTGCCACAGCATTGCATACCATATGACAAAATGTATGTATGTACAACTTAAGTTACACATACTTTATATATGTATGTATGTACTTAAGCTAAACAAGATAAAAATATTCACAACCACGACCCTTGCAGAGTAGTCAGAGGTTCAGGGTCATCTCTGGAGGTAGTAATTCTATGGCCAACTTGAAACCCGTGTTGAACAGATAGTCAGTACTCAATGTGACAGGTGGTAAACCATGTCGCCATTTACAAGCACTAACTATTACACGTTTGGGGAATAGATAGGTTTCCTCACATAGTTGTTTGTTTTTTCTTACCGTAGTATTTACCTATATTTGATCTTATATGGGTCTATTTATGTATTATATCTTCTATACATCATGCAATACCTTTATTTCAGGCATTCTGGTACACGAAATCCAGAGGCGATTTCAACGGTGACGTTTTCGGTTCGTCCGACCGCTGGGACGGTCTCGGGGTGATCTTTGATTCCTTCGACAATGACAACAAACACAACAACCCATACATCATGGCAGTGTTGAATGATGGAACTAAACAGTTCGATCACAAGAGGTATGTTAATACATAATACTATAAATATGGCAAGATATTTAGCATATATCTATAGATTTATACTAGCGACCCGCTCCGGCTTCGCACTTCTGGCTATTTAATGGATGTTATTATACATATAAACCTTCCTCTTGAATCACTCTGTCTATTAAAAAAACCGCATCAAAAGCCGTTGCGTAGTTTCAAAGATTTAAGCATACTAAGGGACAGAGAAAGCGACTTTGTTTTATACTATGTAGTGATAATAATTAATATATAGGATTCGATTCCTGGTGGAGGCAGTGTTGACAACTTCGCTTTTCTACTACTGTCCATTCTGGTTGTTGATTATGTATGCTATATATGTATTTATCTATATAATAAATATATGTTTCTTAAATATACGTTGACTAGTACCCTTAACACAAGTCTTAAATTAACTTACCAAGGGCCTAGTTAAATTGATGTAATAATGTACTAAATATTATCATTATTATTATTTATACAATAATAATAATTATTTACAATAAAAGCGGCTGTAGCCCAGTGGGCAAGACCTCTAACTTCTTATGAGAAAGATCGTAAGTTTGAATACCGGCTCTGGCATGCACAATGAATGAAATTTAAGTATGTATGTCCTTTTCATTTAAGTACATAATTTACAGTCGCTAACGGTGAGGGAAAACGTCGTAAAGAAACCTGTCTATTCCTCGGGATATGTAATAGGCAGTGCCTATATACGACGATACGGTTCACTACCTGTCTCGTTGGGTGCTGCCTATCTAGTACTGTAAACATACCTAAATTAAAACTCACATTTTTTAAATTTCATTTATTAGTACATGCCAGTGCCGGGATTCGAACTTAGGACCTTTCTCATAAGTCAGAGGTCTTACCCACTTGGCTACAGTCGCTTTTTTTGGTGTAATAGTGTCCTATAATACCATGATATGTTTTTCACAGTGACGGTTCAAATCAGATGATAGCCGGTTGTCTCCGAGACTTCAGAAATAAGCCGTTCCCGACCAGAGCCCGTATTGAATACTACCAGGGGACACTCACTGTTTACTTCCATAATGGTGAGTAGCATTAGAGGTCATTTATTTATGTATACAAAATACACTGTACAGTCAACGCTAAAAGTGCAGTCCCAGTAACTTTTATGAGGTTTAAGTTTATAAGAACAAAAGACAATATTTTTCATTTCGAAGCACGCGAACGTATAGTGGCCATGACCATGCATAGTGGCGCCAGTTTTAAAATGTAAAAGATTGTCTTTTGTTCTTATTAACTTTAACCTTATAAAACATTACTGGGACTGCACATTTAGCATTGACTGTACATATACATTCACATCCTTTAATCCCTTTCGGGGTGAACATAACTCTGGAAATATAACATCTAGGTCTCGTTTTTTACGATGTCACAATGGTACATTGGTGACAGGTTGCTAGCCCATCGCCCAATAGATTCCATGTACTACTAGTCCCTTAGTCACCTCCTACGACATGCAGCTAGTTAGCATTCTTTTTGTGCCCTCGATTAGTACAGGACATTAGTAGTCGGTGCATTTAGAAAGTTTATTTTAAAGCGAAAATGTACATAGAATTTCAGAAATTTAATTACAATTGGTACATGATCCGAGTCGAGCCCCAAACAACTGAGCTACGTCGAATTAATACGAAGGTTTTTAATGGCATTTAAGACACTATTACAGAAATTATATGCCACTAGGATATAGTTTTCACAGGCATGATACCCTATATTTACCCCACATTTGTTCACAGGCATGACGAACAACGAAGCAGATTTCGAGGTGTGTCTCCGAGCGGAGGGTGTCACCCTACCAAAGGGGGGCTACTTCGGGGTGTCAGCCGCGACAGGGGGACTGGCCGACGACCACGATGTCTTGGCGCTAATGACCACCTCGCTGCATTCTACGCAGGAAACCGGTATGTGTAATAACCTTTATATAGTGATGTCAAAAATTGAATTGAATTGTAGTAAGGAATTGAATTGATTAATAATAGTTTGGTTTATTGTTGAATATTGCGGTTTGAAAGAAGATGTAGTGAAGATTGAAAAGAGCATGCTTCGATTGTTTGGACATGTTATGTGGATGAATGATAGCAGATTGACAAACGGAATAAATGCGGGTAAAGTGGAAGGGCTGTTACCTAAGAGTCAGTCCAATAGGACATATGACAGTCAGATAGACTCCATATTGAAAAAGGGTTACCGCTGACTGTGTATGAGTGTTAATGAAGCGAAAATAGTTTGTCAGGATCGAGACGGATAGGGATACGTGATCTCTGTCTAACCCTCTACAGGGAATCGGACTTGATGTGTATAATGTCATGTTGAATACGCGATTTCTTAATAGTAAAAATAGTTTTCTGTGGAGAAAAGAGTATAACTTATATGAATGTGGATGATTTATTTTTTTACGGGGCTGTTTAACTATTATATTGATTTTTTTAATATTACGTAAACGGTGGAATTGAAACAATACTAAATCACTGCATTTATCATTATATATCATATCAATTCAATCGGTCCTTATCCCACCTATCTCTCTCTACTATCTGCTGGAAGTCATTTATTTATTTATTTACCTTTTCACAACAACACCATTATAGGTATACCAATACGGTATCATTGACAATACAATTACAGTATAAATCGCGAGTGTTTAAAAATAACTAATACAATTACACATAACCAATTTACTAAATAAACATTAACAATGAAAACGAGACATATATGCCTATTTTACAATTTCTCTGTCTTTATAAATGTGTAAATATATACTATGTGTGCAATAAGAAATAAATAACCAAACACACGCGCAAGTATATCCGTGTCACAACAACCACGTAGCGCCCTCTCTGATCGCCCGCTTAAGCGATAATAAGATGATGCATGGAAAATATTTTGACATTATTGACTATTTATACTTTTGATTTATAATTGCAATGTAATTTTAATTTTAACTATTTATTTTTTGACATTTTTATAATTAATTTGTACGCCGAAGCATGACGGCAGACCATGTTGAGACCCTGTAACTTAGATTAAGATCTTTTGTACACATGTTTCACAAATAAATAGATTTGATTTTGATCCCGTAACCACATTCCAGGTGGGCAGCAAATTAACCAGGACGAACAAGTCCGACTGGCACAGGAGTATACCGATTACCAGAAGAAACTGGACCAGCAAAAAGAAGAGTACAGGAAGGAACACCCTGATGAGGTAATAGTCTGTTTATTCATTATTGTAATAGTCCGTTTATTTATAGAGGAGGAAAATGAGAACGAATTGATTACGAGGAGACGTAATCTGTGGCGGGGGCACAGGTTCAGTTGTTTATCTCCGCAATTGCGGAGGTATTTTATGGTTACTTAGAATCCACGTGCTGTCTTAAGTCATAACTGGGGCCCAAGTCCACCAATACTTTTTGCAGAATATCATATGATATTGAAATCACTGCAGTAACACTGTGAAGTTGATCGTGGAATAGAAAAGGCAGCAAATTTCAGCATTGATTTACCTTATCCACTACTAACTTCACACTACTACTGAAGTGATATTGAAAAACGATTGTGCTAAACGCATCATTATTTAGGCTCCAGGTTAACTGTAGGTAATTTAATTATGATTGAGTGAATGAAATGACCTGTCACATTGAGTACTGACTATCGGGTCAACACGTGGGTTCGAGGTGCCATAGAATTACTACCTTCGTAATTACAGAGATGGACACCTGAACTTTCTGGTTAACGGTCGTGAACGCGTTTTTGTTTATCTTTTTTGAATGAATGATTGACTGAACTAAATTGAAATGACCTAAAGTTTCATAGAAATTGTTTATGGTATTTTGGGTTGTACATTTTTGCGTATAGATGTCACTTAAATATAAATGGCTTTTAAAGGAAATCAACATGAAGCCAGTTATTGAGCCGGATAACGAACATGTAATCTTTTTTTATATTTGTTCGTATTATCATTATAAATTGTGTAGTATTATTCCACTTTTCATACAATATTTCGACATAAATAGTATCTTAATAGTTAATACGAATAATTTCTTTTAGATTAACTTTGACTATAAAATTGTTTTTCTATCATATAATAAAGTTGTTTTACTTATGAATGTTTATTAAATTGGGTTCGTTGATATTTTGAAGGTAGTTCTCTAATTAGTTTTGACACCGTTCGGTAGATGGCGGTACAACTCTTTTTAGATTCACAATCGACATTATTTCCTGTTATTTTCATTCACCATAGTTTTTAATTATTTACACATCATTTTGATTATTTATACATATTATACATACATACGTACATACACATTACGCCCGTTTTCCTATAGAGTGGTAGACAGAGATCACAGATTCTCATCAGTACCAATCCTGACAAACCACTTACCCTTTTTTCATACACACACATCCTCATACACACTTTTTTGTATGTTCCAGGCCAGAGACCATGACGATCCGGAAGATTGGTTCGAGTCGGACGCTCAACGGGAATTGAGACAAGTCTTCCAAGGAATATCAAACATACACGACAACCTTAGAGATTTAAACAAGAAAGTCGACGAGGTAAGATAAACAAATACATAATAGTTTATTTTTAATTCTTTATTAAGCCATTCACCACTAAGGTTATGTCGGTTGAAGTACAAACACTGATGCCACGGCGTTTGAACTTCTTGTTATTCCATTGCAATGGTTACACCAACGCCGCCAGCCGCTACAACCGAAGAAGAACGAAATCGAAGCTCCAATTCTTCTCTTCCTTGTTCTTCGGTTCGTTCCAGTTAAAGATCCAAATATAATCCCAAAGCAAACATATTTAGGCAATATGGCCACAATTGACTAAATATTCAGCCGAAAATAATTATTTGTATTTTCAACTTTCACTGAGCTGCTGATTTTGTTGACGCACCATAGACGATCTACATAATAGTTCTTATAAGAAACTCGTAGGTTCGAATCCTGGCTCTGGCATGTACCTACCAATGAATGAAATTTAAATATGTTCGTGAGGAAATCTGCCTATCCTTCGAGATAGGTAATAGCCAGTCTATATGTGCTGCGGTTGAGGTGGCCATAGAATTAGACTCGTTCACTACCATTGACCCTTCCGCGTAGACAGAGATTCAGGTTTCCATCTCCGCAATTGCGAAAGTAGTAATTCTATGGACACCTCAAACCCACGTGTTGATCAGATAGTCAGTGCTCAATGTGACAGGTGGTAAGTCATGTCGCCATTTACAAGCACTAACTATTACCTGTTCGGGGAACAGGTATGTGTCCTCACAATGTTTTCCCTCACCGTAGTATTTAGTATTATGATTAATATATTAGAAACTAGCGACCCGCTCCGGCTTCGCACGGGAATAAAATATATAGCCTACTCTACTATTTAATGGATGTTATTATACATATAAACCTTCCTCTTGAATCACTCTATCTATTAAAAAAACCGCATCAAAATACGTTGCGTAGTTTCAAAGATTTAATCATACAAAGGGACATAGGGACAGAGAAAGCGACTTTGTTTTATACTATGTAGTGATGTTCCCAATTTTCTTACATTCTCGTACCATCTAAGTTTTATTAAGAAACTATTGATATATACAAATTTCTTTCAGGTTGTAGGCAAACAGATGAATTCCCTGTCGATTCTGACCAATGTTTACAACACGATAGCCCAAGGCGGATTACCAGCTGTTCAGGGGCAGCCCGGACAACCGCCCGCTCAGGTAAGTTATATTTGACGACCTCTGTATCACGAAGGGTTAACTATCTTGAGAGCAAGTCCTACTACTGCGTTTTAACACATTCGTAGTTTAGTAGAAAACAATTGTGCTTCAAAAGAACATTTTCATTTAGCTATTAAAGAGTTTGGTAACACGGCGAAAGTATAAAAACAGATACCATGGCGTTTGTACATCTTGCTTTTCCGTCGCTATGGTTACGTCAACGCCGTTGCAACCGAATTAAAGCGGAGTCGAAGCTCCAATTTGTTGTTTTCTTGTTATTAATTCATTGTGATATGACCCGGTCTCATATAGTTAATAAAATGTTAGAAACGTGACCATACCATAGTATTAAGAGATTCGCGATTTATACTCATGATTAATAACTAGCGGGACTTATCGCGTATGTTTTTATATCATAAAGTTACCTTATTAACCCAACGTTTCGGCTACGTTGCAGCACAATTATATAAAAACATACTCGATAAGTCCCGCTAGTTATTAATCATGAATACCATAGTGTTTATTACTTATAGTCTATTCGCGTTAAGTAAATAGTGACGTCATGATAATCAGAGGTCAAACTGACCAATGAGACGTGAGTAAATAAGGAAAGAAGTCACATTGACCAATAACAGACAATCCCTATAAAATCTCATTGGTTAAATCATGGAGACCTTGATGACGTCACTATTTTCTTAAAGCGAATATACTATAGTACTTTAGGTATCCTAAATACCTATTGGTGTTGCAGATGCCAGGTCTTCCAGTGGGTAGACACGAATGGGACACTCTAATGGCCAACCAGCAGCTTGTTATCAACACTATTGCTGAACTGAAGTAAGTGATCGATTTTTTACTAAACATTTTATAGGATTGTGACTTTTATGTGTTTGTTAGTATATCTAGATTTTTAAGATTATTTATTTATTATAGTTTTAAAAGATTCGCGATTTATACTCCTGATCAATAACTAACGGGACTTATCGCGTATGTTTTTATATTAACGTCGGGTTTATAAAGGTAACTTTATTATATAAAAACATACGCGATAAGTCCCGTTAGTTATTAATCATGAATTTATTTATTATTTAAACATGTTTTGGTAATTCTGTGTAGCTCAGTTGTTTGGGGCTTGATTCTGTATCAGTGGGTGCAGGGTTCTAATCCCGCTAGAACTTTACCAATGAATGCACCGAATACTACGGTTAGGGAAATCATTTTGAGAAAACCTACCAGTTCCTCGAACATGTAATAGTTAGTTCTTCTAAATGGTGACATGGCTTACCACCTGTCACATTGAGTACTGATTGGTCAACACGTGGGTTCGAGGTGGCCATAGAATTACTACCTTCACATTTGCGGAGATGGACACCTGAACCTCTGACTACCCAGCAAGGGTTAACGGTTGTTAACGCGTTTGTCTTTTATGTATCAATCAATCAATCACCCTGTACTAGTCCACTGCTGGACGTAGGCCTCCCCAAAGATACGCCACAAAAGACGATCTTTCGTGGCCCTCATCCAGCCACTACCAGCAACCTTCTTGAGGTCATCGGTCCACCTGGCAGGGGGGCGTCCTACACTACGTTTGCCGAGACGTGGCCTCCACTCAAGAACCGCTTTTTATGTATATATTATATTATTTTTATGTAAATATTGAATTCATTTTCAGAGGCTACATAATAGACGTGTCCCGTAAATCGGATTCGGTGCTACAGTCGTCGGGAGGCGCGCCCGGTCCCCAACAAAACCAGCTGGTTACGGAAATGAGGCAGGGGATCCTAGAGGTCAAACAGGGCGTGGGCCATATCACGTCTAGGTGGGTATATGAGGGTTTTTTAACTTATATAGTTATGTTTTATGACCCTAAAATCGTGAAAATATGTTTTGTAACCCTAAATAAAAGAATTGAAATATAAAATATTGACATTGAAATACAATATTGTCTGATAAAGTTTTTTTTTAATGTTTTAATTTGTACATATTTAGTATTATGATAAATAATTATTGTATTAACAATACTATTTATCATAATATATATATATATATATATATATATATATATATATATATAAATTGTATTAATAATTATTTATTATAATACTATATTTATAGTCTGATGATGATGAAATTGTGTGAGACTCTAAAGTATGCATATTAGCTGCCTTTCTTCCCTGTATGTCATAGGAGGCGACTAAGGGACCAGGGGTAAATTGAATCTATTGAACGATAGACTAAGCAACCTGTCACCAATGTTCCATATGACATCTCAACCCAAATATTCATGCTAAAAAGTAATGTTTATCTGTTGATGTTATATCTCCGAGGTTTTGTCCACCACGAAATGTATATATGTTGTCTAAAATTTTTAAATCTAATTCATTCTAAAAGTGACCTAGGAGATATTATATCACCAAGGTTCTGTCCACCCCGAAAGGGATTAAAGGACCTGAATAAAATTATAAATTCTATGCCCACATGATTAATAACTAACGGGACTTATCGCGTATGTTTTTATATAATAAAGTTACCTTTATTTAACCCGACGTTCTTAAAACTAAAAAATCTATGCCAATAGGTTGCAAAACTTCAGTCCGGGAGCTCAGCAGGGGTGTCCAGCGATTAGCTGCGTGTCCCTTACCACGCTCCTGTTTGTCCTCGCGACGCATCTGTTCGTGATGTTCCTCTATTCGTTGTATAGGTGAGTTTCAATCAATCAGCCTATGTCAGTCCACTGCTGGACGTAGGCCTCCCCAAGGGTACAAAACACGATCACTCGTGCCCCTCAGCCAACCACTAGCAGTGACGTTTTTCAGGTCATCGGTCCATCTAGGTTTATATAGTAGGTATGTTTATGAATATATATACAAAAAATGGTTGATCGGCATTATAAAATAAAAATTTGACGTAGCTCAGTTGTTTGGGGCTTGACTCTGTATCAGTTGGTACAGGGTTCTAATCTCGCTTGAGCATGTACCAATGGAAATGAAGTTTAATGAATTTCTATGTACATTTTCGTAATAAAAACACATTTACTGCATTGAATTATACAGTGAGGGAAAACATTGTGAGGAACAGGTAATAGTCATTGCTTGTAAATGGCGACATGGCTTACCACTTGTCACATTGAGTACTGATTTGGTCAACACGTGGGTTCGAGGTGGCCACAGACCTTCTACATTACCTTCGCATTTGCGGAGATGGAAACCTGAACCCCTTGAATGCGTTTGTTTGTTTTGTGTATGAAGATCTAAATATTTATGAGTGTGTATGAGAAGGTTTACCGCTGACCTGAAAAAGGTCGCTGGTAGTGGTTGGCTGAGGGCCACGAATGGTCGTGTTTTGTGGCGTAACCTTGGGAAAGCTTACGTCCAGCAGTGGACTAGTATAGGCTGATTAATTGATTTATGTATGTCAGTGAAGTGAAAGTTTGTGTGAAGGAAAGAGGGGTATCCTTATTTATGTATGTATGTTGTTTCTGTGCAAATCTGAGATTGATGGACGTAACTAGCTATTGGTACCTGGCATGTAGTAATAGGTGACTAAAGGTCGTGAAGATATACAGTCAGAGCTAAAAGTGCAGTCCCAGTAACTTTCTATAAGGTTTACGTTTATAAGAACAAAAGACAATATTTTACATTTTAAAACTGGCACTACTATGCATTGTTATGCCCACTATACGTTCGCAAATAAAAAATGGAAATTGTCTTTTGTTCTTATCAACGTAAACCTTATAAAAAGTTACTGGGACTGCACTTTTAGCGCTGACTGTACATAGGAGTACATATTAAATGTACTATTTTGAATGGGTTGAACTGATCATATATTGTATTCCTAAATTATAGTACTATGCTAGAGTGTGGGACGTAAAAAGAATACTAACTAGCTGCGTTTTCTTACCTGTGTGTTGTAGGAGACGACTAAGGGACTTTGGGGTATGTGTAATCAATTGGGCGATAGGCTAGCAACCTGTTACCAACATGCCATATGGCCATATGACAACCCCAATAAACATGATACTAAGTGATCGAGAAGATTGTTCCATTTCTCCTAGGTTCTGTCCACCCCGAAAGGGATTAAAGGACGTGATTGTATATGTATGGTTATGAAAATCTTATTACTCAAGTATATGAAAAACATAATTATTTATTTTTTATTTCAGGGAAAGAAAAGAGGCACAAGCAAAAAAGTTCTTTTGAGGTGTTGTAAATTAAATAATGAATTTATTTAAATTAATAACCACTCACGGCTGCTGTTGAAATTTAATTAAGAACTAATATTGTATTTGTTTAAGTTACCTTATGATGTATTTGTTTATTTTTTTTTTATTTCTACCATTATGTAATTTCTACTGTTGTGATATTTTCTACCATTTTTCTTCTTAAAAATACTTTTACGAAATGCGTCGAATACTACGGTGAAGGAAAACATTGTGAGGAAACTGACCTGTTCCCCGAACAGGTAATAGTCAGTGCTTGTAAATGGCGACATGGCTTACCACCTGTCACATTGAGTACTGATTTGGTCAACACGTGGGTTCGAGGTGGCCATAGAATTACTACCTTCGCAATTGCGGAGATGGACACCTGAACCTCTGACCGCAAGGGTTAATGGTCGTGAACGCGTTTGTCTTTGTCTTTATTCTACCATTTTATTTTTGTTGAAGTTCCTTATCTGTGAATCTAAGTAATCTGTGAATTTTTTATATCATAAATGTCATAAACTTTTTTTATTATATATCATCTGACATACGTAATAATAGAGTACCCGCCACATACGGTGGCAGTTGGAGGCGTCGCCACAGTCGCGTAATCCAGTGTTGCCAGTAAACACGCCAAAACTAGCACTCACTGTGCCATACGGCTCGATACATTATATTGAGGTTTCATTTGTAACGATCTTTGGTTGCAGAGCTATAAACTCAAATAAAACAAATTAATATATCTAAGTCAAAATATGTTTATTTAAAATAGGCCCTATCACAAGCTCTCTTTGAAAGTTATCTTATGATCTAAGTATAAATTAAAAAAACTATTTCAAACATGGCACTGAGCATTGTCTTTACATATTTTTTACCGAGGTTAGATTAGCGGAGACCCTAGCTTGGAGAAGAACTAACAAGAAACTCCGGAAATCAATTTATTATAATCACCCTTAACAAACATAAAAATTACAAAGAGTGGGCAAAAAACACAACGCTGGTAATACTAAATTTACCTTTCATACAAAATAACACGCAATTGCGGAAACGTCAAATTTAGTTCCAAGTTTGGCTACTGCCACCGTATGTGGCGGGTACTCTATCTATATGTTTTTAACATATAGAGATTTTAATTAATAAAGATATTAATAATTCACAGATTACTTATATTCAGTATAATTGTATCTAATAATATATTTCTATACTATATAATATAATAATAATTAGAGTATGCTGTATAGTTATTAATGTGAGTGTAAATGGTGGAAGTAATTTCGTTTATGTTTTATTAAAGTAGATATATATTTACATACACTGTAATATTTTAATTTTTACGTATATGTGCATTTAAAGAGTTCGTTCACTCAAACAAAGAAGTGACGTGTCCGCTAACGAATCAAATCGTTCCAAATTATGAAACTAACCAATCAACTTGCATTTATAGGATCACTGATACAAATCTTAATAGAGTACCCGCCACATAAGGTGGCAGTTGGAGGCGTCGCCACAGTCGCGTAATCCAGTGTTGCCAGTAAACACGCCAAAACTAGCACTCACTGTGCCATACGGCTCGATACATTATATTGAGGTTTCATTTGTAACGATCTTTGGTTGCAGAGCTATAAACTCAAATAAAACAAATTAATATACCAAAGTCAAAAGTCAAAATATTTTTATTCAAAATAGGCCCTATCATAAGCTCTCTTTGAAAGTTATTTTATGATCTAAGTACAAATTAAAAAAACTATATATTGACAAAAGGAATATATATGAGTGAAGTGGAAGGGCGGTTACGTAGGGGCCGGCCTAATAAGACATATATGTAACAGTCAGATAGACGCTATATTGAAAAAAGGTGACGTTAGGAGTACCTATAACCGCCGAGAGTGTATTAGAGAATGTATGAATGTCAATGAAGCGAAAGTGGTCTGTCAGGATCGGGACAAATGGGGATCCGTGATCTCTGCCTACCCCTCTACAGGGAATCAGGCGTGATGTGTATGTATGTATGTAAAAAAACTATTTCAAACATGGCACTGAGCATTGTCTTTACATATTTTTACCGAGGTTAGTTCACCAACCATTTCGGCTGCTCAAGATGCCACGTCATGAAGACCACGACCGCTCTGATAAGAGCGTAACGATTGAGAAGAAGAAGTTCAGCGGAGACCCTTGGAGAAGAACTAACAAGAAACTCCAGAAATCGATTTATTATAATCACCTTTAACAAACATAAAAATTACAAAGAGTGGGCAAAAAACACAACGCTGGTAATACTAAATTTACCTTTCATACAAAATAACACGCAATGGCGGAAACGTCAAATTTAGTTCCAAGTTTGGCTACTGCCACCTTATGTGGCGGGTACTCTATGTTCGAACTTCATTTAAAACATAGACTAAGATACTATGTAACATTGTGTATAAAATTCAAATACATTCGAGAAATGCAACTTTTCGTACATATGTAATAAAATATTTGTTATTTTTTTTATATTTTAACTTTTCTTTCGTTTCATAGATTGTCAGAACGGCTAGATTAGTGTTGTTTTGAAATGTCTCTGAATGATTCGAAATTCTTCTGAAATGCATTTACGTGTCATTGATAAAATTGTCGTCGTTATTACGTGAAATTGAGGTATGAATAAAATTGAGCGGGTAAAGTATTGGTACATATAATTATTGATTTCGACTAGAGGCATTTAATATAAATAATATTGTGTAATACATGTCTTCCTAATATTAATGTCATTTATTATATTACATTCATATGCATTCTCAATACAAGTTAGTTTGTGCCAAATACTACTGAAAAGGAATGATTATTACTTTTTTTTTGTTTATAATTATTTCGTCCGCATTTAACAGTTCATAAGCTGATAATAGACTAACCAACTATATCTTTGTTGTCTATGGTGAATTGAGAGTGGTAAGGAATGTTAAAAGTCATAATTATGAAGATATAATGATATTATAACATTATCAATGTTATTAACATAAATAATTCCATTAGTTCTTGTGGTATTGGTATAATTTGTATGATGTATGCAACTTGACGGTTATTTGAAGTATGATTGGTAATCTGTCACTTGATAGTATAAATGTATATTTTTAAAAAGTATTCTTATGGTGTCTCTGGGGTTTTATATTTAGGTAAGTTTATTAATATTATAATATAATTTAATATTTCTTTTTATTTTAAAGTGGTCTAATTGTGAGTGGAATTAATGTTTATCGTATTTTTTTCTATTTGTCTAAGTTATGTAAACATATCATATTTCGTTGTATTTCTTCTCTGAAAGAGACTGTCTGTTTTCGTATTGTTTGAATAATTTTAGAAGATTTTGTAAAAATTACGTCTTTTTTGTAAGAAAACATAATTTCATTTAATAAAATTAGTTTTTATTTATTTTGATTACACTCATTTCGCTTATACGGGATAAGAACTTTTTAGATTGAAAACTTTTTGCTCTACGTACAAACTTTCATAAATGTTAAAAAGACCAAGGTATTGACACTATTAGGCCAAGCTACTTATTCAAAATATTTTGGAAATTTTTCAAACATTTCTATGTATGTATAATGTATGATCACGGTCAATAATGAGAGTAGGCTCCCAGTGGGTTGCCATGTGATATCCGGTTACTGGGTGGCAGTGAGTGGTTACCTTTTTTACGAATGTGTTGTGTAAAGTGTACATAATATTTATGTATGTCCTAGTAAATGATGACTGGTCACAAAATTGTTGTTTTATTTATTTTCCATAATCTATTTCATGGTATAATTATTGCCTTTCTTCCTGTCAACTATGTCGTATGGGATTGCTACATAGGATTGCTACAGACAAAATTTATTTGGGCGTTAAGCTTTTGAAATGGCATAAAATATCCATTATAATACCAATTGCACTGAGGTACTGAATATTTCCAAGGGGATATGGTACAATTATCAAATAACACGACGACGTTATGTTTATTTATATTCCAGTCGTAATCTGTGTTGTTTTGTGACTTGAGACACCTTAATAGCAACTATTAAATAAACTACTCTAAGTTTAGATAGTAGTCAAGATAAATACCAAATTTTAATCATGGAATAAGTATAATAAACATTTTAGAAAACCCGCTTATTTAAGAAATTTGTAACTTCTGTCAACATATCAAAGCAAAGACTAAAAGTCAAATTGTACGTCATAAAAGTGTCACCACAAACTCCTACCGCCATTTTAAAATGTTGGTACGCAATTTTAAAAAACTCGGCGCTTTTTAGAGTTTTAATTTTCTTCAATTTAACTTGTTTATAAGAAAATTTGTGTGTAATAAAGTTTAGGCAAGATGTCGAAACCTGATTTAGTTGCGATTTATAAATTGGAATTTTACAAAAAGAAAAAGAATTGGTGTTTTTCGCGTGACGATAAGGATAAATCTCTATCAAAACATCGAAAAGGGGATAAAAAGTAGGTATTTCATTCTATTCTACATTTATAATACTACGTGGTAGTGGGTTTTCTTGTAATTTATCCTTTACAGTACGCATCTTTTTTACGATAGATATTATGAGCTAGCTTGGACAATGAATAATAAAATCTGTATTATGTCGGAAACTATACAATTCATGTCATTTACCTTAGTTTATATCATTAGCTACATAACTAATAATATCAACTAAACTTTGCGAACATTATTTTTGTTATTAATAATAGTTTTAAAGTATTACTCAGTAATTTAACGCATTTTGTAAAACTTCTAAAAATTTCGCACTTTCTAACCAAATATACCTATTTATGCGGTTTATATATTTCAGAAACCTTAATGAGACCTACGTATTACCTGATAATGAGGAGCTGAACACCGCTTTTGTAGAAAACAGCCCGCTTTATACACATACAGGTAATTTTACTTATTTTATATTTATACACTAACTTTCTAAATAGATTTTTATACGTTCACCAAACAAAGTCATAGTCATAATTACAGGTAATAAATAGTGCTTCTGAATGGCGACATGGCTTACCACCTGTCACATTGAGTAATGACTATCTGGTTAACACATGAGTTGAAGGTGAACTACCTTCACAATTGCAGAGATGGATACCTGAACCTCTGACTACCCTGGAAGGGTTAATGGTCGTGAAAGCGTTTGTCATTTTTTTTTGTTTGTCATAATTAATGACTTATTACTTACTTACTTATTTGACTAATATTTTAAATCAAATAAGTTGCTACTCTAATTTTAATTGAAAAAATGCTAGGCATTTTTATTCTATGTTTCAACTTGTAATATCAATTACAGATGTACAACCAGACCTAATCCAGTCAACTCAAAGCCATAGTATTACTAATCTACTAGAATACAATAACAACGTAAACGTAAATATTACAAATAATAAAAATAACGAGAATCTATTGAAAAATATGCTTCTGAGCAAGTTAACCGTTAATGATAATTATCAGATGTCCTGTTTGCCGTACGAAGATGGAGTGGACGGTCCACCGTTAGGTAATATACTTATGCCTTTCTATTCCTTATGGGGTAGGCAGAAACTTGAAAACATATTGAGGGTGCAAAGGCTATGTTGCTTATGTGCCCTTTTGCAATTTCACAGGAGATCTATTAAAAGTTTTTAATAGTTGAAAAAACATTGTAAAGCATCCATTTTTATAAGATGTTTGTGACTATTCATTTTAAAAACCATTGTTTTTGTTTTTATACAATTTTTTTGACAATTTAAAACTTATTTAGTCTCCGGTAAAGTTGCAGAATCATGCTTAATTAAGCAAGTTAGCCTTTCCTCATTTACATTTCTTGGCACCTATGGTATTTCTATAGGGATTGTCCTGATGTTGATATGGAATATTGTTGTGAAGTAGCTAGTTCATGAACGGATTGATGCAGTTTACACTTAGTACATACAATAATACATTCACATCGATTAATCCCTTTTGGGGTGGACAGAACCTTAGAATAATAATATCTCCTAGGTCACTAATTAGCATAAATATTGGGGTTCCTACATGATATAGAATATTAGTAACAGGCAACTAGCCTATCGCCCAATAGATTCCATTGGCCCCTAGTCCCTCAGTCGCCTCCTACGACATGCCAGGAAGAAATGCAGCTATAGTATATTCGCTTTAAGAAAATAGTCACGTCATCAAGGTCTCCATGATTTAACCAATGAGATTTTATAGGGGTTGTCTGTTATTGGTCAATGTGACTTCTTTTCTCATTTACTCACGTCTCATTGGTCAGTTTGATCTCTGATTATCATGACGTCACTATTTACTTAACCCGAATAGACTATAGTTGGCATTCTTTTTACATCTCAGACTAGCACGGGACAATACTATTATACCTTATACTAAAAAAATCGGAATATTGAATGAATATTCTCACTACCTTTGGACGACCTCCGTGGCGCGATCGGTTAGACACCTGAACGCTAATCGTGGTGTCCCGGGTTCGATTCCCGGTGGAGGCAGAGTTAAGAACTACACTTTTCTGCTGATTTCCAGTCTGGTCGTCGATTATATATGTATTTATCTATATATAGTATGTATACATTTCTTAAATATTATATGTTGAGTAGTACCCTTAACACAAGTCTTAAATGTACTTACCTAGGGGCTAGTTCAATTTCTGTAATAATGTCCAAATATTATTATTACATTGCCACTAATTTTTCTCATTTATTTTAAGATGAATCCCTAATAACGCATTGCAACGAAGACATTTCAATAGATTCAGTCACGGCCAACCGAGACTTTAGTCAGGATAGTTGGAAGCGCTGCTACGATGGCTGTGGCAGATGGACTAGTAACCCTGAACATTGTGGACAAGAGTTAGGTCTTAGAGACAATGTGGATGATTGTGACGAGTTCTGGGAGCCAGGTGTGTATGATATCATACACACAGACATATAAATGCCTTCGAAATTTCGGAGATGGGCATTCAAGCCTCTGACTACCCCGCCATAATAAAAAAGGGAGTGTGTATACACAAGTCGTGAAGCGTATGTATGTATAAACGTAACGTAAAGTACTGAGTAATATAAACGCACTTTGGCATTGTCACGTTTTTGACATTTCATTTATTATATGAGACCGGGTCATATCACGATCAATTAATAAAGATATTAAGAAGAAAACGCGTTCATGACAATTAACCCTTGCGGGGTAGTCAGAAGTTCAGGTGGCCATCTCCGCAATTGGGGAGGTAGTCATTATATGGGCACCTTGAGCCCACGTGTTGACTAAGTTTGTACTCAATGTCACAGGTGGGTCGCCATTTACAAGAACAAACAGGTAGGTTTCCTCATGATGTTTTCCCTCACCATAATATTCAGTGTATTTTTATTACGAAAATGTACATAGAAATTCATCAAACACCATTTACATGCTCAAGAGGGAATTAAACCCTGATACAGAGTCAATCCCCGAACAACTGAGTTACACCAAATATTCATTCTTTAGTTATTATTCATTTAGTTTAGTTTAATTAGATTTATTTAATATTTTTTATTTAAATTAACTAATTGTAATGACAACTTTTCCGGTGGAAATGTTTTTTTTTTTTACCTTCAATAAGTGATTTTATAATCCTCATATTGAATAAAAAGCATTTCGTTTCATTTCATTCCATAATATATTATTCAATATTATATTCTAGTGTACTCATCTCCGAGACAGTTTGCGGATAAGAACGTGGAAGCGAAGTTGGATCCATACGAATGTGCCGAGTATCACACCTTTTCTATAGGAGCACATCTCGCTCCGCATTCCTCAGAAGTGGATTTGGACCGGCCTAGGGTCAAAGGTATGTGCTTATAACACTATTATAATATAATGAATAATAATTATTATGATGTAATAGTTTGTGCTTGTAAATGGCGACATGGCTTGCCACCTGTCACTTTCAGTACTGACTATGTGGTCAACGCGTGGGTTCGAGGTGGCCATAGAATTACTACCTTCGCAATTGCGGAGCTTATCGATTTGTTACGTCCAAGGTAGCCATCGATAGTCTATGCCTTTAATTAGGGACGTAGAGGAGTGAACATATGTATTCATACATACGCGTTCACGACCATTAACCCTTGCGGTGTAGTCAGAGGTTCAGGTGTCCATCTCCGCAATTGCGAAGGAAGTAATTTTATGGCCACCTCGGACCCCCGTGTTTACCAGATAATCAGTACTCAATGTGACAGGTGGTAAGACATGTCGCCATTTACAATAACTGACATTCAAAGATTACTGAAGATTCGGGGAACAAGTAGGTTTCGTCACCGTAATATTCGATGCATTTCGTAAATGTGTTTTTATTACGAAAATGTACATAAAAAATCATTAAACTTCATTTCCATTGGTACAGTTCAAGTAGGATTTGAACCCCGTACCCACAGATACAGAGTCAAGCCCCAAACAACTGAGTTACGTCGAATTACTTCTAACGTCACCCTTTTTGAATATGTCCTCTATCTGACTGTCATATGTCTTATCTTATTTATAAACTATACTTTTCGTTCTATTTCAGATCCTTCCCAATCAAAAACCTCAACCTCCATACTAGCACTCGCCTCTAAACATTCTTCAGACCACCATAGTTTCTTACAAATCCATCCTAACATGGACTTACCAAAGAATAAAGACATAACCTCCTCATACAAATGTAATGACAAAACACACATACATAGTATATGTAATAATATATGTTTGAAAGGTAGTGAACATGCGAATGTGTGTAGAAAGATTAATAGTATGGATGAAATTAATGTGTATGAAAGGTCTTGTGTGTATGATAACATACAAAACGGTCGAACTAGAGGTAGAGGTCGGTTGGGTTGGTAGTTTTAGGTTCGAGTGTGTATAGGAGGTGTATAAATGGAGATGTAATGATTGTAGCTGTAGCCCAGTGGGTAAGACCTCGGACTTGTGAGAAAGGTCCTAAGTTCGAATCCAAACTAGCATGTACATATGAATGAAATTTAAATGTGTGTTTTTCATTAACATAATTTACAGTCGCTAACTGTGTGGGAAAACATCGTGAGGAAACCTGCCTATCCCGTAGGATAGGTATAGTCAGTGCCTATATACGGTGATACGGTTACCTATCACGTTGGGTGCTGTCTATCTAGTGATACGCGGGCTTCGAATGACCCATAGCTAACATGCCTTCGCTATTGCGGAGACGGACACCTGAACCTCTGACTACACCGCAAGGGTTAATGGTCGTGAACGCGTTTGTCTTTTTGTCCAATATGGGTTCACAGTATAGTTTGGTATGTACCTTGATGTATATGAACCGCCAAAGGGGTAAGCAGAATTATGTGGTATGAAAAATGTATGTGACATCTCATTACTGATGTATGTGTAATTTCAAACAGGGTTAACATAATTATGTGGTATAAAAAGTCTATTATTTGGCATATAAATTAGGTCTAAAGATAAGTGTATAGAACAGATTCATATTTTTTTGTCATCTACGAAATAAATTGATTTATTTAAACAACCATTTTTTGGCCTAATTAACTCTATTAATGATAAAAAAGTCTTAGTAAAAGATTTCAACAAAAACAGCATATTTTTCAATTTAACATATGTATAGCACATGAACTCAGGTTTATATCTACCCCTACAGCCATTACAGTCGTGACGCTATATTGAAAATCTTAATTAAATTAAGTTTGGCAACTATATGTAAAAGTAGAGTTTAAATTATTGTTATGTTACGTACACTGTAAAAGTATTGTTAATACAAACATACTGTTGTTTTTCACTTGAATTGTGCCATGATATTAAAATTTCCGTTGTGAATATGAATAAAAATTTATGTTTTGATTAAATTGTGTTTCTTTTATTTCGTAATACTTATCTTAGAATTTACAATACCGATGAGCTGAGACTAAAACGAAATATCAGGTAGTAAATGAGCACAACATAGCTGGGACGTAAAAAGAATGCTAACTAGCTGCCGTTCTTCCTTGCATGTCGTAGGAGGCGAATAAGGGACTATGAGTAAACGGAATCTATTGGGCGGTGGGCTAGCTACCTGTCATAACGTCACAACCTCAATATTCATTCGTCAGTGTTCAAGATATTATATCTACGAGGTCTGTCCACCCCGAAAGGGATTAAAGGACGTGAATGTACATATGTTTAATATAAAGATATACTCACTATTTGATCAACAGGTGGGTTCGAGGATATATTAAGACACACAATCACAACGATTAACGCTTGCGGGGTAGTCACAGGTTCTGATGTCCATATCCGCAATTGTGTAGGTATATTCTATGGCTACCCCGATCCCGTGTTTATCAGAAGTTACTACATACTTCCGCAATCGCATATTCGCGACACCCAAACCTCTATTATCAACGATATTCAAAGTTTTGTCAATAGTTGTGCTGTGACCATGGCTATAGTAACGTAGCCGAAACGTCGGGTAGCAAAGGTAATACTTCATTACATAGTATAAAACAAAGTCGCATTCTCTGTCCCTATGTTCTAATGTATGCTATCTTTGAAACTACGCAACGGATTTTGATGCGGTTTTTTTTAATAGATAGAGTAATTTAAGAGGAAGGTTTATATGTATAATAACATCCATTAAATAGTGGAGTAGTATATTTTATACCCGTGCGAAGCCGGAGCGGGTCGCTAGTTGTTAACTCATTCGACGCCGCGCCATTTTTCAGCGTCTTACTAGCGGAGCCGCCATACAAACGGTAATGAACACGCGAGGCGTGTCCGCGGCTCTGCGACTAAGAAAAAATGGACACGCCACGCGTGTCCACTGGCTCTGCAGCAAGTTTAATGTTTCTAAATACGTTAATAATACATTGTGGTAGTTTATTTCCTTAGTTCTGTTTGTGCAACGAAAGAGATAAGGTTGTGGCAACAGTATAGTCATTTTAAACCAGGAATTATGGCGGAATATGGATATTTAGGTAAATAGGTAAATTAAATATGATGTGATTCTCAAACTTACTTATATATTATTAAAATTATAATATTTTTGTTGCTTGTATAGTATATAAATTATTTACTCATCTATCGACTAAAATCACTCAGAAACATATTATTGTGTAAGTACCAATATTATAATAAACAAGCTAACGTAGTGAGTTTGATGGAAAGTTAAACAAACTTTTAGAACCTCTGGTCGCATACTCAAAGTGGACACGCGTCGCGTGTTCTTGGCATCCCACAAGGGGTTCGTTTTAAGTATAAACATAACTTCTTTCAAAGTAGAAACCACGTGAATATATGGTTATTTGTGTGGTAAATACCATGTACACAAATTCTTATTAAATTTTTTCATGTACTTTTCGAGATATAATCGAAAACTTATGGACACGCGAGGCGTGTCCGCGGCGTGGCGAGTAGAATTTTCATGGACACGCGAGGCGTGTCGTTGGCTCCGAAAGAGTTAATAAAATATACGACTTACCTTTGTTTTTTCAAATCGCGAGTCACAAAAATTAATTCGACGTAGCTCAGTTGTTTGGGGCTTGACCCTGTATCAGTTGGTACAGGGTTCAAGTCCTGCTTGAGCATGTACCAATGTGGATGAAGTTAACGAATTTCTATGTTGATTTTCTAAAGAAAAATGCATTTACTTATTGCATCGAATATTACGATGAGGGAAAACATCGTGAGGAGACCTACCAGATCCCCGAACAAGTAATAGTGTAACGTGTGTGTGTACAAGTAGTCAGTGCTTGTAATTGGCGACATGGCTTACCACATTGAGTACTGACTATCTGGTTCACACGTGGGTTCGAGGTGGCCATAGAATTACTACCTTCGCAATTGCGGAGATGGAAACCCGAACCGACAACGCCACATGAAATGTCAAATGTAATGAACGCTTATTAGTTGGTCTTAAAAGTGTTTTTATTCAAATAAAATCCCGTATAAATTTATAATTAGTTTTATTAGTTAATTATTACATTAATTAATTACATATCGCGCGGACATCATGCCAGATAGCTGTAAGTATCCTTCTCCCCCTCAGTCCTTTCTAAATACTCCTTCTCAATCAGTATGTCGATGCATTTCTGGAAAAATAACAATATATTAGTCAGGGAAAACATCGTGAGGAAACCTGCCCATCTCGCAGGATAGGTAATAGATAGTGCCTATATACGGCGATACGGTTCACTACCTATCACGTTGGGTGCTGTCTATCTAGTGATATGCGGGTTTCGAACGACCCATACCTAACATGCCTTAGAAATTTCGAAGATGGGCATTTAAGCCTCTGACTACCCCGCCATAAAAAAGGGAGTGTGTATACACAAGTCGTGAAGCGTATGTTATGTTATATTAGTGAAAGACGTAAAAAGAATGCTAAGAATGCTGCCGTTCTTCCCGACTTGGCGTAGAAGGCAACTAAGGGACTAGGGGTATATGGAATCAATTGGGTAATGAGCTGGTAACCTGTTACCAATGTTCCATATGACATCACAACGTCAATATTCATGCTAAATATTGACCTAGGAGATATATCTTCGAGGTTCTATCCACCTTGAAAGGGATTAAAGAACGTGAATGTATATGTATGATGGGAAAAAGAACGATATAATAGTCTGGGGCGTAAAAAGAATGCTAAGTAGCTGCTCGTCTTTCCGGTTTGTTGTAAAAGTCGTTGAATAGGTGTTTTCTTACTGTTTTGGGCAATAGCTTAGCGAACATTCAATAATATTGTGTTTAAAATGTCTACAACAGTCTGAAATAAATAATAAAATTTGTTGGGTGATCAGCTGGTTGTTACCAATGTTCCATATGACATCACAGCCCCAATTTAATGCCATGAATTTTATGCTATGCTGGCCTAAGATATACCTACTATCGTATTTCCAACGTTCCGTTTCGCCCGAAAGTGATCGACGTGAATGTAAATGAATTTATGGTTCTAGCATAAGATCAGCGCAGTGATTGTACTTCAATCATTGTATATATGCTGAGCTAGGACCATTTCACTGGGCAATGACATGCACATGTAGGATTTAATAACTTACTTGTATAAACTACTTTACTTTTCTCTTTTTTTTTCTTTTTTTAATTTCCTGTCTATGTATGTCAATGTGTTTCTATATATAAAATATCTTTATATGTACGAGTATTGTTGTTGTATCAAAGAGTGTATAAATAGTGTTATAATGTGTATGTATAGCAGTGAATAAATGTTTTTCTTTCTTTCTTTCTATCAATAAAGCTTATTATTATTATTACCTTGATGACCTGTACCCGGGGCTTGAACCGGGACGAGAGCTGGTTGAGCACCTCCACCACTAAGTGCTGGTGCTTGAGCGTCTTCCGCGTCTTCATTATCCTCACTATGGCCGCCTGGAAACAAGAAATATATGTTAGGAGTTGTTAGGGAACATCCAGTGTCTTATTATATGTTACCGGCCCAACCCTATTTTAGGACAAACTACTTCTATTTCACACATCCTAGACCATGTTTTTAGCAACTTAGTTGTATATAACGTCAGAGAACTGTTTCCTGAAACACAGGTTTGTAAACCTAGTTCAGGAGCAAAATCAAATGTATTTTAGTGCTAAGTTTTGTCAATGAACATTTATTATGATTATTTATGACATATACACAACAAAGAATGAATGTTCGAAGTTACAAAGAAAAATCTGTGTATTCTTTACATACATATAAAATAATTATACTTAGGACACTATTACACTAATCGAACTAGCCCCTTGGTAAGTTCATTTAATATTTGTGTCAAGGGCACAGACTGTTTAAACTTTACAAGTTTTCTTGTCGTCAAATACTGGAACGAAGCGAGAAACTTTTTATTTTACAAGTAAAACGGAATATAATAATATCGCGTATATTTAATAAACAAAGTATTCTTTTGTTACCCGACGTTTGCTTAGTTACGACACTTAACCCGTGACCATTGCAACATGGCCGTAACGTCGGGCAACAAAGGTTATACTTTGTTTATAAAATACACGTGATAAGTCCCGTTTTTCTCGAGTACTTCTTCATGATTAATATAAAAACTTACGCGTTAAGTCCCGTTAGTTATTAATCATGAGTATAAATCGCGAATCTCTTAAAACTACGAGTACTTCTTCGTCTGAGCTAATTATAATGTTAACTAGCTGCCTTTCTTCCTTACCTGTATGAGCATCTTGCGGTCCTCTTCGATGTGCTTATGCGTGGTCTCCTGTTCTGCTTTTAGTTCTATCCATATCCGCAATAGCGTATATAGTAATTCTATGGTCACCACCCATATCTTTACCACAAGATCCTACCTCCGCAATCGTGAATATAGACCCAAACCTTTACTATCATAACAGGTTTGTCAATATAGTTTTAAGAGATTCGCGATTTATACTCATGATTAATAATTAACGGGACTTATCGCGTGAGTTTATTTATAATAAAATTACCTTTTATTAACCCGACGTTTCGGCTACGATGCAGTAGCCATGGTCACGGGCAGACTCATAAGTAAGTTTTTATATAGTAAAGGTAACTTGATTATACCAAAACTTACGCAATAAGTCCCGTTTGTTATTAATCATGAGTATAAATCGCGAATCTCTTAAAACTACGAGTACTTTTTCGTCTGATTGAGCTAATTATAATGTTAACTATCTGCCTTCCATCCTTACCTGTATGAGCATCTTGCGGTCCTCTTCGATGTGCTTATGCGTGGTCTCCTGTTCTGCTTTTAGTTCTATCCATATCCGCAATAGCGTATATAGTAATTCTATGGTCACCACCCATATCTTTACCACAAGATCCTACCTCCGCAATCGTGAATATAGACCCAAACCTTTACTATCATAACAGGTTTGTCAATATAGTTTTAAGAGATTCGCGATTTATACTCATGATTAATAATTAACGGGACTTATCGCGTGAGTTTATTTATAATAAAATTACCTTTTATTAACCCGACGTTTCGGCTACGATGCAGTAGCCATGGTCACGGGCAGACTCATAAGTAAGTTTTTATATAGTAAAGGTAACTTGATTATACCAAAACTTACGCAATAAGTCCCGTTTGTTATTAATCATGAGTATAAATCGCGAATCTCTTAAAACTACGAGTACTTTTTCGTCTGATTGAGCTAATTATAATGTTAACTATCTGCCTTCCATCCTTACCTGTATGAGCATCTTGCGGTCCTCTTCAATGTGCTTATGCGTGGTCTCCTGTTCTGCTTTTAGTTCTATCCATATCCGCAATAGCGTATATAGTAATTCTATGGTCACCACCCATGTCTTTACCACAAGATTCTACCTCCGCAATCGTGAATATAGACCCAAACCTTTACTATCATAACAGGTTTGTCAATATGGTTTTAAGAGATTCGCGATTTATACTCATGATTAATAATTAACGGGACTTATCGCGTAAGTTTATTTATAATAAAATTACCTTTTATTAACCCGACGTTTCGGCTACGATGCAGCAGCCATGGTCACGGTCAGACTGACGATTTATGTTTCTTTGCCTCCATCGCAGTAACTAATTATAATGTTAACTATCTGCCTTCCTTACCTGTATGAGCATCTTGCGGTCCTCCTCAATGTGCTTATGCGTGGTCTCCTGTTCTGCTTTTAGTTCCGTTTTCAGCGGGATATTGATGTTCACACGGAGCTTTTTGCTGCAATGGAAAAAAGGTACGAAATGAAATGAAACGCTTTTTTATTCAACAGGAGGATTATAAAATCACTTATTGAAAGTCAAAAAAAATCATTTCCACAGGAAAATTAGACATTGAAATTAGTTAATGTTAAATTTTTTAAATAAATCTATTTCAACTATTGGCATTTCGTAAAGCAAAATCCTGCATAGAAGAAATGCCAAGAAACTCTGCAGACATATTTCATACGGTTTTATATATGATGTTATTTTCACACAATAGTAGTAATATAGTAGTAGATTAATTATAATGACCAACCATGACGCATATCGTTATATATACATATATACACGTCTCTACTTCCCTAACGAGATAGGCTAAGATAATCGATTACCTTCAACGATTCTTACTATGTAGTATTGATTACGACACCATATCTCCACAAAATTAGGATTTTTAGGTATTTTGCCCGGTGCAGGACTAAGAACTTATACAAACCAAATTGGAGATTTTGTGTTTCCGAGGTTCTGTCCGTCCCAAAAATTATTAAGCATGTACGTATATATACATTCATGGGACGCCCATTTCCTTATAAATTTACGACCATTAACCTCACCTCATACCCCATACAGCTCCGCACACACATTCTACGACTATAGTGCACCCCATACTCACTTCTTATAACTTAAGTACAGTTCCACCACCGAATTTTCGGACAGTTCGCTCTCCTCGTCTTGGCAGACCAGCAGCTTCGCTTTCAAAAGGATTTGTAACACCTGAAAACGTAACATTCTTATATTAATATGGAACGTAAAAAGAAAAAAAAAATTATGACTAACCTAACCTGACATACAAAAACGCGTTCACCATTAATCGTTCGCGCTCCGGTGTAATTCATTTAGTTTTATATATTTATCTTATCAATAATATGCAGCTTCGCAAGTATTTCATTTCTAATGCGCTACAACAAAATATACTTTTCTAATTACAGTTAAATCAGTCGTCTATGGTGCGTCAACAAAGTCAGCAGCTCAGTGAAAGTTGAAAATACAAATAATTATTTTCGGCTCAATATTTAGTCAATTGTGATGCCAAACTGGCTAAATATGTTCGCTTTAGGATAACATTTGAATTCTCAACTGGAACGAACCGAAGAACAATGAAGAGAAGAATTGGAGCTTCGATTTCGTTTTTCTTCGGTTGTAGCGGCTGGCGGCGTTGGTGTAACCATGGCGATGGAATAACAAGAAGTCAAACGCCGTGGCATCAGTGTTTGTATTTCAGCCGACATAACCTTAGCGGTGAATGGCTAAATAAAGAATTTTAAAAAAAGGGCAGACTGTGAATGAAGAGGTGTATAGTGAAATGCGGACTTTGAGTGGCTTATACCTAACCTAACTCCGAAATTTCGGAGAAGGGCACTCACGCCTCTGGCTACCCCGCTACAATAAAAAAGGAGTGTGTCTATAATTTGTGCAAGACTGGGAAGACGATGTTTTGTAGTATACTGTAAATAAAAGGGTTAGAAGTACATATAACCGCCGAGGTGTGTATGAGGAGGTGTATGAGTGTCAATGAAGCGAAAGTGGTCTGTCAGGTTCGGAACACAAGGGCATGCGTGATCTCTGTCTACCCCTCTACAGGTAATCAGGCGTGATGTGTATGTAATATGTATATATTTCTTAATTATACGTTCACGTTCACACAAGTCTTAAATGAACTTAGCAAAGGGCTAGTTCAATTGATGTAATAATGTCCCAAATATTATTTAATTTTTAGGATTCGACGTGATTCTATGACCACATATTATTAATTACTAGTGACCCGCTCCGGCTTTGCACGGGTATAAAATATACAGCCTACCACAATTTAATGGATGTTATTATACATATAAACCTTCCTCTTGAATCACTCTATCTATTAAAAAACCGCATCAAAATCCGTTGCGTAGTTTCAAAGATTTAAGCATACAAAGGGACATAGGGACAGAGAAAGCAACTTTGTCTTATACTATAGTCTATTCGCATTAAGAAAATAGTGACGTCATCAAGGTCTCCATGATTTAATCAATGAGACGTGACAACTGTCTGCAATTGGTCGATGTGAATTGTTTTCTCATTTACTCACGTCTCATTGGTCAGTTTGACCTCTGATTATCATGACGTCACTATTTACTTAACGCGAATAGACTATAGTGATTATACGTACCTGCACGAGGAAGTCCCCCTTGATGGCCGTGTGCTGTTCCAGCTGGCGGACGCTCCAGGACACGTTGTCGTTGAACTGCAGCAGCACCGCCATCTGGAAGGTGGACGCCTGCAGCGTGTACCTGCAAAGACATCATCGATCATTAAAGTTACTCTTGTTGGTCCTGACATAATATCTGCGTTGCGCAACGTGGCCAGTTGAGTTGGAAACCTTTTGACAAAACAAAAAAGAGAAACGCATTCAATTATTATAATAATAATAAAAGCGTTTATTTACAGCCACAAAAACATTCACAATACAAATATTTTACAAATCAAACTTACAAACTAGGGGGTACAGCTTGTGCATGTTATTGTCGCAGCAAAAAGGTTCTAACTCAGCTGGGTATGTTACGTTTGGTGGCAAACGCTACGCTGATATTATGTTAGAACCAACAAGAGGGCAATATTAACAATCAATCATTATTAACAATTAACATCATCAATCATTAAAATTACTCTTGTTGGTTCTGACATAATATCAGCGTTGCGCCACATAGCCAGTTGAAATGGAACCCTTAATGAAAATATGCATAAATTAAGACTTATTATTTTGACAGAAATAATTAATATAAACATGTAAATACCTAAATATTGTAAAATGTATTTAAAAGAAATATAAGAAACTACGCCATAGGGACTGTCATTCGATTAACATACAACTCACTTTTACCTAAGCACTAACAACCAATGTTACTATTTTTACTTATTGAAATGTCCTTAATATCTTTGGTGACAATAAATATATAATTACATACAGTTTTATTTAAATAACAATCGAATCATTTTAGAACCATGCCACCCATCTAATAACCACCCAGTGTCCAAAACATTATACATACATACACATCACGCCTGATTCCCTGTAGAGGGGTAGCCAGATATCACGGATCCCCATTTGCCCCGATCCTGACAGACCACTTTCGATTCATTGACACTCGTACACCTTCTTTATGAGATACACACCCAGCGGTTACACCTTTTTTCAATATGGTGTCTATCTGACTGTCTAATATAACTATATGTCTTAAAATATAACCATTATATTAGTGCCCCAGGGTGACCATCCAGTGACCATCTAGTGACCATCCACTGACCTGTTCTTGAAGCAGTTGGTGACCAGCTCCCCCTTGCTCATGTTGTAGAGCCAGTTCAGCTTCCTTCCCGAGTGCTGCGACGAATAGAACGTCGTGAAGCGATGGACCGAACGCTCCAGCTAAAACAAACATACGAGTATATCTATTAATACTAGTGACCCTCTCCGGCTTCGCACGGGTATAAAATATATAGCCTACTCCACTATTTAATGGATGTTATTATACATATAAACCTTCCCCTTGAATCACTCTATCTATTAAACAAAACCGCATCAAAATCCGATGCGTAGTTTCAAAGATTCAAGCATACAAAGGGACATAGGGACAGAGAAAGCGACTTTGTTTTATACTATGTAGTGATTACTTATATTGTAGCTTAAATAATGTACCCTTGCGGGGTAGTCAGAGGTTCAGGTGTCCATCTTCGCAATTGCGAAGGTAGTAATTCTATGGCCACCTCGAAACCACGTGTAGACCAAATAATCAGTACTCAATGTGACAGGTGGTAAGCCATGTCGCCATGTACAAGCACTTAAAAGACCCTCAATACATATGTACATACACATCATGCCTGATTTCCTGCATAGCTTTAGACAGATATGCCATCCCCATTTGTCCCGACTGAGACCACTTTCGCTTAGACACTCAGACACCTCCTCATACACATTCGGCGTTTATAGGTACTTCTAACGTCAATATACGCCTTTCATCTCACTTCGGTGGGCAGCTGGAACGACTCGGAATAAGGCGTTGGCGTAACCATAGCGACGGAATAACAAGAAGCGCAAACGCCATTGCATCAGTGTTTGTATTTGCGCCGACATAACCTTTGGCGAATGTCATATTAATGAATAAAAAACGGTGGCGATCTCTGCGTATACCCCTGGGGCTGTATCACGAACCAAATATAAAAAGGACCCGGCGAAAGGAGCGGTCCCCGTCACGCGGTGCGGAGTCCAAACGTGTTTTAATCTATGTTTTGTCTCACAAAATGCCGTGTTTTAAATTGGTTGTAATATCTCCCCTCCATCGCGTACCTCGTTTCACCCCGCGTAATGCCACGCTAGTTTCCATACAAATATTGCGTAAGGCCCACTCCTCTTATTAATTACTCCATGGGCTGTATAGGCATGCCTATCCACGTATATACTGTGTTCTCACCTCGGACTGGAAGGACGTGTAACCTTTTACCAATGCTTTATGCGACCGCAACCCCAATATTCATGCTAAAAAGTGACCTAGTAGATATTTTCGAACCTTTGACCTACTAACCACTTTGATGACATTAAAAACCCTCAATGTACACGTATTTATGCCTGATTCTCTGTAGAGATGTAGGCAGAAATCACGAATCCCCATTTGTCATTTGATAGAAATTCAATTCGCTTCATTGACACTCATACATACATACACATCACGCCTGATTCCCTGTAGAGGTGCAGAGATCCCCATTTGTCCCGATCCTGACAGATCACATACACACTCGGCGGTTATAGGTACTTCTAACGTCATTATACGCCTTTCGTCTCACCTCGGTGGGCAGCTGCAAGGACATGCAACAAGGCGTTGACGTAACCATGGCAACGGAATAAAACAAAGCTCAAACGCCATTGCATCAGTGTTTGTATTTACATAGTAGGGCCGTAAAGGCATGCCTATCCCCCTATATAGTCCTATGTTCTCACCTCGGTGGGCAGCTGGAAGGACGTGGACTGCTGGAAGGGCCAGCTGCCGGAGGACAGCACCTGGATGCTGAAGTCGATGTGGAGGGGCGCCTCCGATGATTGCGCTAGGTGCTTACGGAAGTTCTCGTTTAGGTCCTTCGAGACGCCTATGTCCTGGAAAGGTAGAAAGATAGAAAGATTAGTGTTGTATGTTATGTTACGATAGGGGGGGGGGGGGAAGTTTGAGGTTCATAAGGTGGTAATTCTATGGCCATTACAAACCCACGTGTTGACCAAGTCAGTACTCAATGTGACAGGTGGTAAGCCATGCCATTTACAAGCACTAACATACAACACGCCAATTACTACTTCAAGGAACAGGTAGGTTCCCTCACGATGTTTTCCCGTACTGTATATTGCCATATACATATATAGGAAATAGGGGGTTAAAGGTATAGTAGATATAGTCATAGTCTGGATACTTATTTCTTTATTACATGCATTCACATCCTTTAATTAGTTTTAGTTTTTTCTAGGCAATCTTTTATTCAATGGGTTAGCTACTTATCAGCAATATTTCATATTAAAGAAGTGATATTATATCTTCGAGGTACTGTTCACTCTGAAATATATATATATATATAGTGTATGTATGTACCTGGAACATTCTTTGGAGTTTGCTGGTGTATTCAAATCCGCATGCCTGCTTCAGTTTTGAGATCATTGAGGCCTGAAACAAAAAGAGTATTAATACGAACGAATATAAGGTGGTCAGATGTTCAGGTGTGCCATTGACCTCTCGTAATGTTACTAAGATTAGTAAACTGAAGGTTCTGGGTTCAATTCTCGGTCGCATAATATAATTAAACATACACTTCACGCCCTTTCTACAGATGGGTAGACATAGATCACGGATCCCCAATACGGTGGGTTCGGCAACATACTGTGCTTTAGCAAAACCGATTAATGTTAATTAGTGCATTAGACGACCTCTGCAAATCGTGAGGTCTCGGGTTCGATTCCCGGTGGGGGCAGAGTTAAGAACTACGCTTTTCTTCTGCTTTCCAGTCTGCTCGTTGATTATATATGCTATATATGTATTTATCTATTTATAATAAGTAAACATTTTTTAAAATACGTTGCCTAGTACCCTTAACACAAGTCTTTAATGAACTTACCAAGGGGCTAGTTCAATTGGTGTAATAATGTCCAAATATTATTATGACATCAAACCCCAATATTCGTGTTAAAAAGTGACTTTGGATATATTATCGTCTTATGTTCTGTCCACCCCGAAAGGGATTAAAGGACGTGAATGAACAACCCCTAGTTCCTTTGCCTTTATATAGAACGACAGCTAGTTACTATTATTTAACAAGAAAACAAGACTTATCACGTACATTTTATAAACAAAGAACTACCTTTGCTACAATATATTATATTAATGCTATATTAATGGTATTGTTTTTATATCCCAGTCTACGGGACTAAAGGTTAAGTCACTTCTTAGCAAGAATATTAGGGTTGTGATATATGGAACATTGGTGACTATAGTATGTTCGTCTTAAGAAAATAGTGACGTCATCATTACCCAAACGATTTGACCAATGAGACGTGACAACGGTTGATTGCAATTGGTCAATATGCCTTTATTCTCATTCACTCACGTCTCATTGGCCAGTTTAACGTCTATATATCATGACGTCACTATTTACTTAACGCGAATAGCCTATAGTTGCTAGCCCATCACCCCCGTACCTCTGCGTCGTCGCTGGCCGACATGTGCTGCACGAGTCGCTTCGCCAGCATCTTGCTGTAGAACTTCTGGAACACGTCCTTGTCCTCTATGTACTTGAACACCACCATCTGGAATTGAGGATTCAAGATATAGTTTTGTGGCATAACGGCGAAATGTCCGTTGCCAATAAAATATAATAAGAAAATAACAACTAATAAATTGGTGTTTCCACCGTAATTTTGCAGCCTCATTTTAATTGTTATTTGTGAAAAGTCTTCACAAAATGTACATAGAAAATCAGTATACATCATTTTCAATTGCAGATACTGAGGTTCGAACCTTGTACGCACTGATACAGGGTCAAGCTCCATAGCGACTGAGTCACGCTGAATTTATTATGTACACACATATATATTGTGGGCACAATAGTACTTCAGTATCAATACAGTAATACTTCAGTGGCCGTCATTTGACACTTTGGCACATAGCTACGAAGTAATATTGTGCCTACAATGGATTAGCGGAGTAAGGCCCCTGGTGTCTATCTCAGCAATTGCGAAGGTAGTAATTCTATGGCCACCTCGAACCCACGTGTTGACCAAGTCAGTACTCAATGTGCCAATAGACTTCCCTTCCCTTATACCGCCTTATTCCCCTTATACCGCCTTATTCCGTCATAATCCCACTTATCCCCCTATATCCCTATATAGAACCTTTTTGCTGCGACAATAACATGCACAAGTCATACCCCCTAGTTTGTAAGTTTTTTATTGTAAACGTTTTGTATTGTGTATGTTTTTGTGGCTGTAAATAAACGCTTTTTATTATTATTATTAATTAAATAATGATTATTTTCCTGTAGGTCCACCCTTCACTCACCACTTGGTTGAGCGTGTCCTCTAGTTCCGCCTCCTCGGGGTTCTTGCTGGACTTCTTGAGCAGCAGGTCGCAGTACTTGGCGAGCAGCTCCGGGCTCTTGGACGAAGAGTTGGCTGCCTTGGTTACCGCGTTGCCTGGCAACACGAAAATGATAGTATTAGGGACATACATACGTACACATCACGCTTGATTCCCTGTAGAGCTTTTGCAAAACAGTTCAATATCAGATCAGTAATAGTGTGAAGTTGGTAGTGGATTAGCAAAAGTGACAAATTTGGCATTATTTAAGCGAAATTTGACACTTGCCAAATTCAAAAGTGAAATTTGACACTTTTGCTAATCCACTAGCAACTTCACACTATTACTGATCTGATATTGAACTGCGTTTGTGCTAAAAAGCATCAGTGGACTAATGCGTCAGATTATTTAAACCTTCGCAAACAACAATAATAAGGGATAGTATCAATATACGGTAATTAATTTTAAATACAATATTAATATTGTCGGTCACCGTATGATATAATATACATACATACATACACATCACGCCTGATTCCCTGTAGAGGGGTAGGCATAGATCACGGATCCCCATTTGTCCCACTGACAGACCACTTTCGATTCATTGACATTCATACATCTTCTCATACACTCTCGGCGGTTATAGGTACTCCTAACGTAACCTTTTTTCAATATAGCGTCTATTTGACAGTCAAATAGACGCTATATTAGGGATATTATTACACCAATTGAACTAACCCCTTGGTAAGTTCAATTAAGACGTGTGTTGATAGTACAAATGTATATATGTTAAAATAATACATACTATAAAATAATAAAACAATAATACATATAATCAACGATCAGACTGGAAAGAAATATATAAATACATACATATATAGATTCACGTCCTTTAACTCCTTTCGGAGTGGACAGAACCTCTGCAATATAATATCTCGAAGATCACTTTTGAGCATTAATACAGGAGTCCTATCGAACATTGGTGACAGCTTACTATCCCATCGCCCATTAGATCCCATTTACCCCTAGTCCCTTAGTCGCTACTTACGACATAGTCAAGAAAGCCAGCTAGTTAACATGCTTTCTACGTCCCAGACTAGCACAGATTCTAGGGATTTTCTGGCCACGCACTATTTCAAATACCGAGCTATGGCGATTGACAAGACAAAAAACTATAGAGGAAGAAATCCGGACAAGAAAGTGGAGATGGATTGGACATACACTGCGGAGAGACAATGCATATCCTCCGAAACAAGCATTGGATTGGCATCCCACAGGAAAGAGAAGGACAGGGCGTCCTAAGTCCACGTGGCGTCGCTCGGTTCAGAAGGAAGCAAAGTCCATGGGACTGCAGTGGGGAGATCTGAAAGAGATTGCAAGATCGCCCACAATGGAGAAACATTCTTCGAGCCCTATATTCCTGCTAAGGGATAACAGGAAATAAGTCAAGTCAAAAGTAAGACTAGCACAGAGCGTCCACTTACTGTTAATAAACCGGCCGCACGCCTTGTCGAGGGCCGCTACGAATCCGGAATCATTGTTGAAAGCCACCATCACGAGAGCATTGTATTTCTTATGCACCTCCAGTATTGTTGATACGTACATCTTCGGATCCTGAAATAGTTTCATAGTCTGTTTATTGGCAGTGGTATGTAATACATTTTGTATTGAAAAATCGTATGGACTAAATGGAATATATTGGTAAGTAGTTAATGCTTACCCGTTTTTGTAACTTACATATTTTATTTAATATATACACATACATACACATGACGCCTGATTCCCTGTAGAGGGTAAGGCAGAGATCACGGAACCCCATTTGTCCCGATCTTGACAGACCACTTTCGCTTCATCCATACATCTCATACATCATCATCTCATCACATACACACTCGGCGGTTATAGGTACTCTTAACGTCACCCTTTTTCAATATATTACAACATGTATGTATGTATTAAATAAATACGAAAACACTATACAAACGCTACATCTTATGCGATCTAGTAATATGACCATATAAAGTTTCCATTAAAATTCCCTGTAGAGGGATAGGCAGAGATCACGGAACCCCATTTGTCCCGATCCTGACAGACCACTTTCGCTACATCCATACATCTTCCCATACACACTCGGCGGTTATAGGTATTCCCAACGTCACCCTTTTACAATATATTACAACATGTATTAATGTATTAAATAAAATATGTATTACAAAAACATTATACAACCTCTACACCTTATGCGATTTATTAATATGACCATATAAAAATGCCATTAAACCACTAAAACTAACATAAATATTACTACTACATAAATATTTAGCAAAAAAACAATTCAATTCACCCACTTTCCAATTCAATTCAACCCCGTCACTAACCAATTCAATTCAATTCAACCCCCCCACTATTCAATTCACCCACTCACCGTGTCACCGCACGCGTCCACCGCCCTCAGCCCTTGCGCGTGTATATGCTGTTCTAATAGGCGACGCAGTTCGCAGAGACCGTCCGGTATCCTAGCAACTAGCGTGTACATACGTCCTAAGTCTGCGTTCTTCTCGCCGTCTAGAAGTTTCTGGAATTGTATAAATCACTACATAGTATAAAACAAAGTCGCTTTCTCTGTCCCTATGTTCCTTTGTATGCTTAAATCTTTGAAACTACCCAACGGATTTTGATGTGGTTTTTTTAATAGATAGAGTGATTCAAGAGGAACGTTTATATGTAAAGACATCCATTAAATAGCGGAGTAGGCTATATATTTTATACCCGTGCGAAGCCGGAGCGGGTCATTAGTAGAGATATATACAGAGTTTGATTTAGACTGATTTTGATGTGTAAAAGAAGTTAATTTATTTTGTAATTTTAGTTTAATGTTATTATTACGCGTTCACTGAGTAAAAGCGCGCTTGTCTATTATACGTGTCAAAATGAAGTCACAAAAAATAAGAATCAGTATCTATTTATTTCGTCATAATTGTAGAACCTTTTTAGACTTTTTACAAAAACTAGACAAATTAAGTTTTGCTGAATAGTATTTTATAACACTTTAAATTAGACAAAGACGCAAAATTTCATGCAGTTTCCATTTACTATTTTGGAGATAGGTTCAAAAGCATTTAACTCCAATGCAAAGGGCATTTAAAGTAACCTGTAAAGTATGGAAAATGAAGATCCGTCTGGAGCCTTAGTCTACTAATGCATTTTAGGCTCAATATCTGTTCAGTAGTGTTACTATAGCACGTCAGTAGCAGTAATTTGACTTAGTTTACGCTCAATCGTAAGCGAGTGTGCTATAGAGTTGCCACTAGTAATGCACTATTGAGTCCCTATCGAGTTACAACTTTGATAGATCAAATTTTTACCAGACCACTTTTACAGCAGAGACGCAGTAGCAACGCAGTAGTAGTAGTAGTAGTAGTAGTATCGCCGTAATAGTTACTTAGTGGACTAAGTCTGTTCTACGTTTGTGTTGATCTTCTCTCACCTGGAACTCGGCGTGGAAGATCTCCAGGTGCTTCTCGATGAGCACCCTGTCGCAGGTCTTGGCCAGCCGCTCCATCGTCGTCTCGTGCAGGTACACTTGCACCCGTCTCTGTTCCTCCTGGAGACGCTGCTCGGCCTAGAGAGAGACGGGGATATGATTAAATATATGCTATATGATATGGATGGCAATATTGACGACCTCTGTAGCGCGATCGGTTAGACACCTGAACGCTAATCGTGAGGTCCCGGGTTCGATTCCCGGTGGAGGCAGAGTTAAGAACTACGCTTTTCTACTGCTTTTCAGTCTGGTCGTTGATTATATATGCTATGTATGTATTTATCTATATATAATATGTATTCATTTCTTAAATATACTTTGACTAGTACCCTTAATACAAGTCTTAAATGTACTTACCAAGAAGCTAGTTCAATTGGTGTAATAATGTCCAAATATTATTATTATTATTACTATATATGATCACATATATTTGTAGCTTTAAATGCGTCACGAGAACTACTTGTGTGATTGTCTTCAAATCTGTGTCACGCACAAGTTATATTAATAATAATAGAGCATTTATTTACAGCAACAAAAACATACACAATACAAATATTTTACAAATCATACTTACAAACTAGGGGTATAGCTTGTGCATGTTATTGTCGCAGCAAAAAGGTCATTAAGTCTTATGTGTTATTTTATACTCATACGCTTCACGACTTGTGTATACACACTCTCTTTTTTATTATGGCGGGGTAGTCAGAGGTTTGAATTTTGTAGTTGTAAAATAAACGTTATTAATATTATTAAATGTCTTGAGAAATACAGAGTTTAATTAGGAACCATGTCTCGTCGTTGATAAGCTTTATGTTGTAGGATGATCGGTTTATTAGATTATTTGCAAAGATTTTACGAACATTGCATAGATACGGTTAATTAGACAAATATCGAAAATCTTTCAATGAACAGCATTTTTCACATGTTTAAAGTAAATATTTGTTCATTATACAGTAACCAGTACGCATCAAAAGTATTAAATGTAGTTATATTAAAAATCAGTTCAATTCTTCGTAATTATTACACCAAAGCCGTGTGCTATTGTTTGGTTTTTTAATACATACATATGCATCACTTCCATTTCTATACAGCGGGGTAAGGTGCCCCATTTGGCTTTACATGAGAATCAGTATGCACCGTGACAGGTAATGAACCGTGCCGCCGTGATACGACAGATATAGTCAATTTTTATTCATTTTCGATTTTCTCACGATCTTTTTTTGATCGAAATATCTAAATAATGACTATACTACCAAATCAGTTAAAACTTATAGACAGCACTACAAAACCTATTTATTTATTTCTATTAAGCTTACAATCATTGACTCATTTATCATTATATCATCATTAAATATTTATTTGATTGAGTCTGCAACACTACAAAGCCTATGCATATAAACAAAAACAAATAAAAAAAACCAAAGAATATTCAAAAAAACTAAAATAAAAAACCCCTAAGAAAACCAATGACTATTCAAATATATATACATAAAAAATCACTGTCTGAACGCACCTTAATCATGTACTCAGTGACGGGGTTGTTCCTGAGGAATTCGGTGCTTTCCCGGGTATAGAACCGCTCCGTATCCTCCAGGAAAACAGCTTCGAACGTGTCCTTGTATATAGCGAGGTTCTGACCACGGGCAGACGGGTCCTCTTCGTTTAGGCCTAGGGCTACGTAGCAGTTTATTACCTGTAAAGAAAGAAAGAAAGAAAAATAGTTTATTCACTGCATATTTACATTAGCACGCAATACAAACATTACAACAATAAAATGCTAACCTTGATGCAATGAAAAGTGAAAAGTAAAGATGGCATCGTGTCATGATTAGCTGGATAGGTGACAGCCAGTGCCTATACGGCGATACGGTTAAGGTAAGGTGAAGAGTGTATGGAATTTAGGTAATAGGCTAGCTGATTTGTCAGTAAAGTTCTATGTGACATAATTTCATCATTTATTAATTCATGGTAAAAAGTGACCAAGGAGATGTTTTCATGTCTCCAAGGTTGTACCTGCCCCGAAAGGGATTAAAGGACGTGAATTTATGTATTTATTGCCACACACACAATATATGTATATATATAACATCAAAGTGGACGTAAACCTGTCCCTTTCCTTTTTATTTTTTCCCACCATGTTACTCCACTATAATGCCGTAATTTGACACTATGTACCAAAGTGTCAAATTACGGCCACTGTAGTATTACAGTATCGATACTGAAGTAATATTGTGCCCACAATGGATTAGTGGAGTAAGACCTACGAACCAAATATAAAGAGGACCCGGCGTAAGGAGCGGTCTCCGTTACGCGGTGCGGAGTCCAAATGGCGTGTTTTAATTGGTGCGGAGTCTAAAAACTATATATACCTATGTTTTGTCTTACAATGTGCTGTGTTTTAATTGGTTGTAATATCTCCCCTCCGTCCCGCGTACCACGTTTCACCTCGCGTAATGCCACGCTAGTTTCCTTAAAAATATTGCGTAAGGCCCACTCCTTTTAATAATTACTCCATGGAGTGAATGATTCATTAGACAGAACCTTAAGAGACACGATAATATCTCCTAGGTCGCTTTTTAGCAACGGATGAGTGGTGGAGTGATCGAATTATACGGTGAGGGAAAACATCGTAAGGATACCTACCTGATTCCCGAACAGGTAATAGTTAGTGCTTGTAATTGGCGACATGACTGACCACCTGTCACATTGAGTACTGACTTGGTCAACACGTGGGTTCGAAGTGGCCATAGAATTGTGTACTGTTTAGTGGCTGTTCTACGTTGTAAGAAGCGACTAAGGCGTATCTTAGTCAAGCGCCCAGGGTAGGCAATGAATGCATCTAAGCTATATGTGCAAAGATAATTATGTTTCTGTATAATTTGTTTTTGTAACTGGCACTGGGCAAAAATCCTGAAAGCCGGAGTTTCTTGTTGGTTCTTCTCCGAGCCAGGGCTTCCGAACCAACGGTAGAATTTCAATGCTAAGAGACAACCAGTGTCAGGCAAATGTTTTGACTTTCAATGAATGTACTGTACTTGTACTTATGTTGAATAAAAACATTTGACTTTGACTTTATTTATCTATTCATTACAAGTATTATATTTATTAAACATACGTTGACTAGTACCCTTAACACAAATCTTAAATGTACTTAGCAAGGGGCTAGTTCAATCGGTGCAACCTTACCCCAGACACGAGTCTCGTGTTGATAGTCTCTCCATTGCGCTCTCTCTCGATGAGCTTGAGCACCGCGTTGGTCACTTGCTTGTTGAGGTTCTTGAACAGGTTGTCCCGCCACGTCACCAGCGCCAGTTGGTAGATCTCGTATATGCCCTGCGAAGGATAAAGGGGTTAGTATGTACATAGATAGTCGGTATATACACAGGACTGAGCCCTTACTCCACTAATTAACTTTGACAGCCACTCAACTACATCGCTATAGCGATAATTCTGCTTCTCGGCCGTAAAAGTGGCACTCTGCTAATATTTTGACAGCCACAATAGCGCCATAATAGCGAGTCAATGGCACTTCAGTGGCCACTCAAAGTACAGAAATTATTGTCTATGGATTACAACAATTTAAAAAACTGTTTGCACTGATAATGCAGCAATGTCAATTAATGCATATTGATGTAGCAGTTAGTTAGTTCGCTAACGGTGAGGGAAAACATCGTGAGGAAACCTGCCTATCCCTCAGTATAGGTAATAGTCAGTGCCTTTATACGGCGATACGGTTCACTAGCTATCACGTTGGGTGCTGTCTATCTAGTGATACGCGGGCTTCGAATGACCCATACCTAACATGCCTTCGAAATTTCGGAGATGGGCATTCAAGCCTCTGACTACCCCGCCATAATAAAAAAGGGAGTGTGTATACACAAGCCGTGAAGCGTATGTTATGTTTATGTTTTTATACATAGTCGCTCGGGGTTTCTCTTGTAAATCGCATCAGAAATGAGATGACACGCCAGAGAACTAAAGTAACCGACATTATGAAAAGAATTAGCACGCTGAAGTGGAGGTTGGCTGAACACGTATGCACAAGGACTTATGGTCGCTGGAGCAAAAAAATCCAAGAGTGGAGACCGCGTCTCAGTAAACGTAGTGTGGGGCGCCCCCCGGTAAGGTGGGAAGACGACCTGCGCAGGTTGGCATCGAATGGATGCGAACGGCCACTGACAGGGAGAAGTGGCGTCATTTGGGGGAGGCCTATGTCCAACAGTGGATTCGGACAGGCTGGTGATGATGATGATACATAGTCGGTATATACTCAGTAAGCAGTGATGGGACTCCAGTAGCTTTTCACTCGAGTGAATGAGCTGATTGGTTTACATCCGCTGGCCATTTGGTCTCTATTGGAAAAAATAACTGGAGTGGATCGAGTGACTCGAGGAAAATAAAAAACACTCGAGTTAGAATCGAGCGAGTCACCTCACTGGTCATTTTGGGGGGAGATAACTACTAGGACCGAGTGACTCGAGTGAAAAAAAGTCACTCGAGTCCCATCACTTCCAGTAAGGATATGGGAATTATTTCATATGTACAAAGTTGAAGGTAGTTTTAAGAGATTCGCGATTTATAGTCATGATTAATAACTAACGGGACTTATCGTGTAAGTTTTTACATAATAAAGTTCTGCCCGTGACCAAGACTGCTGCAACGTAGCCGAAACGTCGGGTTAATAAAGGTAACGTTATTCTAAAAAACTTACGCGATAAGTCCCTTTACTTATTAAACATGATTATAAATCGCGAATCTCTTAAAACTATAATTATTAAGTATGATTGAAAACATGATCACCGTCGTCTTATTAGCCCTTCACACCCTCCCCCATTCTCTCTCTCTCTCTCTCTCTCTTAGGGCGGTTTTCACCAAACTTACTAAACACGATCAAGACACGCTAATGTGGGTTAAAGAGCTTAATCACGGTTTTCTGATTTCACCGTTGCAAAAATAATCATGTTTAGGTTTAAACGTGGTTTTCGTCAATTAAAGTGACTAACTCGGGTTAGGGCAGCTGACAAAACAAACAATGAATAGATTGAAATAAACGGTTTTTTTTCATATACCATTTTTTATTATGCGTTTTTTTTATTTGCCAATGTCAAATCGCGTAAACAAAACGAAATTTGGCGATTTCCTAACCACGATTAAATACAGCACCGTGAAATCCATTTTGCGAAAATCACAATCAACTACGAAAATTGATTGGGATTAAACTTAACTCTGTTCTACTAATCAGACTTTGCTATGCATTCGGTGAAATCCAACCTTACTCCATCTCACCTTGCGACTCTCCTCGAACTCCCGCTTGACCCAGTGCCGGTTCAGATAGGAGCAGACCCCGTTGAGCACGCGCGAGCTGAACTGGTACTCCTCCCACTGCTTCGTGTAGAACGCCAGCACGTCCTCGCCCATTAGGTCGGCGCCGTTCTGGGGAAACGGGGAAAATGGGGGGTTAGTACGTATTTATTTGTAGTGTAAGGGTGACGACATGAAAAGGCAGGTTCCTGGTACAGACAAGCCGATGCGGGTTATCTTATGCGCTCTCACATATAGAAACAGACAAAAACAAAAACGCGTTCACGACCATTAACCCTTGCGGGGTAGTCAGAGGTTCAGGTGACCATCTCCGTAATTGCGAAGGTAGTAATTCTATGGACACCTCGAACCCACGTGTTGACCAGATAGTCAGTACTCAATGTGACAGGTGGTCAGCCATGTCGCCATTTACAAGCACTAACTATTATCTGTTCGACGAACAGGTAGGTTTCCTCACGATGTTTTCCCTCACCGTATAATTCGACGCATTTCGTAAATGTGTTTTTATTACGAAAATGTACATAGAAATTCATTAAAATTCATTTCCATTGGTACATGCTCAAGCGGGGTTTGAACCTGTACTCACTGATACAGAGCCAAGCCCCAAACAACTGACCTACGTCGAATTATTTTTTTTTATGGCGTTATATTATATGGCCTTTTTTATTATGGCGGGGTAGTCAGAAGCTTGAATCTCCGAAATTTCGAAGGCATGTTAGGTATGGGTCACTCGAAACCTGCGTTTCACTTGATAGACAGCACCCAACGAGATAGGTAGTGAACCGTATCGCCGTATATAGGCACTAGCTATCACCTATCCCGAGGGATAGGCATGTTTCCTCACGATGTTCTCCCTCACCGTTAGCGACTGTAAATTATGTACGTAAATGAAATACATAAATTTCATTCATTTGTACATGCCAGAGCCGGGATTCGAACCTAGAACCTTTTCTCATAAAAAGTCCGAGTTCTTACCCACTGGGCTACAGCCGCTACTCGAGGGGATGTATATATGTGTGTATAATATACAGTGCAAAACTAACTCGCAAAAGAAAATGGGCGTGAAAGTATTTTATTATCCCATAGGTGGACGAAACTTCGAAGGCTCGACAATATCTCGTAAGCCACTTATTAGCATGTATAATGAGGTTGTAATGTCATTAAAAACATTGGTCAAAGATTGCTAGCCTATCGCCCAGTAGATTCCATATACCCCTTATCCCTTAGTCGCCTCCTTGCTAGCCAATCGCCCAATAGATTCCATTTACCCCTGGTCCCGTAGTCGCCTCCTACGACATGCCGGGAGGAAAGGCAGCTATAGTATATTCGCATTAAGAAAATAGTGACGTCATCGTGTACCCACGATTTGACCAATGAGACGTGACAACGGTTGTCTGCAATTGGTCAATGTGAATTGTTTTCTCATTAACTAACGTCTCATTGGTCAGTTTAACCTCTATATATAATGACGTCACTATTTACTTAACGCGAATATACTATAGTTAGTACTCCTTCTACGTCCCAACGAAGAGTTTCCTCAATGACCACTCCGTCACTCACCTGTAGGAGGTTAGTCAGGTAGTTCCTGAGGAACTCGCGAAGCCGCTTGTACAGCTCCAGGCCCACCAGCTGAGCGCCGCCGTGCACGTGCCCACCCTGGGGAGAAAACACAGGACGCGTTTAGGACAAGGCGCCGTTAGGTGTCGCTATGTATTATTATATACATACATATTATATTTATTTCATTTTTATTTCAGTTAACGACATATTAACAGTCGTCTATGGTGCGTCAACAAAGTCAGCAGCTCAGTGAAAGTTGAAAATACAAATAAATATTTTCGGCTGAATATTTAGTAAATTGTGATGCCAAACTGGCTCAATATGTTTGCTTTGGGATCATATTTGGATCCTCAACTGGAACGAACCGAAGAACAAGGAAGAAAAGAATTGCAGCTTCGACTTCGTTTTTCTTCGGTTGTAGCGGCTGGCGGCGTTGCTGTAACCATGGCGATGGAATAACAAGAAGTTCAAACGCCGTGGCATCAGTGTTTGTACTTCAGCCGACATAACCTTAGTGGTGAATGGCTTAATAAAGAATTAAAAAAACGACATATTAAGTATTTAGTTAGTAAATATTATGTAGTAATGGCGTCATGATGACGTCACTATTGCCTTGCAGCGTATATTACGTACCTGTTTCTTGCCGAAGTGCGTCCGCGTGGCACTGGCGCTGCTGCCGCGGGGCGTGGCGGAGGGGGTGCCACTGCCCGAGGCGCCGCTCTGCTGGTGAACCGACGTGCAGTAGTTGTACACGTGGCTGCGCGTGTGTTAAGGCCATTATTTTTAGTTAATCAACATTATACAGTATAATCTCACTAATCCGGCACTTCGATAGATCGGTACGTCCAATAATCCGGCACCCAAACTTATCCCGTGCACGTGCTTACGTATTTGTTTTTTTTTTCAAGTGAGAATAGTTTATAGTTAAAAATGTCAAATAAACGCAAACGCAAGACACTAGATTTGAATAATGATAATCGAATACATCACATACATTGATTCCCTCTATGAAATGTTTTATTTTATTCATTACCTATGACTTTTTCTCTATAATCCAGTAATCCGAACATTCCAATAATCCGGCACTCTCCGGTTTTTAATAGTGCCGGATTAATGAGATTATACTGTATTTATTATAAATCAATTATTATTTTATTACTTTAATCATTTTTTTTATTACTTTTTTACCTGTTATTGACATGAATACTTGAGTGAATTAATTAATACGAATTATGTTTTTTTTTATTATAATACTTTTATTGCTATGTTTTTATTATTTTAGATGATTGTCAGTGATATTATTTGATATTGTATTGGGGTAACCTGTTAGGAATTCAAATGGAATGTATGAAATAAATAAATAAATTATATACATAGACGACTAAATTAAAGAAACATGAAAGTAGATATATTCATCTCAAGGCTATATAAGAGTAATGGGTGTGAGTGAAGCAAGAGAGATGTGTTACCCATTCCAGGAGGCCTAATAGTCTCTGCCTATTCCCTTAGAGACGTTGAGGCGTGTAAATGTGTATGTATTAAAGTAGAATCAATGCCGTCGAAATTCGGTCACTGAGAAGCATGTTAGGAGTGACATTGAATGATAGAATTAAAAAGGGTGTGATAAGGGAAGGTTGCGGTTTGAAAGAAGATGTAGTGACTAAGATTGGAAAGGGCATGCTTCGATTGTTTGGACATGTTTTTCGAATAAGGACAAAAAGAATATATGTGGGTGAAGTGGAAGAGGTATTACGTAGAGGTCGGTCCAAAAAGACATATGATAGTCAGATAGAAGCTATATTGAAAAAGGGTGACGTTAGGAGTACCTATAACCGCCGAGTGTATATGAGGAGGTGTAAAAGTGTAAATGAAGCAAAAGTAGCTTATCATGATCGGGACAGATGGGGGTCTGTGATCTCTGCCTGCCCCTCTATAGGGAATCAGGCGTGATTTATGTATGTATTTAATGTAAATTTTTTCATGTAAAACTGTTCTTTTATATTCAAAGTGATGATCATCATAGTTATTGTATGAAAACAATGTCATTTATTTCATTTCACTGCAATATACGTGAAATAACGTTAGTACTAGTTGTTTTTGTATTGCAAAGGATACGTATAGAGGTCCATGTAGCGTTGCTTCGTCATGTACTGTCGTTTGTACACCTGTTCTATGCCTTCCCTTAGATCGCCCCATATCTGGAAGAAAATGAAAATAAAATATTACATAAAAAACTAGACAAACGCGTTCACGACCAATAACCCCTTGTATATCTAGTTTTTTATTTCGACGTATAATTAATTCGATAATTATTTTATTCGACGTAGCTCAGTTGTTTGGGGCTTGACTCTGTACTATCTGGTCAACACGTGGGTTTGAGGTGGCCAAAGAATTACTACCTTCTCAATTGCGGAGATGGACACCTGAACCTCTGACTACCCCGCAAGGGTTAATGGTCGTGAACACGTTTGTCTTTTTGTCTACAACTTTTAAAGATAGATACATGCTGAGAAATTTGTACTATCAAATGAAAATATAATTTGATTTTTACAATCATAAAGTCCATACACCATATGACAGGTAGTGTATCCATCACCCTACTAACATAAAATAATAAAAAACCATAGACAAACTCACCTGATCCAAGTCAATCTGCCTCAAAGGAGGTGGAGGTCGCAACGTAACCGAACTCATTGTCACTGTGGCGTTTGCATCAACAAAACAAAAACGACCCTCTCACATACACTATAAAGTTGAAAATCATTCAATGCTTCGACACAACAGAAGGAAGGTATGTACAAAAAAGGTTTTGTTCGTTAAAAAAATTGAGATCATATGTAAAAAAAAAGTTGGGTTTTGATTATCGCCGTTCTATTTACAAGCTACTTTGCATGATGCATTTCATTTTATTTTTTAGGCTCCTCTCGCTATTTTCTTTGAGAAAACAGTTCACAGCTTTATCTGAAATTGGAAGAAAAAATATCATCAATAATAAGAATATACAATATAATTCTTGCCGAGTGTGTATGATGTATGAGTGTCAATGAAGCGAAAGTGGTCTGTCAGGATCGGGACAAATGAGGATCCGTGATCTCTACCTACCCCTCTATAGGGAATCAGGCGTGATGTGTATGTATGTATGTATGGAAGGAAAAATATCATCAATAAAAAGAATATATAATATAATTATTGCCCAGTGTGTATGAGAAGATGTATGAGTGTCAATGAAGCGAAAGTGGTCTGTCAGGATCGGGACAAATGGGGATGCGTAATCTCTGCTACCCCTCTACAGGGAATCAGGTGTGATGTGTATGTATGTATGTAAGAATATCAGGTAATGTTGGAGGACCATTGTTACACCATTGCACTGAATAAAGGATTATGCTTATTGAAATGTACTATGTGTAAAGCAGTGCATATGTTACCTTTCTTTCATGATATACAACTATAACCCCTAGCAGGGTAATCAGAGGTCTTAGCACCACATTTTAATAATAATAACCATTAACAAATAATGTAATTAATTAATAATTATTTCTTCTCTATGACATGACAGTAAAATGGGAACACATGATATCTGCCTACCCTTGTTTAAAAAGTATGATTTAATTATTAAGAATTATTAGTGAATAATGTTTAATTGATTATATTAGGCAGTAAACAAACAACTAGTATATAATTTTAAAGCTTTACAATATCTAACACTATGTTTATAGAATATACAGTATAAGTACCATTTTCTTGTAAAATGAATAAAAATTGGAAGTCTCTCGAAAATATTCTCACAATAACTATCAAAATTCAATATTGATTGAGATATTATGACTTTGAAATTCTATACATAATAAAAAGAATAAAATGAATTTATGCATGTATATTGTCAATAACACGATTTATTATAACTGTTCAATCAAGCAAAACCACTCAATACATGATAATAATAACTTGTTATAATAATATGCATACTTCATACTAGTTATTACATAAAAATTACATCTATGTACTAACATACACATAACAAGTATCTTAGTTTTGCATTAAGAAATAGACTACACAACAATTTTATATTAATATTGTAGGACACTATTACATCAATTGAACTAGCCCCTCGCTAAGTACATTGAAGACTTGTGTTAAGTGTACTAGTCAAGGCAAATTTAAGAAATATATACTTATTATAGATGAATAAATACATTATATAGCATATATAATCAACGACCAGACTGGAAAGCAGAAGAAAATCAAACCCGGGACCTCGCAATTAGCGTACAGGTGCTCAACCAATCGCGCAACAGAGGTAGTCAAATATTGTCTGTAATTGGTCAATGTGACTTGTTTTCTCATTTACTCACGTCTCATTGGCCATTTTAACCTCTGAATATCATAATAATAATAATCTTTATTTCATATTAAGTTTTATTGTTAATTTATTATTAATTTGGATCCGAACTAGGTAGAACCTCACACAAAGCTCCTTCGTAAACTCAATTTAAAGATACAACTTAGAAACAATGGAGAATACAATATTTGAATTAACATTAGTGTTATAATGTAACTATTTACTTAACAAGAATAACCTATTATAGTACTAGAATGAGTGGTAAGAACAAAAGATTCTTAAAATTTATATAGAATGAAATCTAAAATAAAAAGAATTATTATAGACAACATCACAAATAATAATATATATGGTCATTATTACACCAATTAAAGAAGCCCCTTGGTAAGTACATTTAAGACTTGTGTTAAAGGTGCTAACTAGTCAACGTAAATTTAAGAAATATGTACATATAATACATGTATAAATACATATATAGCATATATAATCAAGACCAGACTGGAAAGCAGTAGAAAAGCATAGTTCTTAACTCTTCCTCCACCGGGAATCAAACCCGGGACCTCGTGATTAGCATTCCGGCAGCTAACCGAACGCTCCACGGAGGTTGTCAAACAAAATAAAGGATGCTAGTGAATTTTAGCCATTACATAGTATCCATCATCATATACATCACTCTAGTTTTCATATAAAGGGAAATTTTGGATCCCCATTCATCCAAACCATTGCATTGACTTCCATACCTCCACATACACTCTTGGCAGCTATAGGTACAACACTGTTTCACCCAAAAATACCTCAGTCCTTTCATCATCTTTTAAATCAGCTAAAAACTTGGATCACATTCCGTTAAGTTTCAAAAGCATGAAACAGTTTAGTAAATATATTTAAATGAATTGTATTTTAAATTTTCCATTGGAATTGTATTATAACAAGGTAAACACTGAATTTTTATTTCTCCTTATTTGGTATTCACTACTGGCTTTGATAGAATAATGTTTATAGTTATTTTTAAACTGGACAAATGGGGATCCGTGATCTCTGCCTACCCCTAGACAGGGAATCAGGCATGATGTGTATGTATACTAATTTTGTGCAGACTATATAATCTACACGCACAGTGGAGGAAGATTGGAGAGGCATATGCCCTACGGTGGGTGAATTAGTGCTGTAAAGAAGATATAATCTAGAATATCTCCTAGGTCACTTTTTTGAATGAATATTCAGGTTGTGATGCTATATGGAGTAATGGTGACAGGTTGCTAGCCCATCATTCAATAGCTTCTATTGACCCTTAGTCAACTCCTACAACTTGCTAAGAGGAATAGCAGCACAATAAAATTGTTTTTATGTCCTAGACTAATACAGTACTATTTATATTTGCATATAAAAGTTGATTTTAGAATAAGATCTACTAAAAAAAACTGTAATCATATTATACTCACAAATTTCATAAAAAGTTGCATTCAAAATATGTATGAGATGAATTAGAGAAAAAGGGGTAAGATCTGGATTAACTATTTATTCTTTTACAGCTATATGTCATACAAATATTTTGCCTTCAATGAATTTACTATATTTGTATGTACAAACTTATATTAAATAAAAACATTTGAGTTTGTGCTAAAAAAACTAAGGGATTCCATGCCAAATATCATTCCATACCTTGGTTCACTTTCTATAAGTTTGTGTGTTGATATACAAAAGTTATAAGTACATACACCTTCATTCAAAACAGGTTTTCGTACCATATGGATTATTTATACTAGGTATCTACAATTATTCATATATAAGTGTAAAAAGTTTTTTGTTTTTCATTAGGAACATTGCTCAAGAATCAAGATATACCTAATCTGATTGTCCTTAGGAAGTGTAAATGATACATAGGTGAATAACCCAAGATTTCCAAACAAGGATTTTTTTCGTTATTTTTATCTTACATTTCAGGGTAGGTTGCTTGTTTTAATTTAGTTGATGGTTCCGTTTGTACAGGATTTCGAGATGAACAAACGCTGACGGTTGCGAAATTGGTCAAACTACGCAAAATGGTTATAAGAAAAAGTAAAAGTAACCAATGCACAAAGGAATAAGATTTCCAAGTACATGTTTTGTCTCGGATCGATTTTTAATTCTCTAAGGTCAGAGCACGTACCTGTTTGGAGAATCACGGAACATTGGATTGGTTTTAAAATATAATGACTATTCTATTCTGTTCTCGCTTTTGCAACAAAATTATTGACAAAATAGGATGGATTTCTCGGATTTCAAAGTGTTTGACAGGCCATGCTACAATCCGACTAATTTAGAAAACAACAACAAACAGCACTTCGTTTAAAGATTGTGACAATTTAAACTGACAGCTTTATACTTACGTATGTCCACACTTTAGTTTCATATAGCACAACACAAATCAGATGATTCTTCATAAATTATTAGTACAAATGATGGATATTCTATTGTTTGTTGCGTTCTAAGTCTAATATATAACAAACACGTGAAATCACTATGAAAAAATCATTTCAGTTCTTGAAAAAATCCACAAAAAAGAAAAGTAGCACAATGACAACCTCAACTCAAACTTTTTTTTAGTTTATTTTTTATTTTAAATAACACAGCAACAGACATGCCACTTGCATTTCCAATACGAATATAAGAATACGAAAGTTTAAAAACGATTGAAATCATATTGTGCTTCCAAAATAATGTTAAAAATGTAAAAATAAATACTGATGATGATTATGATATTTCTGCATGGAACGTATCTTCAAGTTCCTCAGACATATGGTCAGGAAGAGATCCAAGATAGAGATCCCGCCATATAAATTGGCAGTTGGGGGCGTCGCCACAGTCGCGTAATTCAGTGTTACCAGTAAACACGCCAAAACTAGCACTCACTGTGCCATACGGCTCGATACATTATAGGTTTCATTTGTAACGGTCTAAAAATATTTTGACTTTTGACTTTGATATATTAATTTGTTTTATTTGAGTTTATAGCTCTGCAACCAAAGACCGTTACAATGAAACCTATAATGTATCGAGCCGTATGGCACAGTGATTGCTAATTTTGGCGTGTTTACTGGCAACAGTGAATTATGCAACTGCGGCGACGCCTCCATCTGCCATAATATATTCAAAATTATAAATATCACAAGCTCTCTTTGAAAGTTATCTTATGATCTAAGTATAAATTAAAAAAACTATTTCAAACATGTCTTTACATATTTTTTACCGAGGTTAGATCAGCGGAGACCCTAGCTTGGAGAAGAACTAACAAGAAACTCCGGAAATCAATTTATTATAATCACCCTTAACAAACATAAAAATTACAAAGAGTGGGCAAAAAACACAACGCTGGTAATACTAAATTTACCTTTCATACAAAATAACAAAATTAAATCGTCAAATTTAGTTCCAAGTTTGGCTACTGCCAGCTTATGTGGCGGGATCTCTAGCTTGAAAAGGTCGGCCGAATAGAGTACGAGAAATGCTAATTACTAAACAAAATTATCATAATTTAGTAGTTACTGCTGCTTCCGATACAATTTTCGTCATAGTTGATTTCATAATCTTTTTGGATTCTTACTGGTACTTACTCTGTATCAAGATTTATAGGTCAGTTACAAATGGAATCATTAATTGAAAAAATATGATTTACATATTTATATGCCTCGGTAATATATTATAAATCACTGCTGACATTAATTGCAGCGAATATATATGATGAGATTTATGAATACAAATGAAGCGATAGAGGTTTGTCAGGATCGGAACAAATGGGGATTGGTGAGCTCTTCCACCCTTCTACAGGTTAACAGGCGTGATGTGTATGTATGCATGTATGTCAACATTAAAATGAAATAGTATTTAAATTGATATGTTTCAATAATAATCTATTTAGATGGGTCCATTTCCACCATTTATTTTTCTAAAATTTATAAAGGCTCTACATCTTTAAATGCCCAGCGAAACTCAAACTTTCCATTTACCATTATGTTTGCTTAGAGACAGCGATCGCTAGCAGTGTGTATGTAACTTGTGACTGGTTATAGAGTACCCGCCACATAAGGTGGCAGTTGGCGGCGTCGCCACAGTCGCGTAATCCAGTGTTGCCAGTAAACACGCCAAAACTAGCACTCACTGTGCCATACGGCTCGATACATAATATTGAGGTTTCATTTGTAACGATCTTTGGTTGCAGAGCTATAAACTCAAATAAAACAAATTAATATACCAAAGTCAAAATATTTTTATTCAAAATAGGCCCTATCATAAGCTCTCTTTGAAAGTTATTTTATGATCTAAGTACAAATTAAAAAAACTATATATTGACAAAAGGAATATATATGAGTGAAGTGGAAGGGCGGTTACGTAGGGGCCGGCCTAATAAGACATATATGTAACAGTCAGATAGACGCTATATTGAAAAAAGGTGACGTTAGGAGTACCTATAACCGCCGAGAGTGTCTTAGAGAATGTATGAATGTCAATGAAGCGAAAGTGGTCTGTCAGGATCGGGACAAATGGGGATCCGTGATCTCTGCCTACCCCTCTACAGGGAATCAGGCGTGATGTGTATGTATGTATGTAAAAAAACTATTTCAAACATGGCACTGAGCATTGTCTTTACATATTTTTACCGAGGTTAGTTCACCAACCATTTCGGCTGCTCAAGATGCCACGTCATGAAGACCACGACCGCTCTGATAAGAGCGTAACGATTGAGAAGAAGAAGTTCAGCGGAGACCCTTGGAGAAGAACTAACAAGAAACTCCAGAAATCAATTTATTATAATCACCCTTAACAAACATAAAAATTACAAAGAGTGGGCAAAAAACACAACGCTGGTAATACTAAATTTACCTTTCATACAAAATAACACGCAATGGCGGAAACGTCAAATTTAGTTCCAAGTTTGGCTACTGCCACCTTATGTGGCGGGTACTCTATTGATGTTCATTGTTTTTGTTCATTTTCTATTCTTCAAGCAACACTCAAGTTTCTTGTATGTATTGTACAACTTGTACACTTATTATATAGTTGTACTTATATCGGAAATTGCTTCAACTTCCTTTTTAATACAATTGGAAGTCATTAAATACAGTTAGGTGTACGTAAAGCTCCTTGGACGCTCTATAAAACAGTTTAACAAACAAAATGTGCTACGTTATTGTAACTGGTAGAAGTTTGGCGTGGTTATTATTGAGTATAGCTGGTTTTACATTGATTTTGGCTGGTATAGTCACGCCGAAATGGTTACTGGGGCAGCCAGTGATAGTAAATGAACATAATATTACTACGTTCTACATACCCAGTGTCGGTATTTATAATAGGTGAGTTTTTTGTTTTATATATTTTGCGTATTATTTTTATATTATTAATATTCAGGACATATTTTAAAGGTTTGGCAAGTTAACAATACATTTTAGTTACTTTATTTACAGTCACATACATCCCCAGAGTTAAACAGAATTCCAGTGCTTTGATATTTAAACTTTATAATAGTTATGCCAGTTATGCTAAAAGAAGTTGCGTTTCTGAGGTCCTGTCCACCTTGAAATGGATTAAAGGATGTGTGTTTAGGCTTAGGTATACTTGTGTCAATGGGAGATAAAAAAAATATTGCAGTTTCTACATATAACTTATTTACTGTCTTTGAATTTAAAATAATAAATTAAAATTAAATTAAATATTTACTAAGTAAGATAAATTTTAATATTTAGTGTGCTAAGGGACATCATTTTAAGATTTACTAAACTAAAAGGATAGTTTACATAAATTAAGGATGAAGCTATACTATACCAAATTTGATACTGACAATGTTCATTAAAATAACTTAAAAAGTTAGTCAAAGTTAGTACATTTGCATAGAACAGAAGAGCATGTATGAGAAGGTTAATAGGTGTGAGTGAAGCAAGAGAGATTAGTCACCCATTTCAGGTGGCAACAGATAATCTGCCTATCCCATATGAGAGGCATGAATATATGTATGTATGTATAAAATAAAGAACAAAAATCATCATTGCTCAAGTCTCTGCCTACCCTAAATGATATTGCAAGTATGCTGTTTAGTTATTACATCATTTTATGATTAATATCTATCCCTTATCTTATCGCGTAAGTTTTTATATAAGAAAGTTACTTTTTAACCCGATGTTTCGGCTACATTGGAGCAGCCATGGTTAATAAAGGTAACTTTATTATATAAAAACTTATGCGAGAAGTCCCGTTAGATATTAATCATGAGTATAAATCGCGAATCTCTTAAAACTACATCATTTTATTCAAAATAATGCAATTTGTTACCAAAATAGGTAAAAACCTGAATTACTAGATGACCTTGCAAAAAACAGGTTCTAATTTAAACATATAATTACATGCAGTTTTTCTTATGCAATGAAATACAGACATAACTATTATTATCAAATAATGAAATTTTTATTTTAATTTTGTTTTGTAACTGGTAGTGGACAAAAACTGAAGTTTAACCAACGGTAGAATGTTAATAAGAGACGACCAGAGTTAGACTGTAGTGTAGGTACATACAGTGCACGAGGAATGAATGAGAATCCAGGAAAAATCATTGTGTATTTTGGATAAGTATAAAAACTCTCGTTTCTTGAATGAAGAAGCATTTATTATTCATTCAATAGTCAATCAAGTATCAGTTTTATTTCATACCTGCTTGCCACATCACGACAAATGTTTGACCTTCAATGAATGTATTGTACTTGTACTTATCACTACATAGTATAAAACAAAGTCGCTTTCTCTGTCCCTATGTCCCTTTTTATGCTTAAATCTTTGAAACTACACAACGGATTTTGATGCGGTTTTTTTTAATAGATAGAGTGGTTCAAGAGGAAGGTTTATAGGTATAATAACATCCATTAAATAGTGGAGTAGGCTATATATTTTATACCCGTGTGAAGCTGGAGCGGGTTACTAGCATATTAAATAAAAATTTTTTTTACTTTATCCTTAATGGTATACTCAGAAGTTCCTCTCTGTATTTTGTAGAGTATTCAATGTACTCTACAAAATACAAAGAGGAAATTTGCTGAAAGTTTAGTTATATTTTCTACATTAATGAGTCAATTTTTACAGACATCTAAGAAAAATTGGATGTACGGCAATTTTCCTTTGAATTGTTAAAACTTTGATTCACTCTCTTCTGAAGTTGCGACATGGTTCATCAGCAAGATAACCTATCTAGCCTCAACATATTCACGTTTAAACTCTAGCTAGTCCGTCCCTCAACGGTAGAATTTCAATGCTAAGAGATCACCAGTGTCAGGCAAATGTTTTGACTTTCAATGAATGTACTCTACTTGTACATACTACTTGTGTATACACACTCCCTTTTTTATTATGGCGGGGCAGTCAGTGGCTTGAATGCCCATCTCTGAAATTTTGAAGGCGTGTAAGGTATGGGTCATTCGAAGCCTGCATATCACTAGATAGACCACACCCAATGTGAAAGATAGTGAACCGTATCGCCGTATATAGCCACTGACTATTACTTATCCTGAGGGATAGGCAGGTTTACTCATGATGTTTTCCCTCATCGTTAGCGATTGTAAATTATGTACGTAATTGAAAAGCACATATTTTAATTCATTCATTGGTACATGCCAGAGTCGGGATTTGAACCTAGGACCTTTCTCATACGAAATCCGAGGTCTTACCCACTGGGCTACAGCCTATTGGGTACTGGGAACTGTACTTGTACTTATTTTTTTTTTTTTTAATCTTATTAAGCCATTCACCACTAAGGTTATGTCGGCTATACTTGTACTTATGTTGAATAAAAACATTTGACTTTAATACATCCTTAGTCAAATCTAACATCTCCATTCCAGATGCATAAGAACCAGTGATGACATAAACCATTGCGGCTCTTTTTCCTTCTACGGCCTGGCCACAGATCCTGTTATCTATCCCACTCCATGGAAGGCTGCTATGTTCTTTTTGTCTCTGTGTAAGTACATAAGCATAGATTTAAGTGATTCGCGATATATAGTCATGATTAATAATTATAGTATATTCGCATTAAGAAAATAGTGATGTCATCATGTCCCCACGATTTGACCAATGAGACGTGAGAACGGTTGTCTGTAATTGGTCGATGTGAATTGTTATTTCATTAACTAACGTCTCATTGGCCAGTTTAACCTCTGATTATCATGACGTCACTATTTACTTAACGCGAATAGCCTATAGATTTTTTTTGGTAGGTACAGGTGGTAAACCATATTATTGTATACAGATACTATTACCTAGGCTGAACTGAAATAGATAGGTTTACTCTAAATGTTTGCCCTCACTGAAATTAACAGCATATTACACACCCATACAGATACTTCCCACGCCTGCGTTAACTTCGGTGATTGAAAGAAACACTTAACTATCATCAAACATTAGTCCACTTTCACTTCATTGACACTCATACATCTTCTCTTACACACTCGGCGGTTACATGTACTCCTAACGTCACTCTTGACATTTTTATACCAATTGAACTAGCCCCTGGCTAAGTAAACTTAAGACTTGTGTTAAAGTTACTAGTCAACGTATATTTAAGAAATATATACTTATTACATACAGATAACGACATATAGTGCATTTATAATCAACAACCAGACTGGAAAGCAGGTGAATACTTTGATTCTTCACCCAGCCTCCACCAGGAATCTTTAGGACCTCACGATTAGCGTTCAGGCGGCTAACTGATTGCATCACTGAGGTTGTCAAAGAAATACATACATACATATGCTTCATGACTTGTGTGTACACACTCCCTTTTACATTGAGGTGGGGCAGTGAGAGGCTGGAGTGTGTATCTCATGAATTTCAAAGGCATATTAGGTATGCGACACTCAAAGCCCGCGTTTCACTAGATAGACAGCACCCAACATAATATACGGCTATACATAAATACTACAGATATATACGCATTCACGTTTGTTCTACCCTTTTGGCGTAGTAAGGGTGGGGGTCCATTAACAACTAGGTTTTTTTGTGCTGGTGTTTGGTTACTCGAAACCTACGTTTTATCTGATAATCAACATCCAAGATGACAGGTGGTAGACCATGTCGCCATGCGGGAAAATATCGTGAGAATACTGCCTGTTTCTAGGAACAGGCAATAGTCAGTTTCTCAAAGTTTTCCCTCATTGAAATCAACAGCACATGGACAATTTAGATCTAAACGAACTCCACAAGTGTGTAGTGGAGTTAGTGATTCTATAGCCACTTCAAACCCACATGTTGACCAGATAGTCAGTACTTAATATGACAGGTGAGAAGCCATGTCATAATATTCATACTTAGTTAACAACTATTACAGGTGCAGCAGTACAGTTCTCGACTATAGTGGCAGGTGTACTGTCATGCTGCATCCAGGCAGTGTGTAAGAAGAGCGTTATATCTCTGGCCGGAGCTACGCAGGCACTAGCAGGTGATATTTCATACATACACACCTATACATGTCCATTAATCCCTTTCGGGGTGGATAAAACCTCGGTTATTTAGTAATAAGACATATAACAGTCAGATAGACGCTATATTGAAAAAAGGTGACGTTAAGTGTACCTATAACCGCCGAGAGTATATGAGAGGTTGTATGAGTGTCAATGAAGCGAAAGTGGTCTGACAGGATCGGGACAAATGGGGATCCGTGATCTCTGCCTAACCCTCTACAGGGAATCAGGCGTGATGTGTATGTATGTAGATTTAGTATATCCAAGGTCATTTGTTAGCATGAATGTTGGGGTTGTGTAACATTGGTGACACGTTGCTAGCCCATCACTTAATTAATTCCATACACCCCTAGTCCCGTAGTCGCCTCCTACGACATGCCGGGAAGAACGGCAGCTAGTTAACATTCTTTTTACGTCCCAAACTAGCACGGGAGTATCTATCTATCAATAAAGCAAAAGTGATTACACAAGATATTTTCTATATTAAAGCTGACTATTGCATATCTGACTATTGCATGTAGGATCAGTTATAATTTGCATGCATATTGAAAAAGGGTGACGTGAGAAGTACCTATAACCGCCGAGTGTGTATAAGGAGGTATATGAGTGTCAATGAACCGAAAGTGGTCTCAGGATCGAGACAAATGGAAATTTGTTATCTCTTCCTACCTCTGTGTAGGGAAATAGGCTTGACAATAATAATAATAATCCTTTATTGAAACTCCACAATATATTAAATAACACAATAGTACTGACTAATAATTATACATTTCAAAATTAAACAAGAAAAATGTTCAAGAAAAAAGTTATTATATTAAAATTATCAATCAGAATTAAATGTCAGTCAATTATAGGCTATTCGCGTTAAGTAACTAGTGACGTCATGATAATCAGAGGTTAAACTGGCCAATGAGACGTGAGTAAATGAGAAAACAAGTCACATTGACCAATCGCAGACATTCGTTGTCACGTCTCATAGGTCAAATCGTTTGGGTAATGATGACGTCACTATTTTCTTAACGCGAATACACTATAGTGTCATGTATATGTATGTATATATGTATGTTATAATTTGCCTATTGATTTCAGGACTATTCGGCGTAATAGGCATGCTACTGTACCCGTGGGGCTGGGGGGCGGACAGAGTTAAAAGGCTGTGCGGCGAGACAGCCGATACTTATATGCCGGGCGATTGTTCTTTAGGTAAGAAACATTTTTACTAGTTAATACCCTTACGACCCCTTATTTTTTTGAGACAATTTTTATAATTTTCATGAAGTGTTTTTACGGTATTTTACGAAATCCTTTCATATTCTTTTAAACGTAATAGTTAGCACTAGTGATGCTTACCACCTATCACATTGAGTACTGACTATCTACATATGATTCAAGGTGGCCATAGAATCTGATTAGGCTGCAGTCACATTCTGATGGATTATTTAACTGAATTTGTATTGAATAATGTTTGCAGAGTTTCTTGGCATTTCTTCTCTGCAGGTTTTTCCTTTACGAAATGCCAATAGTTACATTAGATTTATTTGCATTTTTTAAGATTATCTAATTTTAATTTTTCATGTGTTAATGTTTTATTTTTTGACTTTCAATAAGTGATTTTATGATCCTTATCTTGAATAAAAGATTTTCATTTCATTTCGTACCCACTGATACACAGCCAAGCCCTAAACAACTGAGCTACGTCGAATTTGTGGTATTGATAAACACTAAACCGAAAAAAAACCTTTCAGGATGGAGTATCTTAGCAACCTTCACGGGTGTGATACTGGTGTTTCTAGCGAGCGCCCTGTCCAAGACGGCACATAAGGCAGCTAGTTCGGACAAGGTGCAGTTTAAGATTGATGAGGGGAAACAACTTATATGCCTCGCGTAATAAGGGACTATAGACCATTCGAGTTAGGTAAATAGTGACGTCATGATTTTCAAAAGTAAACTGACCAATAAGACGTTAGTTAATAGTAAACTAAGTCACATTGACCAATGGCGGACAACCGTTGTCACGTCTCATTGGTCAAATCGTGGAGTCATGATGACGTCACTATTTTCTTAATGCGAATATACTATAGGGATTAAGCAGTGGTACAGGATACACATATACGTATATACACATACACACTTATTTATTTATTTAATTTTGAAATGTACGTCACCCTAACAGGTAACCTTTCGATGACGTACTAATTACAAGGTATAAATAATATAATGATACGTATTAATCCCACAAATGACGCCACTTCTCCCTGTCAGTGGCCGTTCGCATCCATTCTACGTATGTATGTATATATAGAATAAACATGTAATAATAATATGTAATATTATGTATGTATTTATATATATATACATACATACTATTATTTATATATATGTATATATATATAGTACACACTTAAAGTAGTAGTTAATATAAAAAATATAACTTTTTTATGAAAGAATGTTTTATTATGCAATTCATATGATAACTAAAATTTTATAGTTTACATAAAAAGCTCTCTAAATATGTTATATTAAATAAGATTGCATTTACAGTGAATTTTATATGTAATAAAATGTAATGATAAATAATATTTATAGGTATTGAAATAGATTCTTATTAAATTCACTCATGACTATTTAAAGACTATAGGTAGATGATATGTCACATCTTAGTATGGAACGTAAATATCGTTAATATAATAACTAAATACTAAATAATTGTCAATCTTTCCTTTCACGAAACTCGACTAAGTGACTAGGGGTAATTAGGATTAAATGGGCGATGGGCTAGCAACCTGTCACCAATATTCCATAATTACATCATCATAACGTCGATAGTAATAGCTTTATAAGATTTAAGTGAATTTAATATGAGTTTTGATCAATATGTATTATATTATAAGGGACCAGTTAATATATTATATTTTGTATGTATTTTACATACATACGCGTTCATGACTATTAACCCTTGCGGGGTAGTCAGAGGTTCAGGTATCCATCTCCGCGATTGCGAAGGTAGTAATTCTATGGCCACTTCGAACCCACGTGTTAACCAAGGCAGTACTCAATGTGACTGGTAAGCCATGTCGCCATTTACAGGCACTAACTATTACCTATATAAAAATATATGTTAACACATAATTAAGTGCCATATTAAGAAAAGTATATATGTATAATATGTTCTTCCTACTAATTAACAATAAAACGGGACACTACGTGTTTATTTTATAAACAAAGTATTACCGTTGCTACATGTTGAACCATTTACTTGTAAAATGAATGAAAACTGAGAATCTCTTAGAAATATTATATGCTTACTTTAATGGGTTACAATTTCAAGATTTAGTTTATTTTTCTATAAGGTCTTTATATTATTGACTATTAACTATTGCGGGATAGTCATATATTCACAAATTGCAATATTTTTTAATGTTTTCAAAATTATATTATTATGTTTAGTAATAATATAAAAAGGTGATTTAATATTTGTCATTCGAAGAGATTTTATATCTTTGATATATTCATTATATTGTATAGTTATCATGATATTAATTAATATAATATAATACCGCACAAAAAACATATATTTTTAGAATATATTTAGATTTAATTACATTTAAGCTAAGACTGATTTTGTATTCCACAATTTTTATACTACTTTTGTACGTTTTAGAATTAAGTACTCAAAAAACAATGGTATTAAAGATCTTACCCGTAGAAAGCGACTAAGGGACTAGGGATAAAGTGTAAAAGCGATGGGCTAGCAACCTGTCACCAATATTCTATATTAAAGACAACGCAACTACAATAGTAATGGTAAAGATGACTGAAAAGATATGTTTTCGATGTTCTGTCCATCTTTAAAGGGATTGAAGGGTGTATGTATGTTTATATACTAATACTTAGTACATGTATGTATAGTCACGTCCTTTAATCCCTTTCGAGGTGGACAGAACCTCGGAAACACGCTATCCCCTTGATCACTTCAAGTATTATAGTTCAGTTCCTTAGTCTTTTTAACATGAATTTTTGTTTTACAAGAATCCGGACTTCTCGCGTATATTTTGTAAACAAAGTATTACCTTTGTTACCAGACGTTTCGGCCCCATTACTATGGCCGTGGTCACGGGTCAACTGACGTGCGAACAAGATGTTTACGCCTCCATTGAAATGAGTGGTTAGATTCACCGTCTACCCTCACTTTAAAGCGTTTAAGTCATACATACAAACATATATTCACGTCTCTTTGTCCTCAAAGGGATAGGCAGAGACTATCAATCGCCACTAGGAACGATCGTGACAAATGTAATAATCTGACACACCCGTTAACATTCTCATGCGCGTTCTTCTGTTTTTTACTCTAATTACTCTTGAGAAGAATGTCTCCAATTTGGTCTTAAGTCACTTTTACAATAATAATAATAGTATACTTACATAGGTGTCGTTTTCTTGTAAAATTAATAAATTGCGAGTCTGTCAAATATTGTGAGTTTTTGAGGTATAAGATTTTTGGTACCATTGTGTTTTACAAAATGTATGTACTCATTATTTGTAAGGATATTTTAAATGTAGTAGGTATTAAGATTATTTTAAGAATGATAGCAATGGTGCAGTAATTATATCACAAATTTTACAATATATACAAAAACTTTATAGTAATATACATACATATATCCAACCTAAAAAACACTACGAAATATTGTTAAAATATACAAAAACTTTATATTATACATACATATACATCTAAATACTCGAACCGTATTAGTCTGGGACGTAAAAAGAATGCTAACTAGCTGCCGTTCTTTCCGGCATGTGGTAGGAGGCGACTAAGGGACTAGGGATCAATGGAAGCTATAAGGCGATAGGTTAACAACCTGTCACCAATGCCATATGCCATCATTACCCCAATGTTCATACTACAATGAGCTCTAAGAGATATAATTGTGTCTCAGAGGTTATATCCACCCCAAAAGGGATTAGAGGACGTAAATGTATATGTATGTACATATACATCTATAATAAGAACTATATTACATACATACACATCACGCCTGATTCCCTGTAGAGGGGTAGGCAGAGATCACGGATCCCCATTTGTTCCACTGACAGACCACTTTCGCTTCATTGACACTCATACATCTTCTCAAACACACTCGGCGGTTATAGGTACTCCTAACGTTATAAGAACTATATTCATATACATTTTTATAGTAAGGAAAAACATCGTAAGGAAACTTTCATTTTATATGATATCTAACGTGACAGGGCGGTTAAGTCATCACTTTTCACAAATGACTATATGAAGATAGTCAATGTGACAGGTGGTTAGTCCATCATGGTTCATAAATAATGACTATAGGACTATACAGACTATAGATAATATAGGCAGGTTTCCTCACGATGTTTTCCCTCACCAAATACCAGTTTTTATACCTGTAATACTCTGCGTTTTGAAATATAAAATAAATTTTGTATTTTTATCGAAAATTGAGTTTTTATTTTGTAGGATCCACTGTGTCCTACAGGAAAAGAGGAAGCTTCCTACCTGGGCAGGTGTTAGTCCAGGCTAATGGCCTGAGTTGGAAATTTGTATATATCTTGTTTACGTTAAATATTTCAATTGCGCGTTCTAGGATATTGAATTTTATAATTATTATTTTATTCTTGCTGGCGTCATCTGTGGTAATTATGTTATAACTAATTGCAACTTAGCTTTACTTAGGTTTCTCTCTGTCTGCGGCGCTCTAGAGGTCGCCTCATTATTTACTATTTTCAAAACAACGATAAATTGGCACCCATACACCACTTCATACACACTCGACGGTTATAGGTACTTCTAACGTCACCTTTCAATGTGTCGCCAATTAGTTCGTTCATTGAAATATATGACTACATGCATATTTGTGCTAGTCTGGTACGTAAAAAGAATGCTAACTAGCTGCCGTTCTTCCCAGCTTGTCTTATGAGGGAATTAAGGGACTAGAGGTAAATAGAGTCTATTAAGCGATTGGCTAGCAACCTATCACCAATGTTCTGTATGACATAACAGTCTCAATATTAATGCTTAAAGTGAATGAGGAGATACTATCCTTTATAAAGGATATGTTACCCGAAAGGCAATAAAAACGTGAGTGTATGTTGTAAATAATAATATTTTAAGACACTGTTACACCAATTGAACTAGCCCCTTGGTAAGTTAAATTAAGACTTGGGTTAAAGGTACTAGTCAACGTATATTTAAGAAATATATACTTATTATACATTGACAAACATAGTATATAATCATTCTTGATGTAGTACATAATCTATGTATTTAATAGATGTATGTATCTGTTACTATTCATAATTTGGAAAGTCATAGATTGCTAATATATTGGTAATAAAAAATGCTAACTAGCTGCCATTCTTCCCGGCATGTCGCATGTGGCGATTAAGGAACTAGGTGTAAATGGAATCAATTGGGCGATGGGCTAGCAACCTATCACCATTATTCCATATGGCATTACAACTCCAATATTAATTCTAAGTGATCAGGGAGTTATTATCGTATCTCCGAGCTTATGTCCACCCCGAAAGGGATTAAAGGACGTGAATGTATGTTTAGTATCGGGCTTGCCTGGGACGTACGAAGAATGCTAACTAGCTGCCGTTCTTTCCGGTAAACAGAATTAATATAATAATAAAGCAGCATTTATTCACAGCAAAAACATACACAATACAAATATTTTACAAATCAAACTTACAAACTAGGGGGTATAGCTTGTGCATGTTATTGTCGCAGCAAAAAGGTTTTAACTCAGCTGGTTATGTTACGTTTGGTGGCAAACGCAACGCTGATATTATGTTAGAACCAACAAGAGGGCAAAATGAGGAATAAGAGCTTAATAAACATACTTATTAATAAGTGTGAACTATAAATAATATATACTAAAAGAAAAGAGACTTTTGAGTTTCTAAGGTTCTATCCACCCCGAAAGTGATTAAAAGACGTGAAAGTATATATGTACTATTTAGGTATTATATATAAAAAAGTGACCATCTGCGTATCAATTACCTAGGACTTATAGAAGACCTATGTTGTAAGTATAAGTTAAATGTAAAGCGTACAATTAGGTTTCAAAGTACTGCCTTAAAGTTCGCAATTTGAAATTACCTTGGGTGGGTAAATTGATTTCTTTGTGTCGTAGCTTAGGATGTGTTCATAATGGCAATATATGTAAATAATTTTTTTATTAATTGACATATAAACATATGAATTTTCCGGTGGACATGTTATGCGGATGAATGATAGTAGATTGACAAAAGGAATATATGTGTGGAACGGCGGTTAGGTAGTAGTATACCCAATAAGACATATTATGTCTTATTAGGTTAGGTAAGGTCATACCATGACTGTCAGATAGACGTCATATTTAAAAGTGTGATATTAGAAGTACCTATAACCGCCAAGTGTGTGCGAGGTGGTGTATGAGTTTCGACAAATGGGGATCCGTGATATCTGCCTACCACTCTACAGGGAATCAGGCATAATGTGTATGTACATACATATGTATGTGCATTCTTCGCTAAAACCCTTTCAGGGCAGTCAGAGGTTGATTGTCCACCGTTAATTGAGAATTGTAATTGTCTTTAGCCACTCGAAATCCACTTTACCTGATATCCAATGTGACAGGTGGTAAAAACACAGAAAAAAATTATTTCTATAACATAACATCAACGAAATTTTCAAATGATATATGCTATGTTTATTATGTAATGTAATTGCGGAACAAATCTTTCTTATTTTGTGGGAATATTCGTTAGGAACCCAGCTTATTCTTACTATGTATTATTCTCTTCAGCCGACCGTCACGCGACATGCAACAAAGACGAAAAACTTTAACACTATGTAATAAAAGTGTCACTTTACTTTACTCTTCCATTTGACGACCTCCGTGGCGCGATCGGTTGACCGCCGGAATGCTAATAGTGAGGTCCCAGGTTCGATTCCGGTGGAGACAGAGTTAACAACTACGCGTTTCTTTTGCTTTCCAGTGTGGTTGTTGATTATATATGCTACATATGTATTCATCTATGTATAATATGTATGTATTTGTTAAATATACGTTGACTAGTACCCTTAACACAAGTCTTAAATGAACTTACCAAGGGGCTAGGGCTTTTCAATTGGTGTAAAAATGTCCAAATATTATTATTATTAATACATACACACCCTAAGTTATAACTAGTAAATTTTATATCAAAGGGCACGCCATCAGATGTCATTATTAAGTTGCTTACTAATAAAACTGACATGTGCGGAGGATTACACGAAATTAAGTGGTTTAGTAAAGTTCCACGCTAGTCTGTGACGTATAAAGAATGCTAACTAGCTGCTGTTCTTTCCGGAATGTGGTAGGAGGTGATTTAGGGAGGGAGTAGTTGAATCTATTGCGCTTTGGGCTAGTAACTTTAAACTATTGTTACATGAAAATGTAATATGAAATCGTAAACCCAATATTCATGCTAAAAAGTGGCCTAGCAGATATTATCGAGTGTCTGAGGTTCTGTCCATCCCGAAAGGCATTGAAGGACGTGAATGTATATGTATGTATATATGTGCCAATGGAACATTTATTTATATCATAATAAAAAAAAATTGATATGTTTATAAGGCTATGTACATTTACTTCCATCATTTTCTGTTTAAGTTGCTAAGCAAAACACTTTAACATCAAATTAAGATACGAGTACATACATACATTCACAATCTATGGTTTGTCAACAAAGTCAGCAGCTCAATGAAAGTTGAAATTTCAAATATTTATTTTCAGCAAATATTTACTCCATTGTGATACCAAACTGGCCATTCTTCTCAAGGCGTACGTAGCGTGAAAAACAGAAGAGCTTGAATGATACAATAGTTTCAGGTCACGATGGAATCTCTACCTATCCCATTAGGGATGTAGAGGAGATAAAAATAATAATATTTGGTACACTATTACACCAATTGAACTAGCCCTTTGATAAAGTAGTAGTCAACGTATATTTAACAAATACATACTTATTATATATAAATAAATGCATACATAGTATATATAATCAACAACCATTCTAGAAAGCAGTAGAAAAGCGTAGCTCTTAATTCAGCCTCCACCGGGAATCTTTGGGACCTCACGATTAGCTTTCAGGTGGTTAACCAATCGCGCCACGGAGGTCGTCAAACAGATATATATATATATACGCTGACACGAGTATATATATCCGCAGAGCCTACCCACCGCAACTAACAAGTGTAGTAAACAATACGCGTCTGATTGATAGCGTCGGGGCTCGAACCCTGTACTGCGGTCGTAAGTCAATAGCTAATCATAGGGTGAGAGATTTATATCGATCTCCTAATATGGAGTTTGGTACGTGGATTTATCGTTTGTTGTGAACTGGTGCGGGTTAGGGAGGGTTATTATGTAGGTAGCTGCTTTTAGTGGCATTGAGTGGATTGACTGTATGGAGTATAATCATAGTATTTGGGACACTATTAAAACAATTGATCTCTAGTCACTTGGTAAGTTCATTTAAGGCTTTCGTTAAGTATACTTATTATACAATATATACTTATTATACATATGTAAATACCTACAAGTTCCGTGGTAGTCTAAGACGTAAAAAAAACTAACTAGCTGCTGTTCTTCCCGGCATGTTGTAAGAGGCAACTAAAGAATTAGGGGTATATGGAATCTACTGGGTGATAGGCTAGCAACCTGTGATCAATACTCCTTATGAAATCAAAATATGCATGCTAATAAGTGACCTAGAAGATTTAGATATGAGTAAAACATGTCGAACGCGTTCACGACCATTAATCCATGCGGGGTAGTCAGGAGGCTTAAGTTTCCATCTTCGCAATCGCAGAGTTAGTAATTCTATGGCCACCGCGAACCTAGATCCCTTGATTAGATAGTCAGTACTCAATGTGACAGGTGGTAAGACATGTCGCCATTTATAAGCACCGACATAATTTGGGAAACAGGTCGATTTCCTCACTATGTTTTCCCTCACCGTAGTATTCAACGCATTTCGTTAATGTATTTTCATTACGAAAATTTACATGCAAAATCTTTACTTTTTTTACTTCATTTCCATTGGTACATGATCAAGTGGAATTTGAACCCTGTACCCACTGATACAGAGTCAATCCCCAAACAACATAGCTTCACCGAATTCCAACATATATTAGTATACCTAAACATGTACATAAATACATACATACATATATAGTATAAATATTTAAACCGGTCAACCGTTCGCGCCGCGGAGGTCGTCAGAATACACTACACACACATACATTAATAGCATTGCCACATCCGTTTAACTGTAAGTCGTGACTGAGGGACTGAGCTGTGTTCTGATTGGCCCCCTTCACACTAAGGGTCGGCCCAAAGAGGTGGGTAGTACCCCTGCATACATATACTTTGACTTGTGCTAGTCTGGGACGTAAAAAGAATGGTAACTAGCTGTTTTATACGAAGACAGAATTTTAATATACATACATATATACACATTACGCCTGATTCCCTGTAGAGGGGTAGGCAGCGATCACGGTCGCGATCCTGACAGACCACTTTCTCTTCATTGACATTCATACATCTTCTCATACACTCTCGGCGGTTATAGGTACACCTATCGTCACCTTTATTCAATATAGCGTCTATCTGATTGTTATATGTCTTATTAGGTCGGCCCCTACGTAACCGCCCTTCACTCACTCCACTTCCCTCATATATATATATATATATATATATATATATATATATATATATATATATATATATATATATATATATATATATATATATATATATATATTTCTTTTGTCAATCTATCATTCATTCGCATAACATGCCCAAACCATCGAAACATGCATGCACATATGTGTTAATAAGTAAAATAAAATAATTTCTTGAATATACGTTGACTAGTACCCTTAACACAAGTCTTAAATGAACTTACCAAGGGGCTAGTTTAATTGGTGTAATAGTGTCTTAATATACCCTAGTTTGTGGGGCAGCTACTAGCATGATTTAAGTCCCAGCTTAATAAAAAAGACGGTTTAAATACGAACGGATGGCAACACGAAGAATAATAATTAAATGAGGTTTTTGTCTGAAATAATGAGCCTTGGTGCAAACGGCTGCGGCGATTGACATATGGACATATCTATGGGGTGTGTCGAATGTAAATCTATGTATCGATGCTTAAGTGAATAGAATAGAATAGAAAAAAAAATTATTCACAAAAAACAGCACAGGTACAAAAACATTTTCAATTACATTTATTACAATTAACAAGACAAGATACTGCACTGTCACTGTGAAAGGGCCCAGGCTTAGCATATGTTGCAGGCAAAGCCCACAACGCCAATCCTCCGCCTGAAGTGCAGCTTTATGGTATGTACTAACTACGGTGAGGGAAAACATCGTGAGGAAACTTACCTGTTCCCGAACAGGTAATATTCAGTGCTTGTAAATGGTGACAAGGCTTAGTACCTGTCACATTGAGTAGTAACTATCTGGTTAACACGTGGGTTCGAGGTGGACATAGGATTACTACCTTCGCAATTGCGGCGATGGACACCTGAACCTCTGACTATGTCGCAAGGGTTACTGATCGTGAACGTGTGTGTCTAAATAATATCGTGCAAGTATGCAGAATACACAATCAAAGATTACCGGAACAATAAAATATAAAAATAGTCGGCAACATGTATGCGCAAAATTCGTCAAAATTTTGTGGATTATAAATTCTTATGAGTAGCACAAAAATAAACCAAAATCGAGTAGGTACTAGACGAAATAAGCCAGGTTTTCATACTCGTATAAATAATACTAAGGACAATATTACACTAATGATTAATAAGTAACGGGACTTATCGCGTAAGTTTTTATATAATAAAGTTACTTTTATTAACCCGACCCGACTCAATAATAAGTCCCGTTAGTTATTAATCATGAGTATAAATCGCGAAACTCTTAAAGCCAAGTTCGGTGTAGCTAAGACGTTAAGAGTTTGCCGAACTAGTTGGTTCAAGCTTCCTGTACGAAGTGAAATGAAAATGTAACTACGCTAAGATTAATAACTGACGGGAGTTATCGCGTAAGTTTTTATATAATGAAGTTACCTTAATTAACCTTTATTAATTAAATATTAAGGTGTATGTCTATGTTGTATAACATTCATTCACATGGACCCTTTACTGATAAGATATGTAGTCTGATTTGGCTACTTGGCTCCGGTCTCTTGATATAACATTTTTCGCATCTTTTCTTTTTCGCAACAACCTGTACATACACCCGATATTCACGCACGCATCAAAACTATACTTAAGCACGGCTCAAGGGTCTAATTAAAACAATTATTTTATTATTCTCTCTTACAAATAGTATGTAGGACGCACCGGTTCCACCAGTATTATTTGACCTCTCCTAAAGGTGTATTACATACATACACATGTGTTTTCTTATATATAAGGGTAGGTAGAGATCACGGATCCCCATTTGTCTCAATCCTAAGGCCCAAGTCCCAACGTGATAGGCAAAGACTATTAGGCCACCTGGAACGGATGACAAATCTTTCTTGCTTAATACACCCATTAACCTTCTCATACATGCTCTTCTGTTCTTCACACTACATACATCCGCCATTATGTAGCTTCGCCTTGGCTTTTCAATCTATTCATGATGATGCCTTAGCCCTTACGGGGTAGTTAGAGGTTCAGATGATTATTTCCGCAATCGCGAGGGTAGTAATTCTAAGGCCACCTCGAACCCACGTGTTGACCAAGTCAGTACTCAATGTGACAGGTGGTGAGCTGTACCATCATTTTAAATACTGACTATTACCCGTTCAGAGGAAAAGGACTATTCCTTATGAGTAGTCGATGCATTTTGCAAATGTATCTTTGTTGAGAAACTGTACGTAGCAAATTAGTTCAACACTTCATTTTCATTGGTACATGCTCAAGTGAGATTTGAACCCTGTACCCACTGATACAGAGTCAAGCCCCAAACAACTCAGCTACGTCGACTACTTAATTATATAAAACAGGAAATCTTTTGTTTATCACAAATGTCATGGCTGTAGGCAATGTGGTTATCTTTCGCTTTTGTTGGACCCATGCTAGTCTGGGACGTTAAAAAAATAGAAAGTAGCTGTAGCTTATATAAATTCGTCGTAGCTCAGTTGTTTGAGGCTTGACTCTGTATCAGTAGGTACAGGATTAAATCCCGCTTGAGCATGTACCAATGGAAATTAAGTTTAATGAATTTCTATGTACATTATCGTAATAAAAATACTTTTACGAAATGATGAGGAACCTACCTGTTCTCCGAACAGGTAATAATTTATTCAGTGCTTGTAAATGGCGACATGGTTTACGACCTGTCACATTGAGTACGGACTTAGTCAACACGTGGGTTCGAGGTGGCCATAGAATTACTACCTTCGCAATTGCGGAGATGGAAAAATGAACCCCTGAATACCCCGCAAGGGTTAATGGTCGTGAACGCGTTTGTCTTTTCCCGATATGTCTTTAGGCGTATTTTTGGGTGAATAGAGCGACCATTAGCAATCCATCTTTGCAAATGCGGAGGTAGTAATTCTATAGTCACATCGAACCCACGTGTTGACCAGATAGTCAGTACTCAATGTGGCAGGTGGTAAGCCATGTCGTCACTTACGAGCACTGACTATTATCTACTCTAAGGAATTGGTAGCTTTCCTCACGATATTTTCCCTCATCGTAGTATTTGACGCATTTCGTAAATGTATTTTTATTACGAAGAAGTGCATAGAAATTCATTAAACTTCATTTCCATTGGTACATGCTCAAGCGAGATTTGATCCCTGTACCCACTGATACAGAGTCAAGCCCCAAACAACTGATCTTCATCGAATTACATACATACATACGCTTCACGACTTGTGTATACACACTCCATTTTTATTGTGGCTGGATAGTCATAGCTGTATATTATTATATTATCTGTGGTCATAGGTTTGATTGCCCATCTCAGAAATTTTGAAAGCATGTTAGATATGGGCCACTCAAAGCCCGCGTTTCACTAGATAGACAGCACCCAACATGGTAAACATTTATGATCAGATAAAAAGCAGATTTCAAGTGACCAAAACCATCACAATGTTCCGTTGAAAGACACTCAATCTCTGACCATCCCACTAAGGTTAGTGGTCATTATTGTTTTATTATACATTCCCTCAGGCACTTTTAACTACCTTTTTAATTACTCCCATCAATATTTTGGGAACACAACATACGTATTTATTTGGTAGTCAAAAAGCTAAGCTTCCTCTAATTGATGCTTGTTATATGTTATTATTTCTATGATATGTTATTCCGTCTACTGTGAATGTTATTGTGGTTTAGTTTGGATAAGAGCTATAATTAACGTGGTCCGTGGCTATGGTTCGAAGAAAGAAGTTAGATATAAAAATATATATTATAAACGCTACCGTATCGATAGTTTCAGATTTCTATATATGATATATGAGCGATCTTAGACGTAAAAAGAATGCTAACTAGCTGCCGTTCTTCCCGGCATGTGAGGTGATTAAGGGACTAGGGGTTTATGGATTCTATTGGGCGGAAAACTAGCAACCTATCACCAATGTTTAATATGACATCACAACAACAATATTTGCTATAAAGTGACCTAAAAGATAGTAAATGTCCAAAGTTTTGTCCACCCTGAAAGGGATTGAATGTATGTGTATGTATATATGAATTTATCTATAACATCGATTTCGTGTTCGTAGTGTAGGACGCCCCCCTGCTAGGTGGACCGATGACCTGAAAAAGGTCGCTGGTAGTGGTTGGCTGAGGGCCACGAGTGATCGTGTTTTGTGGCGTTACCTTGGGGAGGCCTACGTCCAGCAGTAGACTGTCATAGGCTGATTGATTGATGGATTCAGTGTAGCTCAGTCGTTGGGGGCTTGACTCTGTATCAGTGGGTACAGGGTTCAATATCCGGAGCATGTACCAATGGAAATGAAGTTTTCTATGTAATATATTTTCTATGTAGGAGGCGCCTAAGAAACAAGGGGTAACAACCTGTCCCCCGAAATTCCATATGACATCACAACTCCAATATTCATGCTAAAAAATTACATACATACGTGTATTCACGCCTCTACGTCCCGAACAGGATAGACAAATAGATCGCTACCTGGAACGGGTGACAAATCTCCCTTGCTTAACACACCCATTAACCTTCTTACATGCTCTTCTGTTCTTCACGCTACACCCGCCTTGAGAAGAATGTCTCCAATTTGATCTGTATAAGTTCTTGAGCCTACCCCGTCTAACTCTACTTTGGCTTACGCACTTTGGCTTTATAGATTCCTTTTGTAACCCTCTTTTCATCCAATTAATTAAAAGTGACTTAGAAGATATTGTGTGATATATATATATTAAATATATTATTGCTGCTAGTGTGCTGGGGGGGCTAAATTTAGGACACTAGTGGCGCTGTGTAAATATGCATTTACTTTTTGTTAGATTGAAGTTTTTTTTTATTGATTAATGATTAATTTATAAATATTTAGTTTTATTTTGTTTAACAAATGTTTAGTATTATATAATATATAAATAACTTAATATATCTTAGAAGATATTACATTTCCAGAGTTTTGTCCACCTAAAATGGGATTAAAGGACGTGAATGTATATGTATGTTACACACATAAATATGCACTGTCCGTCCGTCTAATTGGTCTGTTGCGATTGGTTGATTACAGGGATCGAACTCGGTTCTTTCCCACGGTTTCCTTACTTAACTATTGGTTATACGGTATTGGGGTTTCGTGTAATTATAAGTAAGAAATGGACGTATGTAGGGGTTCAGGTATTTGGAAACGTGGCTTAATATACTCACGTTATGGCGCCCTAGTCCACGAAAGCTTTTTGCGAAACAACAGTTCAATATCAGTTTATTATAGTGTGAAGTTGGTAGTGGATTAGCAAAAGTGACGAAATTCGCCATTTTGTAAGCGAAATTTGACACTTTTACTGATATTAATAGCGAAATTTGACACTTACTCTTGATCAGTAATAGCGTGATATTCACTTATAGAGGTCTGTGGTGATATTAGTAGTTAATTGGCAAATGTTACAAGTTTCGCCATTTTGAAAGCGAAATTTGACAGTTTTACTGATATCAATGACGAAATTTGTCACTTGCTGATCCACTACCAACTTCACGCTAATACTGATCTGATATTTAACTGGGTTTGTGCTAAAACGCATTAGTAGATTTAGGACCCTTTAAAACAAAAAAAATATAATGTTTATATGCATTCACTGGGTGAATATGCGTTTATCTATTACAATTGTTGCAATACGTAGGGGCCGGCCCAATAAGACATATGACAGTCAGATAGACGCTATATTGAAAAAGGGGTACTTTTAACCGCCGAGTGTGTATGAGAAGATGTATGAGTGACAATGAAGCGAAAGTGGTCTGTCAGGATCAGCATAAATGCGGATCCGTGCTCTCTGCTCTGAAAGACATAGTAAATAAAATAAGTATAAATCGTGAGTGTATAAAAAATAACTAGTACAGACAAGTTTGTACCTACCACGTTTTCGAATACCCTAGTCACGAACCAAATATAAGGAGGACCCGGCGTAAGGAGTATAAAATATAAAGAGGACCCCGCGTCCAAATGGCGTGTTTCAATTAGTGCAAAGTCTAAAAATGTGTAGTAGAAAGAATATACCTGATTTGATTGGCGGATGCAGTGTTTTAATTGGTTGTAATATCTCCCCTCTATCTCGCGTACCTCGTTTCACCCCGCGTAATGCCACGCTAGTTTCCATACAAATATTGCGTAAGGCCCACTCCTCTTATTAATTACTCCATGACCCTAGTCCCTTAGTCGCCTCCTCGGACATTCCTTTAGAAGAAACATTCTCCATTGCATTATTGCTCTATCGATCACAAGAACATTCATAAATCCACCCCACCCTACATTATCAACAATAAATCCTGGAAACATATGACGTACATCGTCCCGGGTTCGATTCCCGACGTAATCACAGCCCGAAGCCACGAATTAGACGCAATTAAGTAAACATTTTGTGAAAAAGAAACTTTGAAAGGTGCTCCGTATGTCTGTCTGCTCTTGGTTTATTTAGACGCGTTAATATATCATCAAGCTGTTTCTCTAGAGTGGGTAGAGATCAAAGATCCAAAATTTTGCCGATTTCCGAGTATTTTTGAGTGATATCAACTAAATCTAGTGTTCTAAAATTGCCCATATTACCTACTGTCACCAACTAAAATTAAAATGTTACGACATCCGTGGCGCGATCGGTTAGCCGATGGAACGCTAATCGTGAGGTCCCGGGTTCGATTCTCGGTGGAGGCAGAGTTAAGAACTACGCTTTCTACTGCTTTCCAGTCTGGTCGTTGATTATATATGCTATATATGTATTTATCTATGTATAATATGTATAATTTTTTTTAATATATGTTGCCTAGTACCCTTAACACAAGTCTTAAATGTACTTACCAAGGGGCTAGTTAAATTGGTGTAATAATGTCCAAATGTTATAATTATTTTATTATTAATATGTGTTTAATAGTTTTTCGGCATGTCGTAGGAGGCGACTAAGGGAATAGGGATAAATGGAATCAATTGGGCGATGAGCTAGCAACCTGTCACCAGTGTTCCATATGGCATCAAAACCCCAATATTCATGCTAAAAAATGATCTAGGATATATTATATCTCCGAGGTTCTGTCCAACCCGAAAGGGATTAAAGGACGTGATTGTATATGTATATCTACGTATATATTTACACTGTTTTGTATAACAAACACTTTACAATCATTATCCCATTATTTTGCGGTGTAGTCAGAGGTTTGCGTGTATCTTGTAATTGCGGATTAAATCATTTATACATACATACACGGCACCATTTTCCAATAAGAAGGCAGATATCACGAACCCAATTTGTCCCAATCCTGGCTAATCACTTTCGCTTCATTGACACTCATGCACCTCCTCATATACATTCGGCGGTTATAAGTGTTTCTAACGTCGGCTTTTTTCAATATGGCGTCTATCTGACTGTCATATATCCGATTGGGCCGGGCCCTACGTAACCGCCCTTCCACTTCATCCAAATATATTACTTTTGTTAATCTACTATCATTCATACGCATAACATGTCCAAACCACAGTTAATAAAATACTACAGTCCAAACCACCGAAGCATGCTCTTTTCAATCTTAGTCACTACATCTTATTTCAAACCGCAACCTTCCCTTATCACACTATTTTTAATTTTATCATTCAATGTCAACATGCATGTAGCCAATTTTTAGTAGGTAATGTGACAGGTGGTGTTCTGTTTAAACACGTTGATTAGTGAATTTTTCTAAAATTAGGTACCTACATATTCTCACGAAAATTTCCCTACCGTAAAAAATGAAATCATTGGAAAAAAAACTGTAACATTTACACAAAAGATTAATAACTAACGGGACTTATCGCGTAAGTTTTCATAGAATAAGGTTACCTTTATATGTATAAGTCCCGTTAGTTATTAATTGATGGGTATAAATCGCAAATCGCTTAAAAATATATTTACACAAAAGTCCGAAACAATATGTATTTCTAAATCCTTCATTTTAATATAAGGCAACAAAGCAAGGATAATTCATTATTTAAGTAGGTATATAAAGCAGTAGGTATTATATACTACTTATACAAAATCTAGATATAATAGCGCACTAAACACGTAATAAATAGTCTATACACCATCGTGAAAGTGATACGGGTCATAAATAAACAGTTTGTCAGTACTGTAGCTCAAACATCATTATTAAAGCTAATAAATTCGCAATTTTCCAATTATATTGTTGAGCGTCCATGCTGTTGTAGTTTACGCTACTCGAATATAGATGGCGGTAAGATGCCGTGGAAATGTGGTTAGAAAATGGCGGAGGCATAAGTTGAAGGTTTTTAATCAATCTTAGAAAGTTATTATTAATTGTTATGTATGTATTTGATGAAGTAGATTTTGTTTGTTATATTTGTATTGAGTGGGGTTGGTAATTTAATCCCTTTCGGGGTGTAGATACTAATCATTGGAGAAATGATAATATTTCCTAGGTCACTTTTTAGCATAGATATTGACGTAACATTGTGATATCAGAAGGAACATTGGTGAAAGTTTGCCGGCCCCATAGATTCCATTTAAATTTAGTCCCTTAATCCTACGGTAGGTATATATGAAGAACAACAGATGCTTAGCATTCTTTTTACGTCCCAGATTAGCACAGGAGTCATTTGGTGTTTTATGCTAATATGATTTACACTAAAAGGGCTAATTGATACTATTTATGACACTAAATTATTAACTTTTTGTGTTTAACATACACTCGACCTCTTTATTCTTCAAAGTATTTCAGAAAAGTTATTCTTAAGATACACAATTTAAGTTTTATATCCCATACCTACCTACTTTATTAAAGTTAAACCTTGTAGGTACTACCTACTTAAGTTTGTCCCGAAGAACAAACCAAACAAAAACACTTTCACGGCAATATTAGCCCTTGCGGGGTAGTCAAAGGTGCGCATGTCTCCGCAATTGCGGAGGTAATAACTCATATGGTCACCTCGGACCCAAAATAAATATATAATCAGTACCTAATGTGACTTTTGGCAAGCCATGTCACCATTTACAAGCTCAACTATTAGCTATTCCCAAGAATAGGTAGGTTTCCTCACGATGTTTTCTCTCACCTATATGGGAACATAGGTATATACCTAATATAATAATACTTTATTGTGATTCCACATTACAGGAAATGATATTATAATATCAATTAGGTAATGATTATACAAAATAAGATTAAAATAAAATATATTTACACTGAAAAAAGACATTAAATACGTATACGTTTTATACCTACTGACAATAAAGACATATAATGTGTCTACTAGTTAGTATTCCATTCAAACCATACACACACAAACATACACACACAAAACAAAACCTCAATTCCCACATTTATTCCCAATTTATTTTTACCCTCACCCAGGCTCGAATACTTATCTTGCACCATCTAATCACAGTAGCACCTTCCGAGAATCGAACCGGGCACCGCAATTACAAAGCCCAGGGCGGTTGCGTGTTGAGCCAACCTTTATTTATTTATTCATCGCATCTCTATACCTATATACGGGAAAACGTCGTGAGGAAACCTACCTATTCCTTGAAACAGCTAAATAGGCTGTTTAACATACATATGTATATATTATATAGGTACTACCTATAACCGCCGAGTGTGTATGAGGAGGTATATGAGTGTCTGAGCGAAAGTGGTCTGTCAGGATCAGGACAAATGGGGATCCGTGATCTCTGCCTACTTTTCCCATTATTATATGGAAGAGAAGCAAGGAAGATTTGTCAGGATCGTTCTAGTCTAGTTCTAGTTGGTGATCGATAGCATCTGCCTATCCTCTGAGAGACGTAGAGGCATGAGTAAATGGAAATACGAGTAAATGGAATTTATAGGGGATGGGCTAGCAACCTGTCACCAATGTTTCACATGAATTCACAATCCGTGACCTATGTAATATTATCTGCTCTCTGAGGTATATGGTATTTATTATATCTGCAAGGTTTTTCCCATCTCAAAAGGGATTAAGGGACATTAATGTATCTTCTATAGTCTATTCGCGTTAAGTAAATAGTGACGTCATTATATATAGAGGTTAAATTGACCAATGAGACGTTAGTTAATGAGAAAACAATTCACATTGACCAATTGCAGACAATCGTTGTCACGTCTCATTGGTCAAATCGTGGGTACACGTTGACGTCACTATTTTCTTAATGCGAATATACTATAGGTATAGATATGTATATTATATATCATTTTAACACCACCTTACCCCGAAATCCTATCCACCCGTTACGAATCAACAACGTTATAATACCACCAGTAGCTTTTTACCTAAAACACTCTAGTCCCTTTTTACAAACCCACCGAAAGGTAGATACATTAATTCGATAAATGCAGCCTATACCCTGCAATTAGGAATATGGTGAACCGAAAATTGGCTTTTTGTTTTATTTTCTTAAACTCTGGTTTTGGATAGAATATAAACCTTAATTAAACCTTTTCGGCATTTTATAAGCGGCTGTAGCCTAGTGGGTTAGACCTCTGGATTAGAGGTCTTAGGTTCGAATCACGGCTCTGGTAGACCTACTATTGACTGAAAATTAAAAATGTGTCTTTCATTTACGTACATAATTTACAGTCGCTAACGGTGAGGGAAAACATCTCACGGAAATGTACCTATGCCTCGAGATAGGTAAATCCCAGTGCCTATAAATGGCGATACGGTTCACTACCTATCACGTTGGATACTGTCTATCTAGTGAAACACGGGCATTGAGTGGTCCATACCTAACATGCCTTCGTAATTTCGGTTATATGCATCTAACTACTTCACTACAAATTACGTTTTCGATTGATTTTTAACAAATATTTCGTCGTAGTCAAAGTTTTGAAGTATTTACGAAGTTTGTGTTCTATGTAAATTAATTCTACGGGGAGATGGACTAGCAAACTGCTACCATTGTTCCGTATGACATCACTACCCCAATATTCATGCTAAAAAGTGACCAAGGTTATGTTTTAATGTTCTATCTACCCTGGAAGGGATTAAACGACGTGAAGTTATAAGTATATATGTGTTCTGCGTTACCGTTTCTACTGAATTGCTATTGTGACCAAACCTATTCTAATAGGTAATAGTTAGATGGTTGTAAATGGCGACATGGCTTACGGCTGTCACATTGAGAACTGACTTAGTCAACACGTGGGTTCGAGGTGGCCATAGAATTACCTTTGCAGTTAAGGTGATAGAAACCTACTACGCTTCAAGAGTTAATGGTCGTGAACGCGTTTGTCTATATTTCTGGAAAACATTACCTGATTCCCTTTCAAATATAAGACCTGTATGGGAATATTTCGAAGCCCTTTTTTAGGACCCTAAAATATTAATATATTCTCGGCTTTATTCAGAAACGGTAGCCTAACTAAGCACCAATTATAAATTATATTGCGGAGCGAATCTTTACCCGCTTTAGGAGGGATAGCAAAAGCGATGGGCTAGCAACCTGTCACCGATATTTCATATTACAATTAACTAGATAGTGATTCTATGGCCACCTTGGACTCATGGGTTGACCAGATAGTCAGTACTCAAGGTGACAGGTGGTAAGCCATGTCGCCATTTACAAGCACTAACTATTATCTCTTTGTGGAACAGATAGGTTTCCTCGCGATGTTCTCCCTCACCGTAGTGTTCCGTGCATGTATTTTTAATACGAAAATGTACTTAGATATTCATTAAAATTCATTTCCATTGGTACATGCTCAAGCGGGATTTGCTCCCTGTACCCCACTGATACAGAGTCAAGCCTCAAACAACTGAGCTTCGCTAACCAAATTAGTGCAGTATTTTGTCTAATATTAGTACATAAATAAAATTAGTCTTGTTCTAGTCTGGAACGTAAAAAGAATGCTAACCAGATGCTGTTTTTCTGGCATGTCGTAGAAAGCGACTAAGGGACTGAGGGTGATTTGACTTATCAAGCCATATCCTTGCTAAAAAATTACCACGGAAATGTATTCAAATCTGTCAAAACGATTGAAATAAGTACATTTCTCATGATTAATAATGAACGGGACTTATCGCGTAAGTTTTTATATAATAAAATTACCTTTATTAACCCAACGTTTCGGCTACATTGCAGTAGCCATGATCAACGTCGGGTTAATAAAGGTAATTATATTATATAAAAACTTACGCGATAAGTCCCGTTAATTATTAATCATGAGTATAATTCGCGAATCTCTTAAAACTATAAGTACATGTCTGTTTCGTTGCTAACCGTACCTCAAGATCAGATATTCATTCTTCTCTGTTTTGCGTAAAAAGTTTGTTTTTTTGGCAAAATTTTTGCAAAAGCCCGTATCGATATCATCGCGATGTTTTTGTGAAAAAGGTTTTTTCGATATTAAATTATTCATTAGGCTTAAGCCCCCATGTTTATGCTAACTGATTACATTTATGAGCGAATTTGCGAGTTTGGGACTCGTGTAATGTAACCAGTCATCGGTTTATCATACATGCTTACATATACATCACGCCTGATTCCCTGTACGTAGGCAGAGATCACGGATCCCCATTTGCCCCGATCTTGACAGACCACTTTCGCTTCATTGACACTCATACATCGTCTGATACACACTCGACGGTTATAGGTACTCCTAACGTCACACTTTTTCAATATAGCGTCTATCTGACTGTTATATGTCTTATTTGGCCGGCCCCTACGTAATCGCCCTTCCACTTCACTCACATATATGTATATCTTTTATCAATCTGCTATCATTCATCCGCATAACATGTTCAAACCATCGAAGCATGCCGTTTTCAATCTTAGTCACTATATCTTCTTTCAAACCGAGTATCACTAAGGTTTTGACGATTTTACGACCTTTCACCCTTGCGGGGTAGTCTGAGGTTCGGATGTCCTTCTTCGCAATTGCGCTGGTAGTTATTCTATGGCCACCTAGAATTCACGTGTTAACCAGATATTCAGCACTCAATGTGACAGGTGGTATGCTATGTCACCATTTACAAGCACTAAACGGTAGGTTTTCTCGCGATGTTTTCTCTTACCATAGTATCCGATGCATTTCATGTGTTTTTATTACGAAAATGTACATATATTATAGCAATATTTCATTCATTAGTACATGCCAGAACCGAGATTCGAACCTAGGACTTCTAATAAGAAGTCAGTTTTACCCACTTGGCTACAGCCGCTGTTACACCAAACTGGATGGAAAATAAACCAAAAAGGCCGTGTTATACTATGCCACAAAAAAGCTTATAAAATGTTAGACATTTAGATAGATATCTTATGGTAGTTTATAATTGCTAGGTGGTGCATTTTTCTCGTTAGGTTATTCTGAGGGGTGTGCTGGATTTATTGCTTCAGAGATATAACTTTGATTGATCGGTGATGGATCATGATAGAATAGAGAGAGGTGTGGAGATTAATAATACAACAAAAAAGACAAACGCGTTCATTACCATTAACCCTTGCGGGGTAGTCCGAGGTTCATGTTTCCATCTACGCAATTGCGAAGGTAGTAATTCTATAGAGACCAGCCGTGTCGCCGTTTATAAGCTCTATTACCTGTTCGGGGAACAGGTAGTTCCTCACGATGTTTTCCCTCACCGTAGTATTTGATACATTTGGTAAACGTAATTTTATTTCGAAAATGTACATAGAAATTTATTAAACTTCATTTCCATTGGCACATGCTGAGATTTGAACCCTGTACCTGTGATACAGAGTCAAGCCCCAAACAACTGAGTTACGTCGAATTTCGCTTAAAAAATGGCGAATTTTGTCACTTTTGCTAATCCAGCGTAGTTGTTAACTCAATCTCCACCTACAATCTTTGGGACCTAACGATTAGTGTTCAGGTGGTTAACCAATCGCGCCACGGAGGTCGTCAAATTCATCCATGTACTCAGCTCTCTCATCTCATCTCTTCCTACAGCATATAGGAGGCGACTAAGGGACTAGGGGTCTAAGACTGTTATAAATGTGCCATATGACATCACGTTCCCAATATTCAAGGTACCTTAATTGATGTTGTAATGTCTCTGAAGCTCTGTTAAATTAAAAGGGATTTTAGGACGTGAAAAATGTATATAACCTACTCTACGCCAGTCCTTAATCTTCGTCTGAAATTTTAATCGATGCAAACGTATTCGGTCGATAGTATTTTATCGATATTTTTTATTCGTACATACATCTTTGTGTCGGATGCGAGAATGTCGATGGAAATTCGTCCGTATGATTGACTGCCTGTCAGAACAAAATTTTTAGGTTATTTTCACATGAAATATTGAGATTTATTGCTAATGTCTAATAATGAACACGCCCCTTGTTTTGTTAATCTGGGATTTGTGTGGACTGTAATCATCTGCCAGATGCCAGATGGACTGATGACCTGAAAAAGGTCGCTGGTAGTGGTTGGCTGAGGGCCACGAGTGATCGTCTTTTGTGGCGTTACCTTGGGGAGGCCTACGTCCAGCAGTGGACTCACATAGGCTGATTGATTGATTGATTGAATCATCTGCTAAGTTTCTTATATTCTAAATAGGTATACATACTAACAAATCACGCCTGATTCACTGTAAAAGCGTGGGTAGAGATCACGGATCTCCAACTGTCCCGATCCTGACAAACCACTTTCGCTTCATTGGCACTCATACATACTCGGCGATTATAGATTATAATAGGTGACATAAGAGTTAGAGGTTCTGTAAGGTATTGTGGTAAGCTAACTGCCACTATCAAACATTCTCATTCTTCTAAAACAACATGAACAATTTTTAGGGACCATTATTACGAATCTTTTGCACTGTATGCATAAAGTAAGTAAGTAAAAAAAAAATCAAAATTTAGTACCTACTTAGCTCAAATATCTGACAGAATGTGTTTTTGACGACCTCCTTGGCGCGGTCGGTTAGACGGCTGAACGCTAATCGAGAGGTCCCGGGTTCGATTCCCGGTGGAGGCAGAGTTAAGAACTACGCTTTTCTTCTGTTTTCCAGTCTGGTCGTTGATTATATATGCTATATAAGTATTTATCTATATATAATAAGTATACATTTATTAAATAATCGTTGACTAGTACCCTTAACACAAGTCTTAAATGTACTTACCAAGGGGCTAGTTCAATTGTTGTAATAATGTCCCAAAATTATAAAAAAAAGATTAAATCATGCAATTAAATCATGTTCTACGAAGAAGATTATTGTTTTGCAACTTTTCGGAGTTTATGGGCCTACGTTTGTAACATACCCTGGGGCCAAGTCCACTTATGAGTTGAGTGTGAGATCGGTAGTGAATTAACAAAAATGTCAAACTTCACCATTAAAATAGGCAAAAGTGTCTAATTTCGCTGCTGCTAATCCACTACCAACTTCACACAATTATTTTTATTTTTATTCTTTATTAAGCCATTCACCACTAAGGTTATGTCGGCTGAAGTACAAACACTTATGCCATGGCGTTTGAAATTCTTGTTATTCCATCGCCATGGTTACACCAACGCCGCCAGCCGCTACAACCGACGAAAAACGAAATCGAATTTCGTTCCAGTTGAGGATCCAAATATAATCCCAAAGCAAACATATTTAGCCAATTTGGCATCACAACTGACTAAATATTCAGCCGAAAATAATTATTTGTATTTTCAACTTTCACTGAGCCGCTGACTTTGTTGATGAACCATAGACGACTATCTTCACACTATTAACGATCTGATTTTGAACTGATATTTTGCAAAAAGCATTGTGGACTAAGGCCCCAGGTTGGTCAATCCGTTTCGGTGTGGACAAAACCTCGGTGGAATAAGAATTCTTGGTCACTTTCCGTGCTGGTAGTGATTGGGCTCAAAGTTTTTTTATTAGATTGTAATTATTTTTACCTTTAAATATGTTTTTTTTTATCCTGTGCTAGTCATGAATATAAATAAAATGGTAACTAGCTGCCGTTCTTCCCGGCATGTCGTAGAAGGCAACCAAGAGACTAGGTTCAATGGAATCTATTGGGCGATGGGCTAGCAACCTGTCACCAATGTTCCAAATAAGATCGCAACCCTATCGGGACATGAAGGTATGTAAATATGATTATATAGATTATATTTATTTATATAGGTTAATTTTTACCTAGTCACATATTAATATGTCAAGAAGAGCAATGATTTATGTAGGTAGGTATTCTAATTATTCTATGGTTAGGAATAGGCGATATTCAGCGTCTGTCAATTTAGAATCGTCATAATGGCTATCTGATGATTCAAGGGTTTTATGTAAATACAATGAAATTATTTCGTATAATTTAAATTATTCAAATATTATTATAATTTAAATTATTATTTAAATTATTAAATAATTTAAATTATTTCGCCCAGCGCATCAGCATAGCTGTGCAACGGGGAAATGCCACCAGCCTTCTTGGGACACTTCCTGCAACTGCCAGTGATTTGGCAGATATATTTTATTTGTAAATATATTTAGCTTTAAGATTTTATTTTATATTTATCAGTTTATTTTCAACTTTATTTATCTAGATATTATTTTAATTTATTACCTCATGTAAATATTGTTTAATAATTTAATAAACTTTATTTCCTTTGAAAAAAAAAATAAAAAATGAAATTATTCTTCATTCGCAGAGATTTGTAAGTACCTACTTATTTATAAAAGATACTGGTTATGCATGCAGTGTACAATATAAGTACCTACTTATCTAGAAATATACGTATATTATAATAAACGTAAAATGTAGGTACATAAATCATAAATACTGCCTTTGAATTTAATTTATACATATGTATGCACTTACGGACGAGTATTGTTTTGTCCCGTTTGCTGTTGAGACTTTAGGTCCTTGGGGTCTTGGGGATAATTGAAAAGTTCGGGGATCCATAGCTATTCAGAGTGGGAATGCTATCAGTGTCTTGGGAACCCTACCACTCTCTGACAGCGATAATTATAAAGATATTTTCTATGTAATTTAATTTTTATTTCTACTTTAGGTTTATAGTTTTAATTCCTTGTTGTATTGTATATAATAAATTAAAAATATATGTCATGTTCACAAGTAGGTATTTAAAACTAAGTACCTATGTAAACTAGACACAAGTAAACAAACGCATAAGTACTTACCACTTAGAGGTATATCGTAAATAACCGAGTACCTACCAAGACCAGTTTTACATACATAGTTATGTAGGTATTATGTAGATAGCGTGTTTCATTCGCGTGACTGGCACTAATTTGACTGACGTGCGCCATTACCATACTCCTTAGAACTACGCCTCTTTTTGTTTTAAAATTCCCTTTTTTATTCAAAAACGACTGGAATTTTAAATTTCGGGTTTATCTTTCTTGGTTTTCGGTTGGTAATGGCTGCGTTTTTGAGGTTTGTTTCGTTGGGTTGGTAACAAAAGGATTTAGAAAATAAATAAAAGATTAACAACTGTGATTATAAAAGAATTCTGGTTTTCAGAGGTTTAAGTATCTATATATATCTCTGAAAACTGCAGTATTGGTGATTATATGGTCACCTTGAATCCACGTGTAGACCAGATACTCAGTATATAATGTGAAAAACATTTATTATAATATGGCATACATACCTAAACGTACATACACACATTTTTAATGAATAAGTATTTATTAAAGTTACCTACTAAAAGGTTTAAGTGTCCCCTTCTAGTTAGGGATGTAAAAAGAATGCTAACTAGCTGCCGTTCTTCCCCGCAAGTTGTAGGGAGGCGAATAAGGGACTATGGGTAAACGGAATCTATTGGGCGATGGGCTTGCAACCTATTAGACTCAATAATCATGCTAAAAAGTGACCAAGGAGATGTTTTAATTTCTTCGTAGTTTTGGCAATCCTGAAAGGGATAAAAAACGTGAATGTATATGTGCATGCATGCATACACACATATACATTCACGATTATAATAATTTGATGTAAGTGAAATAATTTGCTACGGTATTCTACTTAGTTTATCATCATGATACATACATACATATACTTTCACGTCCTTTTATCCCTTTCGGAGTGGACAGAACCTTGGATATACGATAATATTTCCTAGGTCACTTTTTAGCATGAATATTGTGATAATATTTTTGAGACACTTGTGATTTTTATTCATATTACAAGAAAATAGTACTTATCACGTATATTTTACCATGGCCATTGCAACATGGCTGTAACGTCGGCTAGCAAACGTAAATTGTTTATAAAATATACGCGACAAGTTCCGTTTTCTTGTAAAATTAATATTACATACTTACTTACACATCACGCCTGATTCCCTTTATCGGGATCGGGACAAATGGGGATGTCTGCCTACCCCTCTACAGGGAAAAGGGCGTGATGTGTATGAATGTAAAGTCAGAGTAAATGTTTTTTTATCTTTATTATTATTTTCCAAATTCTCAATTCAATTCCGTCGGCAACTAAGATTTGCACAACATGAGAAAAACTCAAATTAATAAACAAGAATATTGAATTAGTGTTGTTATAGTATAATGTTTTCATTTACACTATATTTCATTATGTATATTAAAAGTTTTATAAAAAATATTATCATTCTCGTAATGAAAGTTACAAAAACCAGATTATATTCATAAGTACTGCTATTCACTACGAGATGGCGTTACTAGCTGTGAGACTGAAATTTCAATATACATAATATTCATTACCAGTCTCATAAAACAAGTACTGTTAAAGATTTTCCCAATATTATACATTTCCATAATAGACTAAAGATAATCCAGAATTATTCTCAAACAAACGTTTTCTTGAACTTTATACTTTTTGACAGAGACGTATTTTAGTTTATTTTACTTTACCTGTACAACTTTTGTTTTGTTATAGTTAAGAAATTTTCTAATATTGTACAAAGCCTACGTGCTAAACATGCCATGTGTTAGTCTGGGACGTAAAATTATTGCTAACTAGCTGCCGTACTTCCCGGCATGGAATATTTTCGACGATAGGTTAGCAACCTGTCACCATTGTTCCATATGACATCACAATCCCAATATGCATGCTAAAAAGTGAACTAGTAGATGTGAACTAGTAGATATCTCCGAGGTTCTGTCCACCCAGAAAGGGATTAAGGACGTGAATGTATATGTATGTATGAGGAACAAGACTGTATATTAGTGACAATAAGCCTTGAAATACACATTTTATTATCGCCCCTACTTTTAAATACCTAAAGAATTATATGTAGGCACTAGCGACCCGCTCAGGCTTCGCACTTCTGGCTATTTAATAGATGTTATTATACATGTAAACCTTCCTCTTGAATCACTCTATCTATTAAAATAAACCGCATCAAAATCCGTTGCGTAGTTTTAAAGATTTAAGCATACAAAGGGACATAGGGACAGAGAAAGCGCCTTTGTTTTATACTATGTAGTGAAGTTACCTTTATTATTAGACGAGGAAATATGATTGGTTAGTCTGCCCGTGACCTGCCGTTTAGTTTTAAAGCACCGATGTGTTTCGCAATTACTTTGCTACAATCTACCTTCATACATATAAAAACATAATATTTTATTTCTAACATACATACATACATACATACACATCACGCCTGATTCCCTGTAGAGGGGTAGGCAGAGATCACGGATCCCCATTTGTCTCGATCCTGACAGACCACTTTCGCTTCATTGACATTCATACATCCTCTCATACACTCTCGGCGGTTATAGGTACTCCTAACGTCACCTTTTTTCAATATAGCGTCTATCTGACTGTTATATGTCTTATTAGGCCGGCCCCTACGTAACCGCCCTTCCACTTCACTCATATATATTCCTTTTGTCAATCTGCTATCATTCATCCGCATAACATGTCCAAACCATCGAAGCATGCCCTTTTCAATCTTAGTCACTACATCTTCTTTCAAACCGCAACCTTCCCTTATCACACTATTTTTAATTCTATCATTCAATGTTACTCCTAACATGCTTCTCAGTGACCGCATTTCGACGGCATTGATTCTACTTTCATGCTTCTTTTGCCATACCCAACTTTCACTACCATAAGTCAATGTTGGAACCAGCACAGCCCTATGAATAGCCATACGTGCCGATTGAGAAATCAACTGGCTACCCATAACACTATACATAGCCCCATTAATCTTATTACCTGCACACACTCTACGTTCAATATCTCCCTCACATTTTCCGTTACTAGTAAAAAGTGTTCCCAGATACACAAAATCATTCACTTGTTCGACTCTTTCATTATCTATGTCAATCTTGCACTCTGTCTTGCTAAGTCCCTCCATGACCATTACTTTCGTTTTATTTACATTAATTTTCATTCCTTTCCTCTTAAGGGACTCATTCATGCAAGTGACCATCTCCTGCAACTCACACGCCGATGATGCAAGAAGAACCTGATCGTCAGCGTACAAGAGGCATTTAATGATCAACTCGCCTATACGCAATCCTCTGTCACTTTCTTTCAAATCAGTCAAGCAACTATCCATGAACAGATTGAACAGCCACGGCGAAGCTACACAGCCCTGCCTCACACCCTTTCGGATACTGAACCAGTCTGAGTAGGCCCCATTAACCCTAACACAGGCTCCCGAATCCATATATAAAGACTTTAGAGCCCGTATTAAGGTACTGCCCAAACCAAACGCAGATAGCGCCCTCCACAAATCGTTCCGAGATACACTATATTTATTATATATATATTTTATTTCTAATAAGACATAAACAAGGGCCTTAGTCCACTAATACTTTTTGCCAAATAACAGTTCAATATCAGATCAAGAATAATGAAAAGTTGGTAGTGAATTAGCAAAAGTGACAAATACCGCCATTTCTAAGGCAAATTTGACACTTGCCGATTTAATGGTTAAATTTGACACTTGCTAATCCACTACCAATTTCACACCATTACTGATCTGATATTGAACTAGTTAAACTAAAACGCATTAGTGGATTAAAGCCCCAGTATGTATTTGAACTACTTTTTTCACTTCTACTCGTAACTAACTAACTAATCACATACATACTGCATCGTACTGTCTACCAGTGACGTGTATGTATGTAAATAGAACATGAGCTAGGTCTTAGACCAGATCTAGGGTTTTTGCAATGCCTAGATGGACATCAAAGACCGCCGCTTGTAGGAACCTTGAATTGGCGAGGCAAAGAGTAAAAATTCAGATGGGTTATTAAGGTATAATATTAGTATATTTTATCTCCGAGGTTTTTTCCACACCGAAAGGGATTAAAGGACGTGAATGTATATGTATGTATGTCATAGCAGTCTTAAGTAAGTTAATAAGGACGCACACACATACACTTTCAGGACTACTAACGCTGGGTAGCCCGTGGTGTGAGTGTCAGTCCCGTTATTACGAAGTTATATGACAGAAATTATATGACAGATAGTCAGTGATTAAATTGACAGTCGGTAAGCCGAGTCGCCATTTACAAGCATTGACTATTACCCGTTCGGGGAACAGGTAGGTTGTCTCAAGATGTATCTTCTTATCATTGTATTCATTGAACTTAGCAGAAGTATTATATATACTCGTATATATCTAACTGTTTATAACTTTTTCATCTGCTTAAGGTGGCGATCATTAGTCTCTGCCTATTTAAGGGAGTATCATGAATATATGTATGTGTGTATGAATATATAAAATTTTACATACATACATACATTCACAACTCTTCGTTCCCAACAAGATAGGCTGGGATAATCAATCGCCACCTGGAACGGGTGACAAATCTCTTGCTTAATACACCTATTAACCTTCTTACATGCTCTTCTGTTCTTCACTACGTACACCCTTGAGAAGAGTATCTCCAATTTGATGCTCATGTTCTAATGAAATATTATTAAATTTAATGTAGACATTGTCTGCTGAGTTTCTTGGCATTTCTTCTCTGCAGAGATTTTTCATTACTACGTGTAAGTTTTATTATAATTTATTTATAAATAATTTAGTAAATAGTTTATATTCAATTTATCAGATGTTGAAGAAATAAGAAACTTTCATTGTAAACTAATGGCACTTAGTAAAGAAAAATCTCCAATTTGATTAAGTTATACCCCTTAATACTTCTACACCTATCTGCCAATTCCTTGATCTTTGATCTTCACATACCTTGAGATAGGACGCAAAGGCTCGCGTATCCCCGTCTCTGTCCAACGTGCCTCTCTTTCACACCAGTCACGCCGCCCCACAAGAAGATTTTCGCACTATAGGGGCCTGTAGTGAGAATAGACTAGCTGCCGTTCTTAATTCGACGTAGCTCAGTTGTTTGAGGCTTGGCTCTGTATCAGTGGGTACAGGGTTCAAATCCCGCTTGAGCATGTACCAATGGAAATGAATTTTAATGAATTTCTATGTACATTTTCGTAATAAAAACACATTTACGAAATACATCGAAATATACGGTGAGGGAAAAGATCGTGAGGAAACCTATCTGTTCGTCGAACAGATAATATTAGCGCTTGTAAATGGCGACATGGTTGACCACCTGTCACATTGAGTACTGACTATCTGGTTAACACATGGGTTCGAGGTGTCCATAGAATGACTACCTTCGTAATTGCGGAGATGGACACCTGAACCTCTGACTACCCCGCAAGGGTTAATGGTCGTGAATGCGTTTGTTTTTTTGTTCTTTACTGGCAAAAACAAAGACAAACGCGACCATTAACCCTACGTAACCGCCCTTTCACTTCACTCACATATATGTATATCTTTTGTCAATCTGCTATCATCTATCCGTATAACATGTTCAAACCATCGAAGCATGCCCTTTTCAATCTTAGGCACTATATCTTCTTTCAAACTGGTGTATCACTAAGGATTTAACGCTTTCACGACCCTTTACCCTTGTGGGGTAGTCAGAGGTTCAGGTGTCCATCGCCGCAATTGCGAAGGTAGTTATTCTATGGCCACTTCGAACCCACGTGTTGATCAATGAGTACTCAATGTGACAGGTGGTAAGCCATGTCGCTTTTACAAGCACTAACTATTACCTGTTCGGGGAATAGGTAGGTTTATCTACTGCGGTTTCTATTTCATATTACAGTAATAGAACATAAAATACGGTGAGGGAAAACATCGTGAGGAAACCTGCCTGGGGCCTTAAACCACTAATTAACTATGACGGCAATACAACTGCCTCACTACTGCGTCTCTGCTGTAAAAGTGGTCTGGTAAAATTTTGATCTATTACAGTCGTACCTCGATGGTGACTCAATGACGCGTCAATAGTGCTTCAATAGCAAACTCGCTTACGATTGAGCATAGACAAAGTTGTCAAACAATAGTGGAGTACCAAAAATAACGCCATTGAACTTATATTGAGGCACGATTGATTAGTGGATTAGTCAGTCAGGGAATAGGTTATAGTTAGTGCTTGTAAATGGCGAAATGGCTTACCACCTGTCACATTGAGTACTGACTATTTGGTCAACACGTGGGTTCGAGGAGATGGACACCTAAACCTCTGACTACCCCGTAAGGGTTAATGGTTGTGAACTTGTATTTTATAAATACCTACTGAACCCACTTTTAACAAGTACAGACACTATTAAATACTAGTACATACAACATATTTCTTACAAGATACAAGTAACATCGAATTAAGGGTATACATAATCGATACCTTGCTAATCTGGGACGTAAAGAGAATGCTAACTAGCTGCCGTTCTTACCGATTTGTCGTAGACGTCGATTTTAGGTGAATGGAGTCTATTACAAATAAACTTTAATTTATATCTATCTATTAATTTATGGTATATGAGTGTCAATGAAGCGAAAGTGTTCTCTCAGGATCGGGACAAATGGGGAGCCGTGATCTCTGCCTACCCCTCTGACTCATCTTATACACACTCGGCGGTTATAGGTACTCCTAACATCACCCTTTTTTAATATAACGTCTATCTTAGTTCTTAGAAACATTGTCTATAAATTTATAACCACCTTGAATGGGATAAAATGTCTAATGTTTGTAAGTATAACATTATTATCAGAAACATACACTTAATGCTTACCGTCAGAATAGTCAGAAAGTTAGCACAATGTGACAGAGGGTACCCGTACAAAATTTAATCAGTTATAATAATACATATATTTTGGCGGTGGTATGAAATTTACTTCTAAATTAAATATCATTTTGATAGTAAACATTTTTGCATACCACCGTCATCTTTTAATAAATTAAATTTTTAATATATTTGTGCATCATAATCCGTGAACATTATTGTGCGACCGACCGATGGCGGTATATCCATCCGAAAAGGGTAGGGAGGCCAAATACAAAGCCAATGACGGGCAGCAGCGTCATTTGTGCTAAAGTCCTTACCCCTGCGATCTCCAACCCGCCTGCCCAGCGTGGAGATTAGGGCAATACCCCCCACAAAATAAAATGACGGTACTAAAAAAAATGGCCCCGAGTTCCTGGCGGCACTGTCGTCCTGGCCACGGTGACGGTCGGGGCAGCGACAGTGCCAGGGGTGCGAAGAATCCCCAGGCGTCAAACGAGTCACCAAAACTACTGACCGTGGCGACGTACAACGGACGCAGTCTCCGGCTGGATTCTCATCTGGCCGAACTGGAGGTAGAACTTACTAAAATCAGGTGGCATATCTTGGGGTTAAGCGAGGTCCGAAGACAGGGCGAGGACTGCTTAACCCTAAGCTCTGGACATCTGTTCTACTTCCGGGAAGGAGACTGCAAGTCCCAGGGGGGCGTAGGCTTCCTCGTCAACAAAGTCCTCTGTAACAACGTTGTGGAAGTGTCCAGTGTGTCGACAAGGGTGGCGTACATCATTCTTAAGCTCTCGGATCGGTACTCACTCAAAGTGATCCAGGTGTACGCCCCCACATCGGCACACTCAGACCAAGAGGTAGAGGCCCTATACGATGATATCGAACGGGCCTTGCATCATACCACGTCCACTCACTACAACGTTGTGATGGGGGACTTCAACGCTAAAGTTGGTCGAAGGGAGAGTGGTGAATCGAGGATTGGACCACACGGCATTGGCAGTCGGAATTCCAGGGGACACATGTTGGTCCACTTTCTAGAATCGCAGGGGCTGTATCTTATGAATACTTTTTATAAGAAAAAGCCCCAACGGAAGTGGACCTGGAAAAGTCCCGATGGAAACACCTTTAATGAGATCGACTTCATCATGGCGGATAAAAAGCACATATTCAGGGATGTCTCTGTGATCAACAGGTTTAATACCGGAAGTGATCACCGCATGGTAAGAGGCACCCTGAATATCAATTATAAGCTAGAAAGGATGCGCATGATGAAGTCCACGCTCCGACCGACCCGACTGCAGATGGCTGCTGGTTCATCCAAGTTCCAGTTGGAACTTCAGAACCGCTTTGCCATTCTGCAGACCACGACCAATGTTGACGAGGACCTCGAAAATGTGACCAGAATAATCGGCGAGGAAGGGAGCCGGTTCTGCAGGGCTCGAGCTGGGAGCCGTAAGTCGGATCTCTCGGACGAGACTTTGGACCTTATGAGGCTAAGACGAGAAACTCCACAGACATCTCCTTCGCAAACAGCTACGCTAAACAAACAGATAAAGAAGGCAATACGACGTGACCTACGTAAGGCTAATGCTCTCCTCATAAAAGAGTTGATCGAGCAAAATCGTGGGATGCGCGTATTCGCCCGAAAACTGGGACGTAGCCATATGACGAAGTTGAGGACTGCTCGTGGAGACATGGTCACCTCTAAACCAGAGATCTTGTCTGAGATAGAAGATTTTTACGGCCAGTTATACCGCTCACGATGCCGAAATCCGGTTCCTGACCCCTCCGATTCAAGGGCCACATTGACACGCCACTTTACTGAGGACATGCCTGAAATAGCTATGGATGAGATTGAGATGGCCTTAAAACAGCTTAAAAATGGAAAAGCTCCGGGAGAGGATGGAATCACCTCTGAGCTCCTGAAATCTGGTGGAAGACCAGTTCTGAGGGAGCTCCAGAGAATTTTTAATAGCGTCATCTTCTCCGGAAGAACTCCAAAATGTTGGGGCAGAGGTGTGGCTGTTCTGTTCTTCAAGAAGGGAGATAAAACCCTCTTGAAGAACTACAGGCCGATAACACTTCTGAGCCACATATATAAGCTGTTCTCGAGGGTCATCTCCAATAGACTCTCAGCCAGGCTCGATAGCTTTCAGCCTCCAGAGCAGGCCGGGTTTCGACGGAGTTTTAGCACCATAGACCACATCCACACGTTGAGGCAAGTTATACAGAAAACTAACGAGTATAACCAGCCACTCTGCCTCGCGTTTGTGGACTATGAGAAAGCCTTTGACTCGGTCGAGACCTGGGCAGTCATGGAATCCTTGCAGCGATCTCAGGTCGACTGGCGATACGTGAGTGTGCTGAGACATATCTATGATTCCGCCATGATGACCGTTCAACTCCAAAGCCACGGCACGAAACCTATCCAGTTGCAGAGAGGTGTCAGACAGGGGGATGTTATGTCCCCGAAACTGTTCTCGAGTGCACTGGAAGATGTTTTCAAAACGTTGGATTGGGTTGAACGGGGAATAAATATAAATGGGGAATACATCTCGCACCTCCGTTTTGCTGACGATATCGTCCTGATGGCAGAGTCGCTGCAGGATCTGGAGGAAATGCTGTCCGAACTAGATGCTGCTTCTCGACGCATCGGACTCGGGATGAATTTAGAAAAAACCAAAATCATGTTTAATGATTTGGTGGTCCCGAGACCGGTTGCCCTTGGGGGCACTCCCGTAGAAGTTGTTTCCCAATACACTTATTTAGGCCAAATTATACAGCTTGGCAGAAACAACTTCGAGAGGGAGGCGGACAGAAGAATGCAGCTGGGATGGGCAGCATTTGGAAGGCTAAGGCATGTTCTCACGTCGTCTTTACCACAATGCCTGAAAACTAAGGTTTTCAACCAGTGTGTGCTCCCCGTTATGACGTACGGATCTGAGACGTGGACACTCACTGCGGGACTAGCCCACAAATTCAAGGTCGCTCAGCGTGCTATGGAGCGGAAGATGCTCGGGGTTTCTCTGGTAGATCGCATCAGAAATGAGGTGATACGCCAGAGAACTAAAGTTACCGACATTATGAAAAGAATTAGCACGCTGAAGTGGAGTTGGGCTGGTCACGTATGCAGAAGGACTGATGGTCGCTGGAGCAAAAAAGTCCTAGAGTGGAGACCGCGTCTCAGTAAACGTAGTGTGGGGCGCCCCCCGGCAAGGTGGGAAGACGACCTGCGCAGGTTGGCCGGCATCGAATGGATGCGAACGGCCACTGACAGGGAGAAGTGGCGTCATTTGGGGGAGGCCTATGTCCAACAGTGGATTGATACAGGCTGATGATGATGATGATGATGATGATGACAGGTGGTAAGCCGTGTCGAGTGTGTACGAAACCGCCCTTCCAAGTCACTCACATCTATTTTTCTTCACCGTAGTAGGTGCATTTCGCAAAAATATTTTTATTGATACATGCTCCGGATTTCGAACCCCGTACCCATTGATACAGAGTCAAGTCCCCAATCACTGTGCTGAATTATCTAAGTAGGCCTAATACCCTTAAATGGACCATGGAGACACGTTTCTCTAATTATTGCTGAGTCACTGTTTCGTCCCACGAAAGTTAATCAAATCGTCACTCGATCCTATTAGGGACGCAGAGGTAGGAAATTATGGATGTGGTATTTATTAGAGATATTAATTATTTATTTTAATGGATAATGAGTCTTTCTTACTTATCTGTATTGCCAGAAACCATCATCGTGAATACATGCTTGTCTTTAGAGAAAAGCAGAGAAAACTGTATATTAAAGTATTTATTTTGTTCGTTCTGCGATGATCTGTCACATTATAAGAACTTAATTAGCTTTTAAAATTTACATAATAGGTGTTTTCATAGAGAGCTAGTGATAATATTACATAGTTTCTTAAGGTATTACATTAGGCAAAGTTATTATTTAATTTATTTTATTATTTTTAATATAATTTTTGTCCTCAATAACGGGTTAAATGTAACAAACGATTCTTGAGAACTCAATACGTATTTTTATAATGGTTATTCTTCGAGAATCATCGACTTTTGTTGTATCTATGTATTGCCTCGTAGTATTTTACCTAAGGTTGATAAAAATATTATTAAATAGACTACAAAATATACGAAATAATTACGTTTACTAAAAATGCTTTTTAATCCAATCTACATATATTATTTTCATTCAATGTTAACATTAGACAAATCAATCAACTTTAAATCAATATTAAGCCAAAATAATCACGCAAATAAAATATCCAAAAACACTCAACTCAATCCACAAACCACATCCATTATTTCTAACCCCCTGTTTGCTCCCGCACAATTGTATTCAATTAATCCGTCACACAATAGTAGTAACTACAATATTGTGATGACCCCCCGCTACTTCGCACGAGCCTTTGACTAATCTCTAATTAGGGGACACCTATTCTTTGAACGCATAAGTCACGTGGTTGCTTTCGGATGGTTGGACACTGGGAAAATTGTTGAGTTTGTAGCGGTGTGAAAATTCCCTTTTTAAGGGTATCTAATAAATGTGGCTATGAGATAATATGTGGATTTTTAACCTTAGACCTATCTAGAATTTATAATAATAATATTTGGACATTATTACACCAATTGACCTAGCCCCTTGGTGAGTACATTTAAGAATTGTGTTAAGGGTACTAGTCAACGTATATTTAAGAAATGTATACATATTATGCATAGATAAATACATATATAATCAACAACCAGACTGGAAAGCAGTAGAAAAGGGTTGTTCTAAACTCTGACTCCACCGGGAATCGAACACGGGACCCCACGATTAGTTCAGCTGTCTAACCGATCGCGCCGCGGAGGTCGTCAAATTTATAGAGAATTCCTCAGAATATTAAAATTAATGGTGTGTTAGGATCGGAACAGACGGGGATCCGTAATCTCTGCCTACCCCTCTACAGGGAGTCGGGTGTGATGTGTATGTATGTATTAAAATTTGAAGTATAGGAATACATTTACGAAATGGATCGAATACTACGGTGAGGGAAAACATCGTGAGCAAACCTATCTGTTCCCCGAACAGGTAATAGTGCTTGTAAATGGCGACATGGCTTACCACCTGTCACGTTGAGTACTGACTATCTGGTTACAGATTACTACCACGTCGTCCAATAGTTTCCATTTACCCCTAGTCCCTTAGTCGCCTCCTACATGGCATATAGCAGATGGTTATTTTAATCCTAATCCAAAACTGGCTTAAAACTAAACATATAATTATTAAAACCATAGTATACAAACGACATATCATTTTGTCCTAAATTATACTAGGAGTTTTTTACTTGAAAAGGTTGCCATGCCTCCACACGACAGTTTCCAAAATTAGTGACTGGATTGGCTTGTTATTATGTGGTGGGATGACCACAAAAAATTGAGTCATTTTTTATGTGTGCATGTAGATTGAAGAAAAAGCCGACTTCAAAATGTGTGTTGTATTTTAACATATTATATTATTATATAAGTGGCTGTAGCCAAGTGGGCAAGATCTACTTTTTATTAGAGGTCCTAGGTTCGAATCCCGGTTCAAGCATGTACTAATGAATGAAGTTTAAAAATGTGATTCTTAAACTCTGGTTTTGGGTAGAAAATAAACCTTTTCGGCATTTTATAGACCTTTGGCGTAGAGGTACTAGGTTCGAATATCGGCTTTAGTATACCAATGAGTTAAAAAATGTAAATATGTATTTTTTATTAACGTAAGTAATGTACAGTCGCTAATGGTGAAGGAAAACATCGTGAAAAAACCTACCTATCCCTCGGGATAAGTAATAGCCAGTGCCTGTATACTGCGATACGGTTTACTACTGTAAATAAATATAGTTTCTTACGCATTAGTAAAATCAAATCATATTTTAAGGTTAACATAAAACCAACATACTCCACTCCAAAGAATCTAAGCCACATTAAGTTTGGCATATAATTAGGGTCGGCCATATAATCGGGGGTAATTCTATGGTTCTCTGGCGCCGAGGTTACTAGCCCATCGTGTCATTTGGACTTCCTAGACGTATAATTATTAGGGCGCGTGCGGTCAGAGATTTAGAGTTTTTGTTAAAAGAGATTATGGGTCCAGGGATAGTTTCGTCCTAGTACATATATACAAACATACACATCATGCCTGATTCCCTGTAGAGGGGTAGGCAGAGATCACGGATCGCCATTTGTCCCGATCGTGAAAGAAAGAAAATACTTTATTCACTGCACAAATTACATTAAACACAATTAAGAAAAAAAATTACATTGATGCGGAAAAGGTGCTGCCTCAGTATACGATGCAGCTAGGCATCACTGGTCCTCCGGCAGCACCCGATTTAAAAACTGTCACGAGCTGCATATAATAAAGATAATAAACGTACACACAATAATATAATTATAAATAAATATACAAACACATATATAAATATACATACGCACAGACATACAGACCACTTTCGCTTCATTGAGACTCATACACACTCGGCGGTTATAGGTACTCCTATCGTCACCCTTTTTCAATATAGCGTCCTAGTCTGGGACGTAAAAAGAATGCTAACTAGCTCTCATCCGTTTCTACATGTCATACATAGATTATTAAGAGATTATGGATATCTACAATATTATTAAGATGAACAAAAAACAGAAAACATTTAATATCATAATAGACCATTGATAAACTAAATAAAATAGCAGAAAAACAATTAATTTCAACAAAACATATCAATTAGTAAATTAATAACCTAATATTACTAGCTTCTTAATTAATCATCATAAATTAATTGGACCAATTAGAGACGAGCACGTGTAATTAGAGAATCTGATAGGCCCATTTAAATTTCGAATGCAACCGCGGCCTGTGATTGGTCGACGCCCGTCTAATTATCGCCAATTGATTAATTAGAACTAATCAAATGGTTTTGGAACAATTACATGGTAAAATTGTTAATTAGAAATTGGATTTGTCTGTTTTACATACTAGAATTTTAGTACTTAGTAACCAGTAGGACATACATATACATTCACGTCCTTAATCCCTTTCGGAGTGGCTAGGATCTTAGAGACTTATCATCTTTGTCACATTTAACATAACTATGGAAGTTGTACATACATACACATCACGCCCGTGTCCCCGAAGGGGTAGACAGAGATCACGGATCCCCAATTGTCCCGATCCTGACAGACCACTTCCGCTTCATTAACACTCATGCAACTTCTCATACACACTCGGCGGTTATGGGTATTTCTCACGACACCCTTTTTCAATATAGCGTCTATCTGACTGTTATATGTCTTATTGGGCCGGCCCCTACAAACCGCCCTTCCACTTCACTCACAGTATATACCTTTTGTCAATCTGCTATCATTTTGACGACCTCCGTGGCGCGATCTGTTAGCCGCCAGAATGCTAATCGTGAGGTCCCGGGTTCGATTCCCGGTGTAGGCAGAGTTAAGAACTACGCTTTTATACTGCTTTCCAGTCTGGTCATTGATTATATATGCTATACATATATGTATTTATCTATATGTATAATATGTATACATTTCTTAAATATACGTTGACTAGTAAGTAGCCTTAACATAAGTCTTAAATGTACTTACCAAGGGGCTAGTTCAATTGGTGTAATAATGTCCAAATATTATTATTATTATTCCATTTACCCTAGTTCCTTCATACACATAGAAAGAACGGCAGCTAGTTACAATTCTCTATACGTCCCAGCTACAATGCAACAATAAAACCACGGTTACAGTCTCTTGAATTGCGTCAAGTTCACTTCACATAACAAAATGCGCTCTCGACGATTCAAGAGGGTTTCAACCCGGCTGTCGAGTGAATATGTCAGGGTAGGTATAATAGTGGCTTTAGTTTTGTTGATGCACTGGTTCTAGGTCGATTTTTAATGTTAAGCAACGTTAGTGTGGCCATTTTTTGGATGGGTGACCATTTTGATTGGGTGTGCTGTTTATTTCGATGAGAGAAATTCTACCTATTTATCTGATTGGGTAATGGTCTGAACTAATATTCTTCCCGGCATGTCGTAAGAGGCGACTAAGAGACTAAGTAAATGGAATCAACCGGTATTGGATCATATGATATGACAACCCCAATATTCAGCTTTTTTATATCTCCAAGGTTCTGTTCACCCAGAAAGGGATTAAAGGACGCGATTGTATATGTATGTATATATGTATTTCATTACAGTGACGTCTTGTATATATGTATGTATGGGATTTGAATGTATATGTATCGTATTTGGTTATAAATACAAAATGTACGTATGAATGAAGTGACGCGCCAAATCCACTAGATGTTCAATTGTTTCGACGAAAGAGCGCTGAAACAAAACACGATCGGCTTTTTTGGCGTCGCTTCGGCTCCATTCGAGAGCGCTTTTATGAAAAACCTTTCAGCAAAATGGAGTGCGTTTAGAGAATTAATCTTTTGGAGACGAAATATCTATATTCTACTTTTTTCTACTGCTTTCCAGTCTGGTCGTTGATTGTATATGCTATATATGTATTTATCTATATATGATGTGTATATATTTCTTAAATATATGTTGACTAGTACCCTTAAGACAAGTCTTAAATGAACTTACCAAGGGGCTAGTTCAATTGGTGTAACAATGTCCAAATATTATTATTATATTTATTCTGTGTAAAGGAGTGATGTTTGTACGTATAGCCGCCAAGTGTGTATATGGATGTATCGATTACAGTTTTAAAAGATTAGCTATGTATACTCATGATTAATAACTAACGGGACTTATCGCGTAAGTATTTGTATATTAAAGTTACCTTTATTAACCCGACGTTTCGGCTACGTTGCAGCAGCCTTGGTCACGGGCAGACTGACGATTCATATTTAATATTTCTAATAATAAAGGTAACTATATTATATAAAAACTTACGCGATAATTCCCGTTAGTTATTAATCATGAGTATACATAGCTAATCTTTTAAAACTGTAATCGATACATCCATATACACACTTGGCGGCTATAAGTACAAACATCACTCCTTTACACAGAATAAATATAATAATAATATTTGGACATTGTTACACCAATTGAACTAGCCCCTTGGTAAGTTCATTTAAGACTTGTCTTAAGGGTACTAGTCAACATATATTTAAGAAATATATACACATCATATATAGATAAATACATATATAGCATATACAATCAACGACCAGACTGGAAAGCAGTAGAAAAAAGTAGAATATAGATATTTCGTCTCCGAAAGATTAATTCGCTAAACGCACTCCATTTTGCTGAAAGGTTTTTCATAAAAGCGCCCTCGAATGGAGCCGAAGCGACGCCAAAAAAGCCGATCGTGTTTTGTTTCAGCGCTCTTTCGTCGAAACAATTGAACATCTAGTGGATTTGGCGCGTCGCGTCATTCATACGTACATTTTATATACATACATATAACAGTACACGTATACATATAATAGATATATTTGGGTATGGTGGTAATCACGGATGTATCAATGAATCCAGTAGATGATTAATGATCTCTGCCTACCATTCTAAAGGGAAAAAGGCGTTACGTATTGAGATAAGCCAGTTGGGTTTTCAATAGAATGCTAACTAGCTGCCGTTCTTACCGGCATGTAGCAGAAGGCGACTAAGGGACATGAGGTCATTAGAATATATTAGGAAACAGGATCAAGATAAAGACAAACGCGTTCACGACCATTAACCCATGCGGGGTAGTCAGAGGTTCAGGTTTCCATCTCCGCAATCGCGGAGGTAGTAAGTCTATGGCCACCTCTAACCCACGTGTTGATCAGATAGTTAGTACTCAATGTGACAGGTGGTAAGCCATGTCGCCATTTACAAGCACTGACCTATTCGGGGAACAGGTAGGTTTCCTCACGATGTTTTCCCTCACTGTAGTATTAGTTTTAATCTATCGCCAATATTCCATATGAATGACCTTAATATTTCTTTTCATTTAAAAGTCATCAAAAACCTATTTTAGTCAAACTTAGAGGTTCTATCAACCCCAAACAGATAAAAATCGTGTAAGTATATAGGTTATAATACCTTAATGCTTTCTTACAACCTACATACATTTATTTCAAATCCTGTCCTCTGAACAATTTGAATAGATGAATATTGGAAACCACCCCTCCAAACCTAACTGGCATATCAACGTATACATTTTTAATCTTATTTCTCCAAAAATAACGTTCATTTTCGACAAACAGTGTTACCCTTGACATGCTGTGAATAAATATATGACAAGCACATCAATATATACAATAGCAACCTTAACTCTTTGGAATAAAGTTGATTTTCCACAAACAGTGTAACTCTTGTTACGCTGTTACTAAATTTATATTCCTCCCCTTGTCGGTTGCTATGGCAACGGAGGGTGGAGTTATGTATACGTACATAGAATGATATAGTTCACGTTTTTGACATATTTTCCTTATTCAAACGTAGTTAATATACTAAATTCTAAATCCGATGTAGCTCATTTGTTTGGGGCTTGACTCTGTATCAGTGGGTACAGGGTTCATATCCCGCTTGAGCATGTACCAATGGAAATGAATTTAAATTAATTTATGTGTACATTTTCGTAATAAAAATACGGTTGCGAAATGCACCGAATACTAACTACAGTTAGGGAAAACATCGTGAGGAAACCTACCTGTTCCTCAAGCAGGTAATAGTTAGTGCTTGTGAATGGCGACATGGCTTACCACCTGTCACATTGAGTACTGACTATCTGGTAAAATGTGGGTTCGAGATGTTCAGTTGTTAGTTCAGTTGTTGTAATATTTAATGTCCAAATATTATTATATTAAAAAATATTATTTTATACGTACGCACGTATGCGTTCACGACCATTACCCCTTACGGGGTAGTCAGAGGTTCAGGTGTCCATCTCCGCAATTGCGAAGGTAGTAATTCTATGGCCACCTCGAACCTACGTTTTCATTAGATAGTCAGTCAGACTACCCCGTAAGGGTTAATGGTCGTGAACGCGTACATACGTGATAAATGTAACGTGATAAAATGATAAATGTAAAGTACAGGTAGAAATATGGTACACCAAATCACATCATATCACTTTAGGACATGATGTAAATTATAAAGTAGGTTCTAAATTGATATAAGTTATTTTTACACACAATTGTGGGGTAGCCAGAGGTTAAGCTTCGACGAACTACCTCTACAATATTAAAGATCAACCTCCGCAATTGCAGAGGTAGTAATTCTAAGGGCACGTCAAACCCATGAGTTGAACAAGGATCTTAGTCCACTAATTCGTTTAAGCACAAACGCAGTCTAATATCAGATCTGTAACAGTGTGAAGTTGGTAGTAGATTAGCAAATGTCAAATTTTCTCAATTGAAATCGGCAAAAGTGTCAAATTACGCTTAAAAAATATCGTGTTTTGTCACTTTTGCTAATCCACTACCAACTTCACACTATTACTGATCCGATATTGAACTGTTTAGTGCAAAAAGCATTAGTGGACTAAGTAAGACTCTTGATAGTCAGTACTGAATTTGGCCGTGAATCGTATCGCCATATACAAGCACTGACTATTACCTGAACAGGTAGGTTTCTTCATTATGTTTTTCCTCAACGAAGTTTTCGGTGCATTTCGCAAATTTATTTTATTTCGAAAATGTACATAGAAATTCATTAAACTTCATTTCCATTAGTACATGTTCAGGCGGGACTTGAACCGTGAACCTACAGATACAGAGTCAAGCCCCCAAAAACTAAGCTACGCCGAATTTATAATTTCATTCAATAGTCTAGGCTACTAAACGATGTTCTCTTCCAGTCAACATGACTATTCCAAATAGTTATAAGAGAACCTCTATCTATCTTGCTCTGCTTAAGTCGTGATGTTACGTTCCTAACTTAACAAAATAAAAAACTCACTTAAAGCACGCCTACAAATATATTTTAACTTAATACATACTTATACTTAAAGCGGTAACTTAAAAAGACATCCATATTGCATTACGTCACCCATCTCTTTCCAACTCCCTCTTACACCCTCGTTAAAAAGAGACCACACTATTTCCTACGCATCATATTCAAAAATTAATGATATGCAACGAGAACCCTCATAATTTTTCCGTCTCGCTTTTACACGTAAAACTAAGGATAGTTAGAAAGAGATAGGGATAAGAGCTCGTATTACCATAGCGTGAATTTAATGCTGTTGTGAAGCCAGTGTTTAAAGAACTCTAGAATTAATCTTTATGTGAACAAATTAAAGCTCAATATATTTTGGCTGCTTAGTTGGTGTGTGGTCTAAAGAGTGAGATTGTGACTTTATACTAATTTTTAAATATTAAAAGTGTAGTTCAGTGGAAAATAGTTAGAATAAGGAAACCTGGTTGGACCCTTATAAAAAACGTTCTAATGGAAATAACATTTTGTCATACGGTTTTATCAACGTATATTCTAAATTCCACTAAAATAGACGCTACTATTTACATAGATTCTTCTCAAGGCGGGCGTACGCAATATGAAAAAGAGAAGAGCATGAATGGAAAGGGTTGACCACCATTGTATGAGTGAAGCAAGAGATTTGTCATCTTCAAGGTGGTGATCGATAGTCTCTGCCTATCCTGTTAGGAACGTAGACACGTAAATATCTCAATGTATGTTCATAGATTATTAACTATTTTTACTAACTTGACAAATTCCTCATACTTTACTTACGTAGGTACATCCTGTTTGCTCTATTATGTGTTGGAGGAGCCCTCCGCAATTGCGGATACGGAAACGTTAACATCTGACTACCTTGCAAGGGTTAGAGATCGTGTAAATGTTTGTCTTGTAAAATGTACAGTCACCGCTAAAAGTGCAGTCCCAGTAACTTTCTATAAGGTTTTGGTTTATAAGAACAAAAGACAATGTTTTACATTTCGAAACACGCGAACGTATAGTGGCCATGACAATACATAGTGGCGCCAGTTTTAAAATATTGTCTTTTGTTCTAATAAATTTAAACCTTATAAAAAGTTACTGGGACTGCACTTTTAGCGCTGACTGTACATATATTTCAGTATATAAATAAATAAGAACTAATAACTCTTATAACTTGGACCAAACCATAGCCCTGTACTTATACCATACATATTTATGAATTCGTGCTATGTCTTCTTATACGGCGCTGAATTTGCAAATGCTTTTATTTAAGTCGCTCTGACTTGAGTTACGACTAGAGGCATGAATAGTCAATAGGCAAATTCACGTTGGTTGTTGACTATCTAGGTTAGTATTTGTAATACCCTTCTACAGGGAATCAGGCGTGATACTTATGTATGTATTTGTAATATAAGTCTTAAATGTAGGTACTTGTGGAATTATAAACGATGGGCTAAAAACCTGTCACTAATATTCCATCAAAAGACAGAGAAGATGTTTTGTCGCCAAGATTCTGTCCGCCCTGAAAGGGATTAAAAGACGTTAACGTAGTTTGTACCGAATTGAAGTTACGTAGAGGTAGACCCAATAAGACATATGACAGTCAGATAGATGACATATTGAGAAAGGGTGACGTTAGAAGTATTTATAACTGGCGTGTGTGCTTAAGGAGGCTTATGGATGTCAATAAAGCGAAAATATGTATGTCTAATAGAATATGAAAAGAATATATAAATATATAGAAAGAATATATAGATATATGAAAAGTGACGTTAGAAGTACCTATAACCACCGAGTGTGTATGAGAAGATGTATGATTGTCAATGAAGCGAAAGTGGTCTGTCGGTGGGACAAATGGGGATCCGTAATCTCTGCCTACCCCACAGGGAATCAGGCATGATGCATATGTATGTATGTAAGAGAATTTCTTTATCGAATCCCCTATTTTATGAAATGGAAAATTGGTTTCACCACGCAGAATCAAGGAGTAATTTTCCCTATTGTCTGCCTACCCCACGTGTTAAATTGCCCGTGAAGGCAGCTTCTTTGTAGCGAACTATTGAGAAGGAAGGGACTAAGGGCTTATTGGTCATAGACCAATTATGTAAAGGGTCGGTTTTGTATGGCAAATTCTCATACTATTTTTCTCAATATCCATTCAAATAAGCCAAAGTGGAAGGTAAGTCGTCTATGCTTCGTCAACAAAGTCAGCAGCTCAGTGAAAGTTGAAAATACAAATAATTATTTTCGGCTGAATATTTAGTCAATTGTGATGCCGAACTGGCTAAATATGTTCGCTTTGGGATAAGATTTGGATCCTCAACTGGAACGAACCGAAGAACAAGGAAGAGAAGAATTGGTGCATCGAATTCGTTTTTCTTCGGTTGTAGCGGCTGGCGGCGTTGGTGTAACCATGGCGACTGAATAACAAGTGCAAACGCCGTGGCATCAGTGTTTGTACTTCAGCCGACATAACCTTAGTGGTGAATGGCTTAATAAAGAATAAAAAAAAAGTGGAAGGTAGAGTTGGACGGGGTAGGCTTAAGACTTCAGAATCTCGGTCAGGTTTGAAATTTATATAATACTCGTAGCTTTAAATCTTTTCGGGGTGGTCAGAGGTTGAGTGTCAATCAATTGAGCTTTGTGATGGTCTTTGGCCACTCGAAACCTACTTGTTACTTATCAGTACCCAACGTGACAAGTGGTAAACCATATTGCCGTATACAAATACTGATTATTTCATTTTTCGAGTATACGCAGTTTTCCTCACGATTTTCCCTCACCGTTAGCGACTGTAAATTATATACTTAAAGAAAAAAACATTTTAAAATTTCATTCATTAGTACATGGCTTAACCAGGATTCGAACCTAGGCCTTCTAATATGAAGCCAGAGGTCTTACCCACTAGGTTATAGACACTATATTACATTATCATATAATCGGTGGCAAAGCTATCTTGTTTATAAGCCACTAGCGACCCGCTCCGGCTTCGCACTTCTGGCTATTTAATGGGTGTTATTATACATATAAACCTTCCTCTTGAATCACTCTATCTATTACAAAAACCGCATCAAAATCCGTTGCGTAGTTTCAAAGATTTAAGCATACAAAGGGACATAGGGACAGAGAAAGCGACTTTGTTTTATACTATGTAGTGATATAGCAACTTCACAAGAGAGAGATTCAAAGTTTTAAAAAGTCGAACAGAACTTGAGTGAAATCTAATTATAATGAGATTTTCGTGTTTTTTATAACTCATCAATGTAGAAAATGTAATAATAATAATATTTGGGACATTATTGCACCAATTGTACTAGCGCCTTGGTAAGTTCATTTAAGACTTATGTTAAGGGTACTAGTCAACGTATATTTAAGAAATATATACTTATTATACATAGATAAATACATATATAGCATATAAGACCTGATATTAATGTCAAAAGACAAACAAAAAGACAAGCGCGTTCACGGCTATTAACCCGTGCGGGGTATTCAGAGGTTCAGTTGTCCATCTCCGCAATTGCGAAGGTAGTAATTCTATAGCCACCTCGAATCCACGTGTTGACCAGATCAGTACTCAATGTGACAGGTAAGCCATGTCGCCATTTACAAGCACTGACTATTACCTGTCCGGGAAACAGGTAGGTTTATTCACGATGTTTTCCCTCACCGTAGTATGCGACGCATTTCGTAAATGTATTTTTGTTACGAAAATGTACCTAGAAATTCATTTAACTTTATTCCAGTTGGTACATACTAAAGCGGGATTTTATTGTATTCATTTATTTATTATTAAATATTATTTATTTTATTATGATTTTTATTATGTAAATGTATAATAATTTAAATCCCTAACTACTAGTACATATAAATAACAACAAAATTTGACTTAACAATTAAACCATACGATCCACTTTTCTCGACAATTACGTTCCTTATATTTATCATTCGTACTGATTTATTTACGTAATTTCAAACGTACATAGGAATTAATTTTGGGAAATACAGTAGGGTGTCACACATGTTAAGAGGGGTGGAATAACCACCCACCTACCCTAAACACCCCAAAACTTGTGAACGAATCAAATATTTTAAATATTACTGTCATTTTTAATATAGCTGCTGTAGCCCAGTGGGTAAGACTTCGGACTTCTTATGAGAAAGGTCCTAGAATCGAATCCCGACTCTGGCATGTTCCAACGAATGAAATTTAAATGTTTTTTCATTTACGTACATAATTTACAGTCGCTAACGGTGAGGGAAAACATTCTGAGGAAACCTGCCTATCCCTCAGGATAGGTAATAGTCAATGCCTATATACGGCGATACGGTGCCTGTCACGTTGGGTGCTGTCTATCTAGTGACACGCAGGCTTCGAATGACCCATACCTAACAGCCTTCGAAATTTCGGAGATGGGCACTCAAGCCCCTGACTACCCCGCCATAATAAAAAAGGGAGTGTGTAAACACAAGTCGTGAAGCGTATGTTATGTTTATGTTTTATTTTTACGTAAAAAGAATAACTAGCTACCATAGAGTAGTCGTGAAGTCGACTAAGGGACTAGGGTAAATAGATATTGTTCCATAACTATAATGATCATTTATTTAGGATATTAATGAATCCAGTTGTAAGTAACAATAAAAACTTAAGATTATGACATCGCAACCCCAATATTCATGCTAAAAAGTGACTTAGGAGATATTATATGTATGTACTGATATTTTTAATATGGACCGTACTGGTTTCAATGCTATTGTTATTATTTAGTGTATGGAAAGCTAACTATGTGAAATTCTTCCCGTTAGGAGGTGAATAAGGGACTATGGGTTATTAGTACTTTAGGGTGATGAACTAGGCATCTGTTACCTTAGTTTTATATTTAAGTCGTCTTTTTTTTTATTCTTTAATAAGCCATTCACTACTAAAGTTATGTCGGCGAAAGTACAAACACTGATGCCAAGGCGTTTGCACTTCTTGTTATTCCGTCGCCATGGTTATGCCAACGCCGCCAGCCGCTACAACCGAAGAAAAACAAGGTTGAAGTCCCAATTCTTCTCTTCCTTGTTCTTTGGTTTGTTCCAGTTGATGCTCCAAATCTTATCCCAAAGCAATCATAGTTAGCCAGTTTGGCATCACAATTGACTAAATATTCAGCCGAAAATAATTATTTGTATTTTCAACTTTCACTGAGCTGCTGACTTTGTTGACAATCCATAGCCGACAGAGTATATTATGTTACAGTCATCACAATTATACTAGTGCTTAAAGAAACCGAGAAGATATTATTAGTTAGATTCTGTAATAATTTTAAGTACGTAATTTTAGGTATATGTACGTTTTCCATAGAATTAAACGGAATCTTTCATACGACGCACTAGGACCATATCACTACTATTCCCTTTCAACCATGTCTCCCGGTTCAGACAGCTGGTTACCTGATGAATCCCTGACTAGCACTGTCACCATAATTGGACGCAGCACGCATAAGCTCGCCTCGAAATTATTGTTTATTTTTTCTCTAAACCGCAGACGCGGGCGACGAATGGCGCCGGGTATAAAGACTGATACAGGCTTTGCTTGCTTTATATATACATATATATTCACGTCCTTTCATCCCTTCCTATATAGAGATACTAGCGACCCGCTCCGGCTTCGCACGGGTATAAAATATATAGCCTACTCCACTATTTAATGGATGTTATTATACATATAAACCTTCCTCTTGAATTACTCTATTTATGAAAAAAAACCGCATCAAAATCCGTTGCGTAGTGTCAAAGATTTAAGCATACAAAGGGACATAGGGACAGAGAAAGCGACTTTGTTTTATACTATGTAGTGATGTGGCGACCTCTAGAGCGCCACACACAGAGAAACCTAAGTTGGAATTAGTTAAAACACTATTACCCACGCCAGCAAGAAATAAAAAAAAAAACAATTATAAAATTATTATCACTACGTACTATCGCCTTGAGAAGAATGTCTCCAATTTTATCTAATTCTCCAATTATAAGTTCTACGCGTCCAAACTTCCACTTTGATTCTATAAATTTCTTGTGTATTTTAAATATATATATATATATATATATATATATATATATATATATATATGTATATGTGTATTTTATATATATTTGTTTAAAATACACAAGTCAACAAACAAACATACATTTCAACTACAATTTTACATTAAATATTATATCTTCCTTCTTATAATAATGATTTCGTTTCCTTAGAACCGAATTTAAATATAAAATTAGTCCTTTTGCCGCCGGCCATTATTAAAAATAGCTTAAGATTTTGTCTATGGCGCCGAAGACAGATGCTAAAAAACATAATAATATATCAAACCTCATATTAGAGGATAACTAGCTGCCGTTCTTCCTCAATGAAGGCGACTAAGGGACTAGGGGTCAATGGAATCTATTGGGCGATAAGTTAGCAACCTGTCAGCAATGTATCGTATGACATTACAACCCCAATATTCATGCTAATAAGTGACTTAGGAGATACGAGTATTATGTCTCCGAGATTCTGTTCACCTCTAAAGGGATTGATGGACGTGAATGTACCTGTATGTATGTATATTTAAATTTTTTGTAATGTACCTATTCAAAAAATATATTCAAAGGTACAACAAAGATTAGGTTCGGTTTGCCATTGTATTATTTTGGTGTGCAATTCAGTATTTTTAAAACTAATTCCATATTTTTATGTTCGTTTAAATACTAGCTAAAACAAGTAATACATACATACACATTTATTCACGCCTCTACAGAGACAAACGATCGCCACCTGGAACGGATGACAAATCTCTTGCTTAACACACCCATTAACCTTCTTACATGCTCTTCTGTTCTTCACTACACCCGCCTTGAGAAGAATGTCTCCAATTTGATCTGTATAAGTTCTTAAGCCTACCCCGTCCAACTCTACCCTCCATTTAAAAAAGCCATATTTATTCAATCTATTAAAAACCTAATAAAACGTATTTGCTACGACATACCGAGAAGATAGACAGTTAATCTACTTTCTTTTTGCGTCACAGACTAGCTCGAAACATGTTACATACATGTAGTCATAGCATACATACATACACACGCTTCACGACTTGTGTATACATACACCCTTTTTTATTATGGCGGGGTAGTCAGAGGCTCGAATGCCCATCTCCGAAATTTCGAAGGCATGTTAGGTATGGGTCATACGAAGCCCGTGTATCACTAGATAGACAGCACCCAACGTGATAGGTAGTGAGCCGTATTGCCGTATATAGGCACTGACTATTACCTATCCTGAGGGATAGGCAGGTTTCCTCACGATGTTTTCCCTCACCGTTAGCGACTGTAAATTATGTACGTAAATGAAAACACATTTAAATTTCATTCATTGGTACATGCCAGAGTCGGGGTTCAAACCTAGGACCTTTCTGATACGAGGTCCGAGGTCTTACCCACTGGGCTACAGCCGCATATGAAGTCATAAATATACAAAATTACTAGTACAAAGTTGGTAATTTCATATGTATGTAATTTTATGATAAACATCGCATTTACATGATAATACTTAGTAAGGACCATAATCGTTTCCTTGCTAGTCTGGGACGTATAAAGAATGCTAACTAGCTGCCGTTCTTCCTGGCATGTCGTAGGGGATGAGTAAGACTAGGGGGTAAATTGAATCTATTGGGTGATTGGCTAGTAACTTGTCACCAATATGTTATATGATTGTCATCATAAATCCGATGCTAATATACATTCACGTCTTTTAATTCCTTTCGGGGTGGACAGAACAGAGATTCGATAATCATCATCAGCCTGTATCAATCCACTGTTGGACATAGGCCTCCCCCAAATGACGCCACTTCTCCCTGTCAGTGGCCGTTCGCATCCATTCGATGCCGGCCAACCTGCGCAGGTTGTCTTCCCACCTTGCCGGGGGACGCCCCACACTACGTTTACTGAGACGTGGTCTCCACTCTTGGACTGTTTTGCTCTAGCGACCATCAGTCCTTCTGCATACGTGACCAGCTCATTGAGGCATTGAGGTAAAGACGACGTAAGGACATGCCTTAGCCTTCCAAATGCTGCCCATCCCAGCTGTATTCTTTTCTCCGCCTCCCTCTCAAAGTTGTTTCTGTCAAACTGTATACATACTCCATAATAATATTCGATAATATCTCCTAGGCAACTATTTAGCATGAATATAGGGGTGGTGGCAGGTTGTTGGCACAAACCCAATAGATTTAATTCCCCAGGTGTATGTGTGTCAATGAACATATATGTATTATGATGAAGACATATGACAGTCAGAAAGACGCCAAAATGAAAAATGGTGACGTTAGAAGCACCTATAACCGCCGAGTGTGTATGAGTGTCAATAAAGCGAAGGTGTTTTGTCAGGATCGGGACAGATGGGGATCCGTGATCTCTGCCTTCTACAGGGAATCAGGCATGATGTGTTTGTATGAGTGCATAAAGAACGGCAGCTAGTTAGCATTCTTTTTACGTCCCAGCTATCACGGTACCACCATATACCACCTATATTAAAAATCAGAGATGAACAAGCGAAAATAATTTGCACATTACTTTTTTTGTATATGTAAATGGCGACATGGCTTACCACCTGTCACATTGAGTACTGACTTAGTCAACACGTGGGTTCGAGGAGGCCATAGAACTACTACCTTCGCAATGGCGGAGATGGACACCTGAACATCTGACTACAAAGGGTTAATGGTCGTGAACGCGTTTGTCTTTTGTCTTTTTTGTATATGTGTGTTTATAAGTTTAATCCCGGCTAAGGTTTGGCTCATAATATATAATTTTATCGCCTATAGCTCATTATATGAGTGCATTAAATTTAAAATTCGATTTTGGCCTGCTATTTTATAATATGGTTTTATCCGACCGAAATATAATCATCTTATATCCTTTAAAAACGGATGTTGATTGAAATTGTTATTTTTACATCCACACCTAATGCTTATGTGTATAAATATCCAAAAAAATGGGCTATATATATAGATAAACTATTTAGTTACGTTGGTTGGTCATTTTTAAATAAATGCTAACTAGCTGCCGTTCTTCCCGGCATTTCACAAGAAGCGACTAATGGACTAGTAAATAGAATCTATTGAAAGTTCCATTATGACATCACAACTACAAAATGTATGCTATAAGTAACCTTAAAGATATATCTCCAAGATTTTGTCCACCCCGAAAGGGATTAAAAGACATTGTATATAATTTCTTATCAGTTATAAAGATGCCAGTTTTAAGATAATATATAGATAAATACAAGTATATATTTTAATAATTTCGTGTACGGTAAACTCGATCAAAACATAACACGAAGAACAAAATATAAACAAATTATTGATTTTGAGACTACAACATATATTCTCATAAATTTGCTATTATAAAGTAATCTGTTAAATTCTAATGGTTTTTCTATAAATATCTATAGTATGTACGATTTTAATATAATTTAAAAAACTAAATAAAAAAACATAATTAAATAAGTTGTGTTTATATAATAAAACACTATTACACCAATTGAACTAGTCCCTTGCTAAGTACATTTAAGACTTTTGTTAAGGGTACTAGTCAACGTAATTATATTAAGAAATATGTACTTTTTATTTAATGAACTATATATAATGAAGTGGATAAAAATATGTATATTATTTCCTTAGTCACTTATTAAACAAAGTCGCCATTTATAAGCACGATCTTTTAGGTATCTATTTTGAAAAATAGGTACTTAGGTTTGATCATGATGTTTTCCCTTACCGTACCTATGATATATTTCGCAATTTTCTAATGTTGAGATGTCGTGCTAGTTAGGTACATTATTAGTAAACTGCCTTTCATCTCGGCATGTCGTAAAAGGCCAGGGTGTTTGGGAGTCTATGGAATCTATTGGGCAATGAGCTAGTAACCTGTCAACAATATTCCATATCAATCAAGACCCTGATAGATGTCTTAAAAGTAAACTAAGATTTATTATATCTTTCAAGTTCTGTCCACCCTGAAAGGGATTAAATTATATTTATGTGCACCCAAGTATGTATAGAAGAATAACATTTGTAAAGATGAACATTAAAAAATACAAAATTTCACAGAAAAAATACTGAATTGTACACGAAAATAATTCATATAAGCATAAACCTAACCTAGTCCAGTTTTTTATTGTAAAATGAATGAAAATCGCGAGTCTCTAAAATTATTACATTTCAGTATCAATCAATCAGCCTATGGCAGTCCACTGCTGGACGTAGGCCTCCCAAAGGGTAAAATACGATGACTCGTGGCCCTCAGCCAACCACTACCAGCACAACCTTTTACAGGTCATCGGTCCTAACAGGGGGCGTCCTACACTACGTTTTGAGTAAGTACATTACATACGCGTTCACGACCATTAACCCTTGCGGGGTAGTCAGAGGTTCAGGTGTACATCTCCGCAATTGTGAAGGTAGTAATTCTATGGCCACCTGGAACCCACGTGTTAACCAGATAGTCAGTACTCAATGTGACAGGTGGTAAGTCATGTCGCCATTTACAAGCACTAACTATTACATGTTCGGGGAACAAGTAGGTTTCCTCACGATGTTTTCCCTCACCGTAGTATTCGACGCATTTCATAAATGTATTTTTATTACGAAAATGTACATAGAAATTCATAAAACTTCATTTCCATTGGTACATGCTCAAGTGGGATTTGAAACCTGTAACCTTGATACAGAGTCAAGCCCCAAACAACTGAGCTACGTCGAATTTAAGTAAGTAGTAAGTATTTTAAATTATTTTCCTTTCGTAAACTATTAAATATTTGGCAACCAAAGTCTGGTACAAAAGTAGTCTAACAACAAACTATTATCAAGACAACATTATGATAATCAGTAGGATGAACATTTAGCATATTCTCGACCATCGAATGGACTTTATAAATTAGGAGGTTGCGGTTCTAGGAAAATGAATTAGGTAACATATACACACGGTCAAAATAGTTACATATATACGTACAAATATATTCACGTCCCTACGTCCCTAAGGGGATAGGCAGATACTATTAGGCCTCTATTGTAATATATGACGTAAATACTAGATTTATTCAGTCCCAAAATGAGAAAGAAAACATACATAATCTAAAATAGTAGGGTTGGACGGGGTAGGCTTAAGAACATATACAGATCAAATTGGAGACATTCTTCTCAAGGCGGGTGTAGTGAAGAACAGAAGAGCATGTAAGAAGGTTAATGGGTGTGTTAAGCAAGAGATTTGTCACCCGTTCCAGGTGACGATCGATAGTCTCTATCTGCCTATCTTGTTAGGGACGTAGATGCGTGAATATATGTATGTACATAATCTAAAATACATTTCACATACATTTCTACATTGATATGATATATGACAATAAGACATATGACAGTCAGACGCTATATTGAAAAAGGGTGACGTTAGGAGTATCTATACACGATGAGTGTGTATGAGAAAATGTATGAGTGTCAATGAAGCGAAAGTGGTCTATCAGGATCGGGAGAGATGGGGATCCGTGATCTCTGCTTACCCCTCTACAGGGAATCAGGCGTGATGTGTATGTAATACGTATGTACCTGTATACAAGCAACATAAACACAGAACGTAACGAAAAAAGCCGCACTGACACACGACTTGTACATAAATCTATTTAATATCATTCAATTAAAATACTTCAGCATCTAATTGATGTATTGAGGCGCTTACAACGAAAAGTCAGTGGACCGTACCATTCTACGTTTAGTACAGCTATTTGAAAATAGATGGCACTAGTGTCTTTGTATTTGTAATTTGTGTATTAAATGAAAGTATTTTTTTATTGATTTTGGAGATAAAATGCTATACTATAGTCTATACTTATATAATATAGACAAATGCGTTCACGACTTTTAACCTTTGCGGGGTATTCAGGTTTCCATCTCCGCAAGGTAGTAAGTAATCTTGAGAAGGTAGTAATTCTATGACCATCTCGAACCCACATAATAATCAGATAGTCAGTAATCAATGTGACAGGTGGTAAGCCATGTCGCCATTTACAAGCACTGACTATTACCTGTTCAGGGAGCAGTTAGGTTTCCTCGCGAAGTTTTCCCTCACCGTAATATCCGATGCATTTCGTAAATGTATTTTATTTCTTACTTAAATATAATGCCAGATATATTAAGTGATATCATTAAATAATCCCGATTTACCTTTTTATTTGACAATAACATTACTGTAGATAATTCACATAATATACCTACCGCCGAAATTATATATTTTGACTATTATATTACACAATATTATTTTGTATAATAAGATAGTTATAAGAACTTATTATACTATCATTTTGGTGTAAAAAGAAATATCAATAAAAAATAAATAATGATACCAATTAATATATTAAAAATAAGATAAGTTAATAAGAAGTTTAACAGTAAGATTAAAAAAAATAAGTTATTATATTGAAAATTACATTTACTTCAATGTTGATAAAAGAAATTTGCGCTATGCAGATACAAGCATATAAACTGAAAGCACTTAATGAATAATAGCTGATAATTTTATTTAATTTAAATGAATATTTCTTGTAATATTAAAAAGTACAATTATAACTAAACATTCTTAAGAATGAAAAATACATACCTACATAGATACACATCACGCCTGATTCCCAGTAGAGAAGTAGAGATCACGGATCCCTATCTGTCCTGATCCTGACAAACCACTTTCGCTTCATTGACACTCATACACCTCCTCATATACACTTGGCAGTTATAAGTACTTCTACCGTCACTCTTTTTCAACATACCGTCTATCTGACTGTCATAATGTCTTATTTTCATTAACTAGCCGAATTCTCTGAAATTCTTCTTACTATATTTAAACATACCGTAGGTTAGCAATGGAAATGAAGCTTAATGATTGTACATTATCAACATTACATATGTACATGTACATTATCGTAATAAAAATACATTTACGAAATGCGTCAAATACTACGGTGAGGGAAAACATCGTGAGGAAACCTACTTGTTCCCCGAACTGGTAATAATCAGTGCTTGTAAATGGTGACATGGCTTACCACCTGTCACATTGAGTACTGACTATCTGGTCAACACGAGGGTTCAAGGGGCCCCTGGAATTACTACCTTCGCAATTGCGGAGATGGACACCTGAACCTCCAACTACCCTGCACAAGTTAATGGTCGTAGACGCGTTTATTTGTTTTGTTAGCATTTATAGATATGATCCTCTTTAACTCACATCTCTATTCACCCCTAAGCCTCGTAAGTCGTATTTGCATTGAGTTAAAACAAGGAATTCCTTCAAGGCAAATGTCGTGCAGTGGACTAATAGCAGGTGCGTTTACAACAGGCCAGTAAGAGTGGTTAGTAATGGGGACCAAGTCTACTAATGCGTTTTAGAATAATCGTAGTTTAATATTTATTTATTCATTCAGCATTCACAGACATCGATCAATACATGTTTAAAACCTAATGCAATTGATTAAGTACGCTAACTATTAAATAATAATAAAAAAACCTAGAAGTAAGGACCTGATTTAAAGGTACATTATAAGTCACTCTTTATAAGTGTTATTATAAGTCACTTATTACAAATAATAATACTGTTGTCAATTCACTCAGAGCACACGAAGACAGTATAAATATCACTTCAGTTATGGTGTGAAGTTGTTAGTGAATTAGTAAAAGTGTTAAATTCTGTCTGACCAAGTCTCAGGTAATAGGATCCTATTACAGAATAATAATAACAGTTTACATGACTTGCTAAATGTAGAATTTTGGTAGACTTAAATGATTTCATTGTATTAGTGAATGTATACTTTATATCGTAAATAAATACCTAGTTATAAGTATAAGTTATAATATTCACGCCTTCACGCTTCACGTACCCAACGGGACAGAAAGGGACTATCGAACACTCGTTACCTCCAACTTACATGTTGCCCATATTGCCAGTACTCAATGTGACAAGTGGTAAGTCATGTCGCCATTTACAGGGACTGTATTACGTACTGTTCGTAGTATTCAGTGCATTTCGCAAATTTGTTTTTATTTCGAAAATGTACATATAAATCCATTATACTTCATTTAATCTGGCCTAAGACTATCATCAACACGTGAATTCGAGGAGGCCATGGAACTACTATCTCCGCAGTTGCAGAGATGGTCATCTAAACCTCTGACTACACAAGAGTGTTTATGTAAATATATATGTTTAGCGTGAACTTGCCCTTCTACTAAACAGTGGTAAACACACCTCTGTACCTCTGCGTGGTGCCAGTGGGGTGTATTCCGACTCTCGTGTAGTTTTGTCTTCACGTGTCACACGCGAGCAATATGGCCGACTGTTTCGCTGCTATAGCTACAGGGGTGTGCAGAGATTGGATGCTCGTTTAAATGTATATTTACATACATAGTATAAAACAAAGTCGCTTTCTCTGTCCCTATGTCCCTTTGTATGCTTAAATCTTTGAAACTACGCGACGGATTTTGTTGCGTTTTTTTAATAGATAGAGTGATTTAAGAGGAAGTTTTATATGTATAATAACATCCATTAAATAGTAGAGTAGGCTATATATTTTATACCCGTGCGAAGCCGGAGCGGGTCACCGGTATATATATATATATATATATACAATTCACAATTCGACGTAGCTCAGTACCAATGAAAATGAAGGTTAATGAATTTCTATGTACATTTTAGAAAAAAAAATCAAATTTACGTAATGCATCGAATTATACAGTAAGGGAAAATATCGTGAGGAACATCGATCATTAACCCTTTCGGGGTAGTCAGAGGTTCAGGGCCCTTACTCCACTAATTAACTTTGACAGCCACTCAACTGCGAGGCTATAGCGATAAATCTGCATCTCGGCCGTAAAAGTGGTACTCTGCTAATATTTTGACAGCCAGAATAGCGCCATAATAGCGAGTCAATGGCACTTCAGTGGCCACACACAAAGTACAGAAATTATTGTCTATGGATTACAACAATTTAAAAAACTGTTTGCACTGCTATGCAGCAATGTCAATTAATGCATATTGATTTAGCAGTTAAAAGTTTTAAGTTTATAATGTAAACGTAACTAAAAACGTAACTGAAAAAATATTTTATGTTTTTAATTGAAACTAAAACTACTAACTGAGTGTGTGAAGTGTACACTAGATATTGACCATAGACAAAAATAGCTGTCAAAACAATAGTAGAGTACCAAAATGAAGGCTATTGAACTAATATTGAGGAACGTTTGATTAGTTGTATTTCGATAGCGCTTCAGTGGCCAAAATTTGTTAGTGGAGTGCGAAAAGTGTCAAATTACGGCCATTGAACTGCCACAATGTCGACACTGAAGTAATATTGTGGCCAATATGAATTAGTGGAGTAAGGGCCCAGGTGTCTATCTCCGCAATTGCGAAGGTAGTGATTCTATGGATAACTCGAACCCACGTGTTGACCAGATAGTCAGTACTCATTGTGATAGGTGGTCAGCCATGCCATTTACAAGCACTAACTAATTGTTCGGGGAACAGGTAGGTTTCCTCACGATGTTTTCGCTCACCATAGTATTCGACGCATTTCGTAAATGTATTTTTGTTACGAAAATTTACATGGAAATTCATTTATTTTCATTTCCATTGGTACATGCTCAAGCGGGATTTGAACCCTGTACATATTTAAGCCGGTTCCCTATAGAAAGGTAGGAAGGGTTAGATTATTCCTGATCCTGACATGTCATTTTCGTTTCATTGTCATTCATACACCTCTTACACACTCGGTGATTATAGGTACTTCTAACGACACTCTTTATCATTATGTTAACCATTTATTTCACTATACAAAGAGTGAAGAACATAAGAGCATGTACGAGAAGTTTGGGTGTGAGTGAAGCAAGAGATTTGTCACCCGTTCCAGGTGGCCTTATAGTCTCTGCCTATACCCTTAGGGAAGTAAAAGCGCAACTATATGTCTGCACTTAGTAGAAAACATACACAATATGTATTTAATTTATATACATTTTCCTAATTCCTTGCATTCTTAAGTTATTTCTACTATGACTTTCGGGGATGTGAAGTCATTTTTAAAAATTCCACTTTTTTTCAATATGTCATTTTTCCAATTGTAATATGTCTTATTGGGAAGACCCGTAAACGTCCTTCCATCACACTCGCTTATATACCTGTCGTTATCATTCATCCGAAGTAGATACAAATATGACTGTCAAACAGAAGGCAATCTAAAGGGTGATGTTAGAAGTACCTATAACCGCTGAGGAGATGAATGGATTTAAATGAAGCGGGTTATAGCCACTCTTAATGTAACGTGGATGAATGATAATTGACAAAAGGAATATACTTATGTAGGTGAAGTGGAAGGGCGGTTACGTCGGGGTCGTTTTAGTAGGTAATATAAGGTACAATACAGACTTAATAGGTTATATTGAAGAATACTGTCATTAGTACAACTAATTTCTAAAATAAATATCTTAATAGCATGAGAATAGCAGTCAGGTACGTAAAAAGAATTTTAAGTAGCCGCCGTACTCCTGGCATGTCGTAGGAGGCGACTAAGGGACTAGGGGTCAATGGAATCTTTTAGACAATAGGCTAGAAACCTATCACCAATGTTCTATATAGCATCACAACCCTAATATTCATGATATACAAGACCTATGAGATAATAACGTCTCTAAATGGTTCTGTCCACCCCGAAAGGAATTAAAGGACGTGAATGCATAATATTCATACCTTACATAACTACTGGTGCAATAAATAAATTCTTCTTCTTCTTCTTCTTAGAGTGCCTCTCCAACTAGTAGAGGTTGGCAGTCAGCTCTGCATACTCCTTTTTGTTCTTAGCAAGGCGGAACAATTCGGCGGCACTTGCAATCCCCGTCCATTCGCGGATATTCCGCAGCCAAGACTTTTTCCGACGGCCACGTCGTCTCTTTCCGGCAACTTTTCCCATCATGATGAGTTGCAGCAGTTCATACCGGTCGTGCCTAAGCACATGCCCCAGGTATGCGACCTTTCGCTGTTTGATGGTCTGCAAAAGCTTGCGTTTCTGACCGACTCGTCGCAGGACCTCCTCATTTGTGACTTTCTGAGTCCAAGATACTCTCATCATACGTCTGTATGCCCACATTTCAAACGCCTCAATACGTTTCCTGAGGTCCTCTTTAATAGTCCAGGCCTCACATCCGTACAGCAGTATAGGCCAGACGTAGCACTGAAGAAGACGTATGCGAAGTTGGGTCCTGAGACTTCGATTGGAAAGGACCCTCCTCATTTTTCCGAAGGCGCTGCGAGCAAATAAATAAATTATAATATACTAAAGATTGTACGATATGAAGTATTAAAAAAGAGTTATTTAATATTCATGATTTCTATGGCAATGAATTGTATTATAGTTTTATCGATAAATTTTCTAGAGGTTCAGCTTTTCGATACGAGATGGCGGCAGTGGTAGATCGATATTATGTGACTTGATAACAATATATTTAATTTAGTTGTATGGCTCAAATATTATATATAAGTTAAGTTTGTACAGATTTTAGTCATTATTAGATTTAATGTAATTAACGTTTTTCTGTATTTAAAATAATGCATGAAAATATACTTCAAGATGATTGAAAATAAGTTAAATGCATTAAATAGAGATTTTACTAAATAATATTTATGTCTCTTATTAACTCTGTAATAAACAGAAAATGTACTACGTATTAACATTATAGATATAATACATTATAATGCTCAATATTTATATTAACAATTTCGTCCGAGAATACGGTCGACTCGCTCGGAACAAATCAGAAAAATATTAATTACGAGTTGATCGATACATATATCCGCAAAATATATTTTTTTAATAGTCAAATATTAATTGTACTGGTATTTCAATTTCATTACAATCGTATAATACATCGTCAAATGTTTTGAAAATTGTTTTTTATTGCATAAATTAGTTTAAAATCATGATGATTATTATAGTACAATTATTTTTGTTTCAATTAGTTATTTTAGTATAATATTTGGATTCAATGGAAAACTTTAATCCTGTGAATAAGAAAAATTAAGATTTTTCTCTGTTTTACGGTTGAGAAGATTTTTCTATTGTCTTTTTGTGTTAACATATTATTTGGTTTAGTCTATGGCATTAACAAATGGATATTAACAAAACTGTCAAAATCGAAGCCAAGTTTTCGTATACTTTTTAATACTTGTAATAAAATTCATTAAGGTTTAAATTTCGAATTATGTACCAATGGAAATGAAGTTTATTGATTTTCTATGTACACTTTCGTAAGTAAAATACATTTGCGAAGTACACCGAATACTGCGGTCAGGGAAAACATTGTGAGGAAACCTACCTGTTCCCCGAACAGGTAATATTGCTTGTAAATGGCGACATGGCTTACCACCTGTCACGTTGAGTACTGACTATCTGGTCAACACATGGACTCAAGGTGACCATAGAATTACTATCTTCGCAATAGCGGAGATGGAAACCTGAACCTCTGACTACCAAGGTTTTATGATTACATACCAACATATAATATCTCCTAGGTCACTTTTTAGCCTGAATATTTAGGTTGTGTCATACGAAACATTGATTATAGGTTGCTAGCCCATCGCCCAATAGATTCCATATACCCCTAGTCCCTTAGTATCCTACGACATGCCGGGAAGAACGGCAGCTAGTTAACATGCTTTTTATGTCCCAAACTAGCTTGGAACTATATCACAGAGTAATTAAAATCATATTTCGAAAAGCACAGATGTGTAATAGTATAATGAATGTCGCATAACATACTCGAAAACAAAGTGATATAATCTATACAGTATTTGAGTGCCCTTCCCGAGGTTTGAAGGGCGTACTTCAAGACAATTAAGCACTAAGCGTACAGTAGGCATGTTAGAAAAGATTTTTGTTGATTAAAAATTACATGAGGGATGTAAAAAGAATGCTTACTAGCTGCCGTTCTTCCATGACGTAAGAGTTTAAGGGACTAGGGATAAATGGAATCTATGGGGCGATGGGCTAGCAGCCTGTCATAAATTTTCCATATGGCATCACAATCCCAATATTTATGCTAAAAGTGACCTAGGAGATACTATATCTCGAGGGTCTGTCCACCCCGAAAAGGATTAAAGGACGTGAATGTATGTATGTACATGACTTTCAAGGAAATATTTAATAAGTAAAATAATGGAGTAATAGAATTTCTAAGTGTTTTATAAAATTATGGTCAAACAAGTAATTTATATTACATATATAAATACACATCATGCCCTTTTCCCTGTAGAAGGGTAGGCAGAGATCACGGATCCTCATTTGTCTCGAACCTGACAAACCACTTGCGCTTCAGTGTCACTCATACACCTCATACACACTCGGCGGTTATAGGTACTTCTAAAGTCACCCTTTTCAATATGGCGTCTATCTGACTGTCATTATTTTTATCTAATGAATATTCTGTATGATGAATTTAATATTCTAAGTCAGTTTCATAAATATACATTTGCTTCCTTTTGGGGTGGACTGAACCTCAGAAATATACATATAATAAATAATATCTCCTAGGTCACTTTTTAGCATAAATATCACGTTGGGTGCTGTCTATCTAGTGATACGCGGGCTTCGAATGACCCATACCTAACATGCCTTCGAAATTCAAGAGATGGGCATTCAAGCCTCTGACTACCCCGCCATAATAAAAAAGGGAGTGTGTATACACAAGTCGTGAAGCGTATGTATGTATGTATTGGAGTTATGATGTCATATGGAACATTAGTGACAAGTTGCTATCTCATCACCCAATAGATACCATTCACGCCTAGTCCCTTAGTCGCCTCGTACGACATGCCGGGAAGAACGGCAGCTAGTTATCATGCTTTAAGTACCAGACTAGCTCGCTTCAATCTCTCAACACCGAAATTTCAATAGCTTTGATCAAATTCAATTGAATTTTCCGGCCAATATGTCGTCTGAGATCATTCAATGGATAATCTACCTTAAATGTATATAAATAGAGTTCAAAATATCTTATTAATATTTCCTTCATATATGTCCTTTTTAATTTAAAGTCACTTGTATGTTTGTATATTGGATTTTGTGCCTTAATTCTCAATAATAAAGTTCAATTTGGATTGAATATAGTATTTGATACATTTGACCTGAGATAATTAAATTAATACTACATTTAATCTCGGCTTCGCTCGTTCAGTACGTTTTGGTAGAATTATCGTTACCCAAGTCATATACAAAGACATAAACACAAAAATTAATTATCACTTCATAGTATAAAACAAAGTCGCTTTCTTTGTCCCTATGTCCCTTTGTATGCTTAAAACTTTGAAACTAGACAACGGATTTTGATGCGATTTTTATAATAGATAAAGTGATTCAAGAGGAAGGTTTATATGTTTAATAACATCCATTAAATAGTGGAGTAGACTATACATTTTATACCCGTGCGAAGCCGGAGTGGGTAACTAGTTTAAAATAAAAATGACAATGTCATTAGAATTGAACGAAAAACTTCGTAAAATCGAATTTTGTTTTGTGTTATCGCCTCGATATTTACGAAATTAATATTTTTATGTTTTATTATTCAGAAAAACAAAGAGAAAGGTATGTTAAGGTGGTTTGGGCACATGGAGCGGATGGATCAAAGGAGGGTTACGAAAGGAATCTATAAAGCCAAAGTGGAAGGTAGAGTTGGACGGGGTAGGCTTAAGAACTTATACAGATCAAATTGGAGACATTCTTCTCAAGGCGGGTGTTAGTAGTGAAGAACAGAAGAGCATGTATGAGAAGGTTGATGCGTGTGAATGTAGCAAGGGAGATATATTTGCCTATCCCGTTGGAGACATAGAGGCGTGAATATATGCATGTATATCGTTAGTTATTTTACAACTGCGAATATGTTAAAACAGTGTGATAATTAATGGTTTTCGAATTCAAGACTAAATCGCAAATACGACTTTTCTTGAAAGTTGGGTATGGCAAAAGGAACATAAAAGTAGAATCAATGCCGTCGAAATGCGGTCACTGAGGAGCATGTTAGGAGTGACATTGAATGATAGAATTAAAAATAGTGTGATAAGGGAAGGTTGCGGTTTGAAAGAAGATGTAGTGACTAAGATTGAAAAGGGCATGCGTCTACAGGTAATCAGGCGCGATGTGTATGTATGTATGTATGATTGTATTTCATATTTTCGATAGATTTCAGATGTCCAGATTAAAAATTTATGGTATGTACGAGTAAATGAAGCCAAGTGCGTTTTATTTCGTTATTTTTCTATATACATATAAAATAATATATATACTAGTAATACATATAAGTTCACGTCCCTTCTGAGTTGGACAGAGCAATATAGAAGTAGCAATATAGAAATAAATAATATCTCCTAGGTCACTTTCAGTTGAATGTTTTTTTATCCATGCTATAAAAATAATTATTTTTCTATCTCTTGTCAATTTGATATAATGAATATTCGATATATTGTATATATAACCGACTGAATACTAAATATATACTTAATAATTATTTTGAAAAAGAGTGACGATATAAGTACTTATAACCGCCGAGTGTGTATGAGGAGGTGTATGAGTGTATTAGCGAAAGTGGTTTGTCAGGAACGGGACAGATCTTTGATCTCTGCCTACTCCTCTACAGGGAAGCGGGCGTGATGTGTATGTTTGTATGTTTTGATTTAGCATACCTTAACCTTGCACGAAATTATTTATATAAATAATAAATTTACTTATAAATTCGACGTAGCTCAGTTGTTTGGGGCTTGACTCTTTATCAGTGGGTACAGGGTTCAAAGCAAATGAGCATGTACAAATGGAAATGTAGTTTAATGATCTTCTATGTGCATATTCGTAATAAAAATATATTTACGAAATGCACCATTTACTACGGTGAGGGAAAACATTGTGAGGAAACCTACCTGTTCATCGAATAGGTAATAGTTAGTGCTTGTAAATGGCGACATGGCTTACCACCTGTCACATTGAGTACTGACTATCTGGTCAACACGTCGGTTCGACGTAGCCATAGCATTTCTACCTTCGCGATTGCGGAGATGGACACCTGAACCTCTGACTACCCCGCAAGGGGTAATAGTCGTGAACGCGTTTTGTTTTGGTTTGAAAATTATTTTAAATCTTCGTTACCCTCGAATAAATACTAAGTTAATATAACCCCGATTCCCTGTCCATCCTTGCGCGAATATCTGTCGTGATAGGTGAATAGATACACAATTTTGGGTCAGCTAACAATGAACCTATTGTTACTGTTTACCCTCTGTGGAATAAGGGTTGATACACCTGTGAAAAGCACAAATATCCATTGTCATAAATCCCTTTTGAAAATAATAACAAAATATTTTTATTTTATTATTTACAAACCATATGTTAATGTAATAATACACATCGTCAATATTGCTCCTTTGCTAGTCTGTGACGTAAAAAGAATGTTAACTAGCTGCCGTTCTTTTCGGCATGTCGTAGGAGGCGACTAAGGGACTAGGGGTATATGGAATCTACTGGGCAATGTGCTGGCAACCTGTTCTTACAACACTAATATTAATGCTAAAAAGTGCCCTAGTTTATATACATACACATCACGCCTGATTCCCTGTAGATGGGTAGGCAGACACTCATACATTAGCTCGCTTTGTATTTTTCCTTAACGCCTTGTCACTTCGTCTTACAACATACGAATAACAGCTAGCTACCACTTCCTACGTCCCAGATTAGCACATTCACCCGAAATGAGCATTAAGCAAAGTCGGTGTCCCAGAAAATCAGAGTGTTTGCAATCCATAATCCATTATGTTATGAAGATGGACAAAAACGGTATATTCAACACCTTTGGATATTAAGGCGGGTTGTTCTTAAATGGCTGGGTCCTTAGAGAAATGGCTGAATGTGTAAAATCGAAGCGTTAATACAAAATGGCTGCCAGGTTTGAATCCCGACTCTGGCATGTACCAATGAATGAAATTTAAAAAATGTGGTGAGGGAAAACATCGTGAGGAAACCTGCCTATCCCTCAGGATATGTAATAGTCAGTGCCTATATACGGCGATACGGTTCACTACCTATCACGTTGGGTGCTGTCTATCTAGTGATAAGCGGGCTTCGAATGACCCATACGTAACAAGCTTTCGAAATTTAGGAGATGGGCACTCAAGCCTCTGACTACCCCGCCATAGTAAAAAAGGGAATGTGTATACACAAGTCGTGAAGCGTATATTATGTTATGTGCTGAATGCCGTAGCCGTAGTCTACTAATGCGTTTTAGGCACAAGATAAGTTCAGGAGTGATACAATAGTACTTCAGTGGCAGTAATTTGACACTTGTGGTTCTCCAATAACAACTACACACCACTGAAGCGCTATCAAACTGCGTCTGAAGTACAAAAAAACTACTCCACTAATCAATCGTGCTATCAGTTCAATCGCGTTATATTTGGTACTCCACTATTGTTTTGACAGCATTGTCTATGCTGAATGACATGAGTATAACATTACAACCCCAATTTTATGCTTAAAAGTAGGTCACTTTAACTTGTAAAGTAGGAGACACTAAATCTGCGACGTTCTGTTACTAGTTGTGATTAGTACTTTAACAAAGATGTAGTATGATTAAGAAAGATATGAAGATATTGAGGCTAAAATAGAAAAAAATGTATTAAGTTGTTTTATTATGAAGTGAAATAAGGGTTGCTAAAGTAATCTATAAAGCCAAAATGGAAGATAGAGTTGGACAGGATAGACCAAAGAACACATACAGATCAAATTGAAGACATTCTTCTCAAGGCAGGTGTACGTAGTGTGAAGAACAGAAGAGCATGTATGAGAAGGTTAATGGGTGTGTGAAGCAAGAGAGATTTGTTCGTTCCAGGTGGCTCGATAGTCTCTGCCTATCCCGTTAATAGTAAGTTAATAGTAGTGAATTCACTCTACGTACTAATTGAGAACATTTTTCCAATAGGTGTGAGTGAAGCAATACTCTACCTGTCCTGTTCGAGGAGTAGAGGCGTGAATATATGACTGTATGTAAATAATATGTAGGATGCGTTCGCACCAGACAGGAAGGTGCCGGGTTCGGACCCCCGTCGTGCCATTAGCGAGTGGCTGTCGCAGTGGCGGGCGCCCCGCCGTCTTCTGTCGATACACCACGTAGCACATCATTAGTCACTTCTTTCGTACCTGGGTTCAGTAGTAAGGTGTACAGGTAAAGTGTAAATATTTTTACTTAATATAACAAGTACATGTCTACTAATGCTTTTTGCAAAATATCATTTCAATATCACTTCATTAACAGTGTTGAGTACAGTAACGCAACAAGTTGATCGTGAATTGACTATTGATGACAGCAAAATTGTTAAGTATCGCCTTAGAATTTTTTGCTATTCCACGATCAATACATACATACATACATACATACACATCACGCCTGATTCTCTGTAGAGGGGTAGGCAGAGAGCATGGGAATAGTGAAATTTGATATTTTTGCTAATCCACTACTCACATCACATTAAAACTAGAGTGTTATTGATCTACGGTTGTACTAAAACGCATTAGTAGTCCAGGGTCCCAGTACAAGTATTAAAGGTTTAAAAATTAATACTTTTTTATCCGTCACTAGTATATTATTTCTACGGTTGGTTCGGAAGCCCTAGCTCAAAGAAAAAACAATAAGAAACTCCAGCTTAAACTTATCTTATCATGGTTGTTGTTAGCAAAATGCACCAACTACGGTGAGGGAAAACATCGTGGGGAAACATACCTATACCTGAAAAGAAGGGCCCAAGTCTACTAATGCGTTTAATCACAATTTTTCGCCATTTTATAAAACATATTTTGACACTTTTACTGTCATTAATGAAGAATTTTTGAAAGTTTGCTACTCCTCACACTTCACACCGTTACTTAAGTGATATTAAACTAATATTTGCAATGTGTTATGGCCTTATTCTCCAAGCGAGTGCTTTAAAATTTGCCTCTATTATACATATGTGGGTGAGGTGGAAGGGCGGTTACGTAAGTATCGGCATAATAATACATATTGAAAAAGGGTGACGATAGAAGTACCTATAACCGTGTGTAAATATGAATAATCTTAACCATAAGTCCCTTTCACCCCACCGACCCCTAATCCAGTTAATCCTACAAAAACTAGCTTCGCTACCGTATTGTCCGCCAGATTCAATCCCAGCCAATTCTCCACGCCCTTTTTGGAACAACATCAAACAATATGTTGTTCCGATTACAACAAAAGAACAATGAGTTGATCCCATTATATGGAAACACATACATACATATATTGACGCCTCTACGGCCCTAACGGGATAGGCAGAGACTATTAGGCCACCTGGAACGGGTGACAAATCTCTTGCTTAACACACCCATTAACCTTCTTACATGCTCTTCTGTTCTGCACTACGTACATACGCTTTGAGAAGAACAACATATAAATTCACGTTCTCTATGTCTTTTAAGATAAACAGAACATAGGAGACACGATAGTATTTCAAAGGTCACTTTTAGTCACTTCATGAATATTGGGCTTGTGTTGTCATATTTCAGAAGAATTTAACGTAGTTCAATCGTTGAGGATTCTGTATCAGTGGGTACAGGGTTCATTACTCGGAATATACCAATGGAAATTAAGTTCAATGAATTTCTATGTACATTTTCGCAATAAAAATACATTTGTTATATGCACCGAATTCTATGGTGAGGAATAACATCTTGAGGAAGCCTAAGTCAATGCTTGTAAATGTCAATATGTCTTACCACCAGTCACATTGAGTACTGACTATCTGGGGCCTTAGTCTACTAATGCGTTTTAGCACAAACGGAGTTCAATATCAGATCAGTAACCTTCTACATATATACCCCAATAAACTTTATTATTATTATACATACACATCACGCCTGATTCCCTGTAGAGGGGTAGGCAGAGATCACGGATCCCCATTTGTCCCGATCCTGACAGACCACTTTCACTTCATTGGCACTCATACATCTTCTCATACACTCTCGGCGGTTATAAGTACACCTAACGTCACCTTTTTCAATATAGCGTCTATCTGACTGTTATAAAATGTCGAAATTTATCACTTATGCTAATGCACTGTTAACTTCACACTATTACTGATTTGCGTCCGTTCCGGACTCCGTTTCTTAATGAGAGTAAGAGATAATGATAAGATATGGTAGGAATATAACGTAGTATAGGATGCCCTCTGCCAGGTGGACCGGTGACCTGAAAAAGGTCGCTGGTAGTGGTTGGCTGAGGGCCACGAGTGATCGTGTTTTGTGCCCTTGGGGAGGCCTACGTCCAGCAGTGGACTGACATAGGCTGATTGATTAAAAGGGATTAAAATACATAAATAGCTAATCACGCCACGTGTCACTCAGCGGGGTAGTAAGACATCATACTGCGTTCAATTATAGTATTTAAAATAGCAGTGTTAAATTTAATGGTAGTTCATTATTTTGTTATTTATTATTAGGTGTTACTTTTTTAATTTATTATTTAGTATAATAATACAAATTGGGTAACTATTACATTATTAGTCCTGTGCTAGTCTGGGACGTAAAAATACACACATCGCAACCCTGATATTATGCTAATAAATTATCAAGATGTTTTCATGTCACCAAGGTTTTATCCACCCCGAAAGGGATTAAAGGACGTGCATGTATGTATGTACACTATTACACTAATTAAACTAGCCCAATAAGACATGTAACGTCAGATAGAAGTCATATTGAAAAAGAGAGATGTTAGAAGTACCTATAACCGCCGAGTGTGTATGAGATGTATGAGTATCAATGAAGCGAAAGTGGTTTGTCAGGATCGGGACATATGGAGATCTCTGCCTACCCCTTTACAGGAAATCTGGCGTGATGTGTATATATGACTATTTAACTACCATATATCTGCCCGAACCTTAACCTCGTAAAAGTCGTAATACGAAAAAGTTATATACAAATATTAAGTAGCAAGCACAATGGGGATTTTTTATTAAAAAATCCATACAAACATCGCACAAAAGACTTGGAAACTAAACACCGTTCTTCCTCTCAAGAATTCTGTTACCAATTGTGTTCTGCAGGGGTGTGGCACGGACCCAAACGCATTCAAGGACCCTTGCCAAACGTCACAAGAACGGGTGTCGCCAAATACATTCTTGTATGGTTAACTTTACAGCCAAAGTGGAAGGTAGAATTGGACGGGGTAGGCTTAAGAACTTATACAGATCAAATTGGAGACATTCTTCTCAAGGCGGGTGTAGTGAAGAACAGAAGAGCATGTAAGAAGGTTAATGGGTGTTAAGCAAGAGAGATTTGTTCGTTCCAGGTGGCTCGAAATTCTCTGCCTATCCCGTTAGGGACGTAGAGGCTTGAATATATGTATAGTGGACGTAAGCTTGGAAATTTGACTCCTCTGTCACATTTATTATTAGTTGTAAGGGTTTTAAAGGTCCCGTGCTAGTCTGGGACGTAAAAGGAATGCTAACTAGCTGCCGTTCTTCCCAGCATGTCGTAAGAGGCGACTAAGGGACTAGGTGTAAATCTATTGGGCGATGGGTTAGCAATCTATCAATTTTCCATATGACATGACATATGACCTATTATATTTCAAAAATATGTCAATAAGGCTACATATATATAAAATAAACTAAATTTTTAGTTCCGTTCGGGGTGGACAGAACCTCGGAGATACTAAAATCCATTACGTCACTTTTTGGCATTAATATTGGGATTATGATGTCATATGGAACATTAATAACAGTTTGCAAGCCGGTATCAATGCCTACCCTTCTGTAAAAAGACGTGATGTTTATAATATTTTTAGGTAATAATCATTAAATTTCTATTCTTTATCAATGCCATTGTAATAAAAAAGTGACTTAAAAGGTATCATGTCTCCGAGGTTCTGTCCACCCCGAAAGGGATTAAAGGACGTGAGTGTATATGTATGTATGTATGTAGTACCACTAATAGTGGTGGGCTGACCGAGTGGAAGGTTGGGTGCGTTTACACAATGGTCGTTCCCATTTTTGTCTATTGAGAAATATTTTGTACTGTCGGGTAAAGAAGGCTTTAGGTTTATTATTTATTAATTTAGGTAAACTTGACTGTCTATAACGAAAAAAGATTATAATGCACATTGCTATATAAATACATTTTATTATAAAATATATTATCGATCGCCACCTAAAACGTGACAAATCTCTCTTGCTTAACACACCCATTAACCTTCTTACATGCTCTTCTGTTCTTCACGCTACACCCGCCTTGAGAAGAATGTATCCAATTTCATCTGTATAAGTTCTTAAGCCTACCCCGTCCAATTCTACCTTCCACCTTGTTTTATATTATTTATTAATAAAGAGGTATTGGATTGCGAAAACATCGTAAACCTCCCTCAGGATAGGTAATAGTCAGTGCCTATATACGGCGATTCGGTTTTCGGAACATCTATCATGTTGGGTGCTGTCTATCTAGTGAAACGCGGGCCTTGAAAGGCTCATACCTAACATACCTTCGAAATTTCGTAGATCTATAGCCTCTGACTACTTCGCCACAATAAAAACGGAGTGTGTGTACAAGTATTGAAGCGCATGTTAAGTTATGCAAAATAATATTATTATATAATAATTGCGTGAAAGTATGTATATTAATGGCATACCACTTTTGCTCTCACCAGTACGCCGAACTACTGTTTATGAAATGCAATGGGTGGACTCACATATGACAAGAGATACATAACGACCACTTTTGTGACTGACTGTACTCTACAGGTTGTACCAGAAATATGTTTTTTTTGTTCATGATTTTATTTATTTAACAAACAAGAAATTAAAATTATATATATAAACTTAAAACTAGTAAAAATAATATAACTAGTTAAACTAGTAAAAATAATTTCATTATATATTAAATATATATAAAAAAAATTCACTATCGTTGGAGCGCAGAGTGCCCAATATGCTGGCAGCGTTCCCCCTCTGAATAGCCAGACTAATTCTCTGGCGGAGCTAATTGAAGATATTATTAATTTTATGTACTATAAAACTTTTAATACTTTAGGATTCAATCAATCAGCCTATGTCAGTCCACTGCTGGACATAGGCCTCCCCAAGGGTAAAACACGAACACTCGTGGCCCTCAGCCAACCACTACCAGCGACCTTTTTCAGGTCATCGGTCCATGTATCGGGTGTAATAGAAATTAGGATAGGGTATGGTACAATAGTGTGATTCGTGAACGTTGTGGTATGAAAGAAGATGTAGTGATGAAAATAGATAAAGGTATGTTAATATGGTTTGGGCACAGAGCGGATGGATGAAAGGAGGGTTACGAAAGGAATCTTTAAAGCCAAAGTGGAAGGTAGAGTTGGTCGGGGTAGGCCGCGTATAACTATTATAAAATTTAATTTAAGTACAATACAAACAAAATATATTAGAAGTAGAAGTATTGATCATTACCTATTATGAAGTATAGGCAGGTTTCCTAACGATATAATATGCATTATTTAAATTCCGTATTAACCGAATACATGAGAGAAAACATCGTGAGGAAACCTACCTTTTCCCAGAACAGGTAATAGTTAGCGTTTGTAAATGACGACATGGCTTACCACCGGTCACATTGAGTACTGACTATCTGGTAAACACGTGAGTTCGAGGTGGCCATAGAATTACTACCTTCGCAATTGCGGAGATGTACAACCAAACTTTTGACTACCTCACAGGGGTATAATCGTGAAAGTGTCTTTTTATTACATCCTATATGTATAGTATGAAGAGAATAAAAATAAGCGATTAGCTATTATTCTAAACAAATCCCATCACATACCTTTCATTGGGTCTCTCCACAATTAGACCCTTTCATTGCGACTGTAACTGTAAAAGGTGGGCAGGCTAACGAAGTTGTTAACGGTGAATGTGCAAAAGTATATGGACTAACTGCGCACTTGGCGTAAATGAAGTAAATATACATTGCGATTTAAATTTTTTTCACACTTACTATTATTACCTATCCCGAGGAATATCGTCAATATTATTTCAAGAAAAATGATCATTTTCTTTGTAAAGGCTTCCTTGCTACGCCCTGTCATGCCTGTGAAACCCGTTTTGTGATATTTCAAAAGAATACGAAACAAGCTTTTTCCGCTATGTGTCGTTCAATCAATAATCCGCGTCCTAAACTACGTAACAAACAGTTTTTTGTCTTGTATCAAAAGTTACGACTTTGTCTTTATTGGTTCTTCCAGGCGAATCGACGATATGTATTTCCTCACGATGTTTTCCCTCACCGTAGTATTCAGTGCAATACGCAAATGTATTTTAATTGCAAAAATGTACATAGAAATTCATTAAACTTCATTTCCATTGATACTTGCTCAAGCGAGATTTGAACCCTGTACCCACTGATACAGAGTCAAGCCCCAAACAACTGAGCTTACACACTTTTAACTTTTGTATTGGCTCCTCTACAGCAGTTAAGTTGATACACTCATCAATCTTTTGTTTCATTCAATTCAATTTCATTTCACTCTCAAGTGTTCACATGTTCAATACACATGGCTTCACGCCCGGTTCCCTGTAGAGGGGTAGGCAGAGATCTCCATCTGTCCCGATCCTGACAAACCAGTTTCGCTTCATTTACACTCATATACCTCTAATACACTCGGGGGTTTTGATAATAATTAATAATTTAGGACACTGTTACACCAATTAAACTAGCCCCTTGGTAAGTACATTTAAGACTTGTGTTCAGGGTACTAGTCAACGTATATTAACGTTTTATAATGACAGGTTACTAGTCCATCGCCCAATAGATTCCATTTACCCCTAGTACCTTAATCTCTTTACATGCCGATATAAGTGTAGAATGTATAATGACTAACCTATTACCAATGTTCCATATGACATCACAACCTCAAAATTCATGCTAAACAGTGACCTAGGAGATATTGTATATATTATGTCTTCGAATAAAAAAAATAAAGGAATATATGTCAGTGTAGTGGAAGGGGAAAGGTGAAATAGCCGGCCCAATAAGAAATGTCAGATAGATAGACGTTATATTGAATAAGGGTGACGTTAGAAGTAGCTATAACCGCCGAGTGTGTATGAGAAGGTGTATGAGTGTCAATGAAGCGAAAATGGTCTGTCAGGATCGGGACAAATGGGGATCCGTGACTCCGATTACCTCTCTACAGGGAATCAAGCGTGCTGTGTATGTGTGTCTTCGAGATTTTGTCCACCCTGAAAGGGATTAAAGGAAGTAACTGTATATTAATGTAGATAATATATCTCCAATGTTTTGACATGTCCATCTCCGAAATTACGGAGTCAGTAATTCTATGGCCACCTCAAAAATCTAAAGAGACAGGTGACAAACCGAGTCGCCATTTAACTCCAAGGTTCAGTCCACCCCGAAAGGTCTTCAGACGTGAAGTTATGGGAACTTGGAGTTATTTATCGTGTGAATGAAAGGGAAGAATGCAAAGAGCGAGACAGAATACTAGCGGCAAGTTCAAAGGGATTCTCGATGTTTTTACACATACATACATTCACGTTTGTAATGTTGGAATGGTTGGACAGTACCTCGAACAAATTCTTTAAACGAGCTTGGTATATTTGTAAGCCTCTGGGGTAGATAGAGGTCTGCTAGTCTTAAAAGTAACGGAGTCAGAGATTTCTAACTACTATTATACGAAATAGTAATATTTAGGACACTATTACGCCAATTGAACTAGTCCCTTGGTAAGTTTATTTAAGACTTGTGTTAAGGGTACTAGTCAACGTATATTTAAGAAATATATACATATTATATATAGATAAATACATATATAGTATAAATAATATACGACCACACTGGAAAGCAGTAGAAAAGCGTAGTTCTCAACTCTGCCTCAATTGGGAATTTTTGGGACCTCACGATTAGCGTTCAGGTGGTTAACCAATCGCGCCACGGAGGTCGTCATATAATGAATATCATATATTAATAACGAATAATATAAATACGTATAAAGCGCTAGTCTGGTATATAAAAAGAATGCTAACTAGCTGCCGTTCTTCCCGGCATATCGTAGGTAATAAAAGTGACCTCGGATATGTTATCGTGTCTCAAAGGTTTTGTCCATCCCGGAATGGATTAAAAGAGATATATATAGGTTCAAATAGTTTTTTACAATAATTTTAGTATTTTTTCGTCTCTATATACGGCGATATGGTTTACCACCTGTCACGTTGGGTACTGATTAGTAACAAGTGGGTTTCGAGTGGCCAAAGACCATCACAAAGCTCAATTGATTGACACTCAACCTCTGACTACCCCAAAAGGGTTTTTCAATCGTGAATATATGTATACATATACATAAATACATACACATCACGCCTGATTCCCTGTAGAGGGGTAGGCAGAGATCGAGGATCCCCATTTGTCCCGATCCTGACAGACCACTTTCGCTTCATTGACATTCATACATCCTCTCATACACTCTCGGCGGTTATAGGTACACCTAACGTCACCTTTTTTCAATATATGTATGTAACTGTTAAATATATTTAATCTTTAACGATTAAAACTGTAAAACTATTTTTTTTACTTTTCGTAGAACTTAGTACTACTACGCCAAAGTATGTCCATTTTTTAACACCATTCGTACTCTAGACTTGTGTTTACCCTCTACAGGTATTGCGCTTCTCAGTACGGCGTCTTTGTGGCAAGTTATGTACCTTTTTTGTCTTCATCACTCGGTAGCCGACAATGCTATTTCATTATTGAAAGTGAACCTAAAGTGTGGGTGTTTTAGATGGGCCTGAGAATACAATATACTTTATTTTTGTAATACCATTATATTTATACAAACAAAAAACAAACGCATTCCAATTACCCTTGAGGGGTAGTCAGAGGATCAGGTCTCTATCTCCGCAATTGTGAAGGTAGTAATTCTATGGCCACCTCAAACCCTCGTGTTGACCAGGTAGTCAGTAATCAATGTGACAGGTGGTAAGTCATGTCGCCATTTACAAGCACTAACTATTACCAGTTCGGGGAACGGGTAGGTTTCCTCACGATGTTTTCCCTCACCGTAGTATTCGACACATTTCGTAAATGTATTTTATTACGAAAATGTACATAGAAATTCATTAAACTTAATTTCCATTGGTACATGCTTAAGTGGGATTTGAACCTTGTACCCTCGATACAGAGTCAAGCCCCAAACAACTGAGCTACGTCGAATTAACATTATATTTATATATATTTAAATGGTAATTCACCAGTCAATTATGGTAAGAAACCATTATTATACACATATATGTATTACATATTTGTATATTTGTAATTATGTATATATCGCCCCTGCTAGATGGACCGATGACCTGAAAAGGGTCGCTGGTAGTGGCTGGATGAGGGCCACGAGTGATCGTGTTTTGTGGCGTAACCTTGGGGAGGCCTACGTCCAACAGTGGACAGCTATAGGTTGATTGATATTCTTGTAATAAAGAAAGAAAACACTTTATTAACTACAAAAACACAAATTTAAAGAAAATAAATAATGAAAACCATTGATGTAGTGAAAAGGTGCTGTCTCAGTATACGATGCAGCTAGGTTCCATCACTGGTCCTCCGGCAGCACTACACATCAAATTGGTAACTTTCTTCTCAAGGCGGTTGAACGTAGTGAACCACAGAAGATCATGTATGAGAAGGTGAATGGGTGTGAGTGAAGCAAGAGATTTGTCACCCGTTCCAGGTGGCGATCGATAGTCTCTGCTTATGTTAGGGACGTAGAGGGTAGGATATATGTATGTATGTATGATTGACAGGTTGTTTGCTATAGTTATTTTATCTCTATATATTAGTGAGTCCATCTAAATATTAACTCTTTGCGTGCTACACAGATGGTGCTGGTAAAAAGTCAAATATGCGATGCATGGACGAAGGACAGCGACCTTTTTCGGAAAACCTTCTTGCTCAGAACTATGCTTGCTATACACTACGGATGTATGTACGTGTATATGTCAGATACATACACATCACGCCTGATTCCCTGTAGAAAGGTAGACAGAGATCAAGGAATCCCATTTGTCCCGATCCTGACAGACCACTTTCACTTCATTGATATCCATACAAGATTCCTGCTTCTTATTTTCATTTACCTGTAATCTTTTATTAACCTCTTATAAACAAGAGCAGAAAGAAAATAGCTTATTATCATTCTAAATACACACATATATATATATATATATATATATATATATACGCACACCCGCCTTGAGAAGAATATCTCCAATTTGATCTGTATAAGTTCTTAAGCCTACCCCGTCCAACTCTACCTTCCACTTTGGCTTTATAATTATATAACGTCGTACAATTTTCTTTCACATCTTTTAATCTCTTACTGGGAAGAAATATACATTCATGTTCTTTTAATCGTTTCCGGGGTGGACAGAACTTTGGAGAGGTTTCTCTGAGGTAGTGACTAAAAAGTGTAGCTTGAAATTTGGGAAAATTGGTAGTTATGACAATCTGGAAGAATGATGACAGATGACAGATTGCTAGCCCATTGCCTAAAAGATTCCATCTACCCTTAGTCACCTCCTACGATTAGCAGAAAGAACTTAGTTCCGCGGCATATGCTGTTAAACGGATTAGGGAATACACGGACGAGTTCACGGCTAGGGTTGTTTATTTCAGCTACTTTCATAGCATTATGTCTTATGGCATCTTGCTGTGGGGTTGTGCTGCTGACATAAACACGATATTCGTTTTGCAGAAGAGGGCTGTTCGCTGCATTTATAGAATGGGCCCCAGAGAGTCACTTCGTGAAAAATTTAAAGAAATTGATATTTTGACGGTTGTTGCTCAGTACATATATGATTGTGTCATTTATGTACATAAAAATATAAATAGTTTTAGAAGAAACTGTGATGTTCATAAAATTAATACTAGGAACAAACATAAGCTGTATGTTGCGCCCTCGAGGCTTCAAAAGGTCAAGAAATCTTTTATTGGAAATTGCGTGCGTTTTTATAATCATTTACCGGACTGGATTACGCGATGACGCTGATTGCCCTTGCCTAAATTTAAGACTATAGTTAGAGGCCGACTAGTCCGGAACGGCAGCTAGTTAGCATTATTTTTGCATCTTAAACTAAAATCATAACATCTCATATATAAGTGATTTTTGCTATTACTACCCCATATCCCAACAGATTCCATTAACCCCTAGTCCCTTAGTCGCCTTCTACTAGCTCAAAACGGCATCTAGTTACCATTCTTACTATAATAAAGGTAAAAAAGCTCTACTTTTGACACTTTTTACCCTTAGGAAGTGCCGATTGAAATATTAAAATAACATCGCCGGATATAGGCGTGTGTATGCCCCTTTTTGATGTTAACAAAACACGCGATTAGGGACTTGGACAAAAGGCCTTTCGAATAATAAAAAACAAAAAAAAACACTCTACATCTGTCAGAACGGCTGTATATGCGGAATGAGTGAAAAGTCGAATAGTAGTAGATATAAAGTCAAAGTCAAATGTTTTTATTCAACATAAGTACAAGTACAGTACATTCATTGAAAGTCAAAACATTTTTGCCTGACACTGGTTGTCTCTTAGCATTGAAATTCTACCGTTGGAAGCCCTGGCTCGGAGAAGAACCAACAAGAAACGTTTCAGGATTTTTTGCCCAGTTACAAAAACAAACTATACAGAAACATAATTATCTTTGCACATATAGCTTAGATGCACTCATTGCCAACCCTGAGCATCGGCAAGGTTGTCTCCGAACGCGTAGTAAGCGCCCCGGACTAGTCGGCCTTTAACTATAGTCTTAAATTTAAGTAAGAAGAGTATATATGACTAATCTAGTCCTGTCCTAGCCTGGAACGTAAAAAGAATGCTAACTAGCTGCCGTTCTTTATATGTTATAGGAGGCGACTAAGGGATGTACAATCTATTGGGCGATAGGCTAACAATCTGTCACTAATGTTCAATATTTATGTTAAAAAGTGACCTAGGAGATATTATATCTCCGGGGTTTTGTCCACACGAAAGGGATTAAAGGACGTGAATATATATGTATGTACTGTAATCTTATATTATATTTCGTTATATAGGAGCGGATGGATGAAAGTAGGGTTACAAAAGGAATCTATAAAGCTGAAGTGGAAGGAAGAGTTGGACGGGGTTGGCTTAAGAATTTATACAGATCGAATTGGAGACATTCTTCTCAAGGCGGGTGTAGTGAAGAACAGAAGAGCATGTAAGAAGGTTAATGGGTGTGTTAAGCAAGAGATTTGTCACCCGTTCCAAGTGGCCTAATAGTCTCTGCCTATGTAGTTAGGGACTTAAGAGACGTGAATATATGTATGTATGTAATTTATATATTGCTTTACAAAATATATCGTTGTTTACAGCCTATATATACTCTTATACTATATTACATACAAATAAATAAGTGATTAATAACTAACGGGACTTATCGCGTAAGTTTTACATAATAAAATTACCTTTATTAACCCGACGTTTCCCCGACGTTTTAACGTAGTCCCGTTAGTTATTAATCCTTAATAAATCGCGAATCTCTTAAAACTACAAATATATTAGTAGTTCATACAAACATACATTTACGTACAGAGGCAAACAATAAGTCAGTCCCCATAAAACAGCGGAGTGGCACAGTCGGAATGGAATCCACGTACCTCGCAGTCCAGGGCATACATACCGTCCGCGGACACAAAAACACGAGCCCTTTGAATCGCCGCTAGCAAAAAGAGGATGCAAGATAGGGTTGGCACTGTTTGTTGGTATATATTGGCCCACCTAGCATTTTCAGTTTCGTTTGGTCCTAGTTAAGAAATTTTATTAGGCCGAGTTAAAAGTTTTTATGCAGTTTTTAACCTGGCATATTCACAATGTCATTCAATAGTCTTTTTTTGAATTTCAAACACAGAATTTAAAGTAACAAAAGACAATTTGGAGCCTGTTTGTTGATATCAAACAATCGAAACCTAAACTCTAAGATGGGCCAATAGATGTGTCCGGAAGTGTATATAAATATATTCACGTAGCTCAGTTGTTTGGGGCTTGACTCTATCAGTGGGTACAGGGATCAAATCCCACTTGAGCAGGAACAATGGAAATGAAGTTTAATGAATTTCTATGTACATTTTCGTAATAAAAATACATTAACGAAATGCGTCGACTACTACGGTGAGGAAACACATCGTGAGGAAACGTACCTGTTCCCCAAACATGTAATATAGTGCTTGTAAATGGCGACATGGCTTACCACCTGTCACATTGAGTACTGACTATCTGGTCAACACGTGAGTTCGAGGTGACCATTTCGCAATGGCGGAGATGGACACCTGAACCTCTGACTACCACGCAAGGGTTAATGGTCGTGAACTAATGTGTCTTTGACATTCACGTCCTTTCATCCCTTTCAGGACAGATTCTATTGTTAAAATGTAAATAAAGTTTTCAGTAAATAAATAATATTACATACTCGTTTATATTAATAAATATATAATACTTTTTCCTTATTACATAAAAATTGTATAATAAGTTTCTTGACAACCCTACCCTGCAAGTCACCGCCTCAACCAACGTTTCAATATACCAGTAGCTGATAATTGCCATACAATCGCAATTTTAATTACGACGAGATACACCGCCGGCTACCTACGTGCGATGCTGGCTAACGTTTTTGTCAAACCAGCATTGGATAGGTGGTGCCGTGTGAAGATGCTTAATTAGAGATGTGTGGTACTAGGTAGTAAATAGTAAAGACTAATAGAAGTGTATCTTATTGAATTAGGGTTTACTTTGAATTTAATGTTTATATATCGCAGGGCTGGTAGCTTCCTCCGCCAGAGGATTAGTCTGGCTATTCAGAGGGGGAACGCTGCCAGCATATTGGGCACTCTGCGCTCCAACAGTGATAAATTTTTAGATTAATTTAATTTATATTTAAATTATTGTAATTAGTTTTAAATTTACAAATATCTTTTGAATTTCTTGTAAAGATTCAATTGTTAAAATGTTAAATAAAATATGATGAAAAAGTTTAAATACATATATATATATAACCTGTAACCCAGTGGGTAAGACGTTTAACTTCTTATGAGAAAGGTCCTAGGTACGAATCCCGGCTCTGGCATGTAGCAATGAATGAAATTTGAATGTGTTTTTCATTTACGTACATAATTTACAGTCGCTAACGGTAAGGGCAAACATTGTGAGGAAACCTGCCTATCCCTCGGGTAGTAAGTAATAGACAGTGCCTATACCGCGATACGGTTCACTAGCTATCACGTGTGCTGTCTATCTAGTGAAACTCGGGCGTTTAGTCAGCCCATACCTAATATGCCCTCGAAATTTCGGAGATGAGCACTCAAGCCTCTGACTACCTAAAAACTAAGGAGATCTACCTCCTCAACTACCTTCAGATACTGCAGTAGTAGTGGGAGGTAGTGATGGAATTAATGTAGCACATTGGTGACAGATACCTAGCCCATTGCCTATTTATTTCTATTCACCCCTAGTCAGGATAAATATTTTATACTTTATCATATAATAGTGTATTGAGGATAATGATAAAATAGGGTTTAATAGAAAAATAAAATCACTAGTTTTTTCTCAATTTTTATTTGACAAAAGAAATTATTCATCTTTCCTTCCATTCATTTTAATTCTTATGATACAATAGCAATAGTAAAGTAATTTAATCTATCTATCTATATTTATATCGTATATTCCACTATATTTTACAAAATATTTACAAAATTAATTAATTCGAAATTCCCTTAGACACCCCTCAATAGAAATAAATCCTAAGATAGATTGCAGCTAGAAAAAGTAAATTTTTGTAATTTACAACTTTCACATTTACAACCGCTTTGTAAATAAATAACTAGGTTAAAGTTTTAGTGCGAAAATATGAAAAACCTAAACGTAGTTGTATCACAAAAAAAAGTGCAGCGAACCTATTTATACAAAACCGTTATTTCCTTTTTTGTAATTAATTTACTTCCAATTTTACAAAAAAAACTCAGAAAAAAGAAATTAGGAACATGTCAAACAATTTGTAGCTTGTGGAGGTAGGTATTTTACAATATTCCTGAAGGTTACAAAAAGGTTTTTGTAAACAATTTTCGCAGATCTTAATTAAAAGTGCCGATTAAAAGTAAAATTAGTAATTTACAAACGCCCCTCCGTTTTGACGACATTACACTTACAATAATTAATTTTACATTACACAGTGTACTTGTAATTCTATTAGTAGTTCCTTAGTGTTTCATCTTCTATTTGTTAAACCGCCGGCCATACTCTGTAGAAAAAATCAAAGGTTAAAATCACAAATAACGTAAAATATATAACATATATAGTGTGTATGAGTGTCAATGAAGCATAAGTAGTCTGTCAGGATCGGGACAAATGGGGATCCGTGATCTCTGCGTACCCCTACAGGGAATCAGGCGTGATGTGTATGTATATAATATCGACGGAGTATCAGATTCTATAAAAACGGCGAGGGAAAACATCGTGAAGAAGCCTGTCTATCCTTCGGGATTTATATGTCGATACGGTTCACTATCTATCACATTGGGTGCTGTCTATCTAGTGAAACGCGGGCTTTGAGAGGCTCATCTACTAAATTTCAGAAGGGCCTCAAGCTTAGCCTGCCCCGCCATAATAAAAAAGAGAGTGTGTAAACACAGGTGCCTTATTAGTCAACTAATATTTTTGCAAAATATCATTTCAATATCAGATCAGTAAAAATGTGAAATTAGTTATGGTTTAGTAAAAATTTCGCCATTTTTAATGCGAATGAAAACATACATATTATAAAGACATATATTAACGCTTCTACTGTACTGTACTTCTACGGATCCCCATTACGGTCTGTCAGGATCGGTACAAAGAGATTTGTCACCCGTTCAAGGTGGGGATCGATAGTCTCTGCCTATCCCGTTAGGGACGTAGATGCGTGAATACATGTGTACATAATGTAAAATACATTTTACATACATATGACAATAAGACATATGACAGTCAGATAGACGCGATATTGAAAAAAGGTGACGTTAAGAGTACCTTTAACCGCCGAGAGTGTATGAGAAGAGTGTCAATGAAGCGAAAGTAGTCTGTCAGTAGGACAAATGGGGATCCGTGATCTACCCCTCTACAGGGAATCAGGCGTGATGTGTATGTATCTATGTAGACGAGCATGTATGAGAAGGTTGGTGTGAGTTTGATATGAGTGTCACCCGTTCAATGTGGCGATCGATAGTCTGTCTATCGATAGGTGTATGGTTAAAGTACTTACGTGAGCAACCCAGGGTTGGCGTCTGCGGCCTGGTACCAGGAGTACTGCGGCATGTATGGTGGATGCGGCTGAGGTCCCGCCTGATGATGCAGAGAATGGGCTCCCTTCATGTCCCATGGGCCAGGCGGCGCCCCCTGTGGGAGGGAACGGGTTATTAAGGGTGTATGGTAATAAAGAAATAGAGTTCCTAGGTTCGAAAAGGTCCTAGGTTTAAATCCTGGTTCTGGCATGTATAAATTTATGAACTTTAGATGTGTGATTTTTATTTACGTACAGAATTTACAGTCGCTAAACAAACAAACAATTCGACAACCTACGTGGCGTGATCGGTTAGACACCTGAACGCTAATCGTGAGGTCCCGGGTTCGATTCCCGGTGGGCCTCCACCGGGTAGTTCTTAACTCTGCCTAGAGTTAAGAGCTACACTTTTCTACTGCTTTCCAGTCTGGTCGTTGATTACATATGCTATATTTATTTATTTATCTATATATAATATGTATACATTTCTTAAATATACGTTGACTAGTATTCTTAACACAAGTCTTAAATGTACTTACCAAGGGGCTAGTTCAATTGGTGTAATAATGTCAAAATATTATTATTTATTTATTATTTAAAACATCGTGAAGAAACCTACCCTATCCCTCGGAATAGGTAATAGCCAGTGCCTATATACGGCGTTACGGTTGAGTCAATTGACTGAGCATGAATGGTCTTTGGCCACTCGAAATCCAATTTTTAACTAATTAGTATCCAACATGACAGGTGGTAAATCATGCCGCCGTATATATGTACATTTATATATTTACGTTACTGTAATCGCTGTCGTATTAGACAGAAATTTGGAGACACGAAAATATCTCATAGGTCAGTTCTTAACGATTTATTTTGTGGTAATATAAAACAACAAACAATTCAAAGATTGTATGAGACAAAGACAAACGCGTTCACGACCATTAACCCTTGCGATGTAGTCAGAGGTTCAGGTGCGAAGGTAGTAATTCTACGGCCACTTCGAACCCTCGTGTTGACCAGATAGTCAGTACTCAATGTGACAGGTGGTAAGCCATGTCGTCATTTACAAACACTAACTATTACCTGTTTGGGGAACAGTTAGGTTTCCACACGATGGTTTCCCTCACCGTAGTATTCGACGCATTTCGTAAATATATTTTTATTACAAAAATATACATAGAAATTCTTTAAACTTCATTTTCATTGGTACACGCTCAAGCTGGATTTGAACCCTGTACCCACTGAAACAGAGCCAAGCCCTAACAACTGAGCTACGTCGAATTAATGTATGAATGTTAACGAAACAAAATGTTTTCTAGGATCGTGACTAAACGATACGTGATCTCTGCCTATCCCCTACGGAAAAGGATATATATGTATGTAATATCGAATATATTCGATACATAATTCGATTAAATAACTCGTAGAGGCGTGGTAGCCTTCCTTTTAACCCAAATAGATTGGGTTGCGTGCCTCACTAATTACTTACTTTTTGCTAGTGTGTGTTAGGCATGGGACGGTGGTTTTTGTTATCCAATACTACGATAGTTTTTTAAAAGAGTACAAAGTATCGATAGGTATAAAGAAATACTCAAAATGAGCGATAAAATTTTCGTAGGTTCCGAAAAATGTTGTAGGAGTTAACAAGAGGATTTGGAAGATTTAAAGACTAAAATAAGTCAATTATTATTTTTTGTATTATTCAGCTCAGTAAACTTACATATGTAATGTATAATTCGACATAGCTCATTTGTTTGGGGCTTGATTCTGTATCAGTGGGTACAAAGGTATAAATCCCGCTTGGGCATGTATCGATGGAAATGAAGTTTAATGAATTTATATGTTCATTTTCGTAATAAGAATTCATTTACGAAATACACTAATTAGTACGGTGAGGGAAAACATCGTAAGGCAACCTACCTGTTTCCCGAACAGGTAATAGACACTGCTTGTAAATGGCGTCAGAGCTTACCACCTGTTACATTGAGTACTGACTATCTGTTCAACACGTGGGTTCGAGGTGGCCATAGAATTACTACCTTCGCAATTGCGGAGATCGACACTTGAACCTCTAACTACCCCGCAAGGGTTGTGAAAGCGTTTGTTGGTATTTATCTTTCATGTGTGCGTATGTGAACATGCATGTATGTATAAAAACATCGATACTCGACGTCCCATCACTCAAGATCTGTTATCTATTGAGAAATTAGTGTTGTGTTGTTTAGGCGAAAGTGTATTGCTTATAATTTGTTGTTGCACAATTATAATCACACGCGCCACGACTGTAATCCTATTAGTGTAGACAGAAGCTTGAAACAACGTAGTATAGTTGTACGACATTGTATACATATAAATATAAATGCCTCTACTTGTCAAACGGGATAGGCAGACTATCGATAGCTAACTTTAATAATAATTGAACTCGCCCCTTGGTAAGTACATTGAAGACTTGTGTTAAGGGTACTATATACTATATACAACGTATATTTAAGAAATATATACATATTATATATAGATAAATACATATATAATCAGCGACCAGACTGGAAAGCAGTAGAAAAGCGTAGTTCTTAACTCTGCCTCCACTGGGAATCGAACCCAGGACCTCACGATTAGCGTTCAGGTGTCTAACCGATCGCGCCACGGAGGTCGTCTAATAAATGGGTGACTAATATCGGCTGTTCTAAAGCAAAACATAGCAAGTCCATTTTTACAAATTTTACAGGAGAGCAGAAAAACAGGTTGCCAACTTGCGAACCCATCCCTTAAAAAACTATGATAGCTAGAGAAATGATTTTTACATGAAAAGGTGCGCAATATCCTTGACTTTCATTCCCTATACTCTAAATTCAGGAATATTTTATTGTTTCTGTTTTATAGGACTTACTGCAAAATATATGGTTTGTTTATAAGAAATCACATTTAATTTTCAATTTCGAAACTTGATAAGTTGAATTACTATGTTATGATCTACATGATCTCTTACAAGTCCTTAAAACAGCCATTTTTCTACTACTTTTCCATAAAAAAATATCAAGTCGAGGTTTTTTGATAGAAATATTGTAACTTCTATTTCATAACATAGCATGTCAGGATTTCAATTTGAAAACACAGCAAGTAAAATGACTTGCTATGTTATGAAATAGAATTTATATAGAAGTTACAATATTTCTATCAAAAAACCTCGACTTGATATTTTTTTTATGGAAAAGTAGTAGAAAAATGGGTGTTTTAAGGACTTTAGCATGTGTATATAGGTGAATCAAGTTGAAATTAGCAAAAACACCGATTGTCACAAAAAGTGGACTTGCTATGTTTTGAAATAGAACAGCCGATATCTCTTGCTTTACTCACACCATTAGTTTGATACTGGTATATGATGGTAATAGTTGATGTGACTAAAGAACCAGATGATATTAGGCGATAGACTAACAATCTGTCCTTAATATCCGTAATTTATCAGGTAAATAAATTATTGTGACGTAAACTATCGAACATAATTTTTGTCCTAGTCACGCTATAGTCATACAAAATTTTTGAACTTTGGACGATGGACTAGCATCCTGTCACAAGGTGCAAGGCTTCTTGTATATCATTTTTATCTATGTTTCCTAGATACAATTGTGCATCAGAATAATCTAAATTGATTTATTCTAAGAATAAGTTTTATGTTAATATGTGACATATTTTTTATGAAAAACGTTTTTTTTGACGTTCAATAAGTGATTTTAATATCCTTATGTTGAATAAAAAGATTTTCATATTCATTTCATTTGTGACAAATTTTTGGGCGATGGGCTAGCAACCTGTCATAAGTATAAAGGTGTACTTACATATCCGACTCGAGGGTCCCAGGGCTGACTGTGCGGTGGCTTGATGTCGCACTGTGACCCGTCCGGGGATCGACCCGGCTGCGGCTGTAAATATATGTATGGTTAGATATATGTATTTATATAAACAATGAAAGGAGGTTGTCTACGTCCCCGACGGGATAGGCAGAGACTATCAGGCCACCTGGAATGGGTGACAAATCTCTCTTGCTTAATACACCCATTAATCTTCTCACATGTTCTTCTGTTCTTCACGCTACACCCGCCTTGAGAAGAATGTCTCCAATTTGATCTGTATAAGTTCTTAAGCCTACCCCGTCCAACTCTACCTTCCACTTTGGCTTTATAGATTCCTTTCGTAACCCTCCTTTCATCCATCCGCTCTGTGCCCAAACCACCTTAATATACCTTTTTTCAGTATTTTGGTTGTGCATTAATTAATTTCCTTATATTTTAAGTCTTATATTATGCATGCATTAATCGAAGAATTTACAAAATATTGCTTTAATACTATTAATTCAATCCGCTGATTAATACATTAACAATTTTCGTTTTCGATTCTACACTCTTGGTGATTAGTTTTAGATCTTTGATTGGAAACAAAATGAAAAATAATGTTTAACCACGTATACATAAACTATTCCCTACCTTAACATCCCAGTTCCCTTGTCCAGGCTGCTTGACGTCCCACGGAGTCCCACTCGGGGAGAGTCCGGGACTCAGTTCACTGACAGGGGTAGAGCTAGGGGTCGGAGAATGCGGCTGTGTCGGACCCTGGTACGCCGACGGGGAATTCTGGGAACCACTCGAACTGCCGCCGCCTGAGGATTAAAAATAATAAAGCATTTATTAACAGCCACAAAAACATACACAATACAAATATTTTACAAATCAAACTTACAAACTACGGGGTATAGCTTGTGCATGTTACTGTAGCATCAAAAAGGTTCTAACTCAGCTGGGTATGTTACGTTTGGTGGCAAACGCAAGGGGTTGAGGGGTTAAAGTTAATTGGCTTGTTTGACGACAAAAATATTATACTAGCGACCCGCTCCGGCTTCGCTCTTCTGGCTATTTAATGGATGTTATTATACATATGAACCTTTCTCTTGAATCACTCTATCTGTTAAAAGAAACCGCATCAAAATCCGTTGCGTAGTTTCTAAGGTTTAAGCATACAAAGGGACATAGGGACAGAGAAAGCCACTTTGTTTTATACTATGTAGTGATTAGAGCTGGGTTCAACGTATTAGGGACTAATCAATGGTTATGGGGTGATGGACTAGCAAAGGGTCATAAATTGAACATATTAATGCCATCAGGCCTCGATTGTGTTGGTAAAAGTAATCGAGGATTTAAAGCCGAAGAAATTTTGTCCGGCCGAAAGGGATTAAAGGATATGAATGTTTGTATAAATAATAATATGTAACTGAACTTTAAGCAGTTTGTAAAGAGAAATCTGCGAATACCAATAACATGTTTGAAAAAAGCTATAAAGTATTAAGTTTATATAATTAGTTTTGGGAAGAAATACTAAGAAATATTTTATAAGTTTATTTATATGTATAAAATAAGCGACACATAGTGGGTTATCAACGCCTTAATACTTAAAATTCGCCCTTTAGATTGAACTACTGCATAGCGCTACGACAAAATTTAAAGAAAAAGAAAAACATGCTAAAAAAAATTTTTGCCAAATCCAAAATTTTTAACTGTTTAAACGGAATATTTTTAGTAAATAAATTTAACTGTTCGTCGCTTATCCCCTATCACTACATAGTATAAAACAAAGTCGCTATCTCTGTCCCTATGCCCCTTTCTATGCTTAAATCTTTGAAACTACGCAACGGATTTTGATGCGGTTTTTTGATAGATAGAGTGATTCATGAGGAAGGTTTATATGTATAACAACATCCATTAAATAGTGGATTAGGCTATATATTTTATACCCGTGCGAAGCCGGAGCGGGTCGCTAGTAACTTATATGTTATACATGTATATTTCCTCACCATGTAGTAGCTGGTTGTTACTGGGTGGTGATCCTGGTGCCAGACCCAGGCCAGGAGGCGCCCCTCCTACCTGAGCAGCCTTCATCATCTTCTTGTACTTGCTGCGCCGATTCTGGAACCAGATCTTCACCTGGAGAGGAGATTGAGAGTTAGAAGAGAAGTAGAAGAGAGTAAGTTACTTATTTACTAATTGTAAGCATGTTAAATTAGGATGAAAATAATATATTCATAAAGAGACGAAATGGGAAAATGATACAAAGAAAAAAAGGTTTTTTTATAAAAAAGGGGTGTCATACATAAGCCATAGTTATACAGATATATTAAATAAGTATTAGCGACTATTAAAATTGCAAGATGGGCACTCAAGCCTTTGACTACCCCGCTACAATAAAAAGGGAGTGTATATACACAAGTCGTGAAGCGTATGTTTTTATTATGTATGTTTTATATATTCGACTTTTAATCATTGTTAAGTTAGTCAATTTAAAGTATGGATGTATTGTCTAAATAATGATAAAGATTGAAACAAAACTATTTTGTCATTATTGAGCAAAATGGGGATTTGTTACCTCTGCCTACCGTTTTGTAGAGAAACGGGCATGATGTTTATGTATGTAATAGACATTTTCATATATAAATAATATGAAAATAAACAACCATATTAACTTCAAACCCACACATAGCTCCATCTATCAAAAAACACAAACAACTCACAAAATGCGTGGAATATTTTCCTCCCTTAGAAGTATATACCTAATGAAGTATTTTACTTCCCTCGCGTGCTAGGCAGAGGGCGTGGCTTGGGGAAAATCAACCGCCTTTCTGGGAAATAGGGAAGGGGTGTATACCTATTGAGGTTTTTACGGGTATTTGATACTGGTGTCGATGGATGAGTAACTTTAGATATAGGTGTATCGAAGGGTTGGTTTTGGAAGTAAATAGTTACTGTATTTTTATGGTACTATGTTTCTGTCGAGTTACAGTACAGTAAGATAAATATTTGGTGTTAAGAGAAAAGTTACTGTATTTTTATGTAATTTTACTATCGTGTAATAGTGATTTTATATTTTTGCGTAATATTACTTCTGAAAGAGGCAAACCAATAAATTAAACCATTAGCATTAAAAGTATCTAAGATAATGTGTTGTATATTGATGGTGCAAGAAAATAAAGAATATTATTCAGAAAACAGCTCGCTGATGATAACAATCCCGTCAATAGTAAAGATGCGTATAAAACGTATTTCTGTAACTAAGTTTATCTTTTTTATACAAACGAGCTATGTTATTTTCTAAAACTCAACAAAAACATTATAAAAATACCGCAAAACATAAACATACGTAGAAACGAATACAAAACTTTGTATATACATATGTGACAGCACAGTTATTTATGTTTTCATCGCATTTTTTTTATATATTTGTTTAATACCAACCTAAAAAAAATACCATCATTCCCATCCCTACTCCGTTAACCCCTGCAAAGGCGAGGTCGCGAGCCGCGTTACGTAGTTAACCCCCATCAAGAATTAGGATCATCTTTCAGCGACTATTCTGTGTTGTAACCTCCAAGGGTTAATTGGTGTTGTGAACCAATCTATCGATAACTTGAAAAGAACGTAATTGGATGTTTATATTGGAATAGAGAATTCGAGTGTCATATACGAGTATAAGTACATACATTGATGCACATCACGGCTGATTCCCTGTAGAGAGATAGGCGAAGATTACGGATCCCCATCTGTCCTGACCCTGACGAACCACTTTAGCTTCTTATCGCTATTCATTCCATACTTTACGCTATTAATATTAAATCTGTATAAGAATATATAGATACATTATTTACTTAACACCGTAAAAGATCAGAATTTACAAACACATATATATTAATTCCCTTATAAACATATCACATACATTATCACACGATACAAGATAATAATAATTCATTCAAAAATAATAAACAATTTTCACATAGTAAAATTAATTGTTCAATATTGACTTATTTTTTTGATCGATTGATAAAGGTTTAAAACTATAGAATGTGATGCATAAAATAATAATAAATAAGCGTTAACTCAACAATTTATCAACACCTGGTCACCGATCAAAAAAGCAAGTTTGAAGTTGCCGAAATAAACAGACTATTACGCCGGATAGACTAAGTTCCAAATAAGAAAGCAAGAAAGAAAAATCTTTATTCACTGCTATACATACATATTTTGGCATAACACTATTTATACACACAAAACAACAATACATACTCGGTAATACAAATCAGTATATACTCAATGTACAGACTGTAATATTGTTTTTTAGCTAAAAGTCCACTATGTTATATAATTATGTACGTTTCCAAGAAATAGTTAGGTTTACTCATGGTTTTTTTTATAAACATACAACTAAGAAGAAATAAGTAAATAGTATTTTAGCTGTCAGTATTAGGTCAGATGAGGATTAGTAATCTCTGCCTACCTCTACAGGGAAATGGGCGTAACGTGTATGTATGTGTGTATAATAGTTATACAAACGAACCATTATTTTATGGTCTTCAAAATTACTTTTTCGTAAGATTTTGATTTTGTCACGATGTTTTCCCGAACCGTAGAATTGATTGATGTATGTATTTCGCAATATAAAAGCTATAAATTCATTGCAATTAATTAATAGATAATACTAACAATGTAACACCATTCTTCTTTAGTTTAATCTATAATAAATAACTGTATAAAGTAATAAATTTAATATACAATGCGCCGTAGTTATTCAATACATTTTCCTATGTGAAGTTTTTCCGTCGCTAAACCACATTCTACTACAGTATTAACAGGAAAATTCTTATTTTTATGTTAAACTTGAATTTATTATCATTGTAAATTCAACTACCTACTTCTAATATGACTTACATATATATACACGCCTCTACGTCCGCAACGGGATAGGCAGAGACTATTAGGCCACCTGGGTGACAAATCTCTCTTGCTGAACCCATTAACCTTCTTACATGCTCTTCTGTTCTTCACTACACCCGCCTTGAGAAGAATGTCTCCTATTTGATCTGTATATGTTCTTAAGCCTACCATGTCCAAATTTGCTCCACTTTGGCTCTATAAATTCCTTTATACATATGTATGTATGTACTACCAATGTAGTATATCTTTTCCCGTGTACCTAGTCTAAAAGAGTTAGACTCTACACGCCCAGTCCTGGCAAAAACAAAAGCCAGCCTGTCACATACATATCAGCGGAGGCATTTCGTCAGATAGTGCGACGATCGGGCGGCGACTCAAAGCGTAGTTAGGATGCCACGGTTTGCGGATGGTGGATAAGAAATGTGGACATTGGCTTAGGATGCGGCTTTGCTTGGTTTGGTAAGTAAATATATATATATTTAAACAGTACATATAAAAAAAATTGTTTGTTGGTAAAAATTTTCATATAGAATTATGGCTTAAGAAAGGAAACCTTGCGTGACGTTAGAGATTTGGCAACGAAAATATGTAGCTTTAAGACACAGGAATAGGTTTAATGAAACTATGATGTAAAATATTGCTAGTTTATGGATAAATATGATTAGATTTTTAGTAGGTGCCCTTACGATGTTTCCCCTCACCGACAGTTAGTCAGTTAGTCTGAAATTTAAAATCTTTAGTCTATGGGGTACAATATCGTTATGAAACCTACTTAAAACAATAAGTAATTATCAATATTTTATAATACTTAGTAACAAGACCACCTGTCATTAGGTAATGACTAATGATATAACATGGATTTCGAGTAGCTAAAAACTATGACACAACAACTAATAGTCACCCAAACGCCTGATAACAGCCTATTCCCCAGCTACACACCAGGAATCGAACCCAAACCATCTGGAAAGCGTATTCATGAGTCCACAAGCAATTCATCACAAATAGCACCATCGAACAATGCAACATCTCAATCGACTCGTTGTATTAATGAATAAATTACTAACGCACTATGGAAAGGAAGCGGGTTTGCTTGCCTTACTTTGAAGGTTCGTTTAGACATTATATAATATGTATGACATATATTTTATAAACAGCTATACTGAAAAGGGTGACGTTAGGAGTACCTATAACAGCGGAGTGTGTATGAGAAGATGTATGAGTGTCAATAAAGCGAAAGTGTCAAGATCGGGACAAATGGGGTTCCGTGATCTCTGCCTACCACTGTAAAGGGAATCAGACGTGATGTGTATGTATGTATGTTATATGCATTCACGTCTTTTAATCTCTTTAACTTGAAGATATAATATTTTCACAGTCATTTTTAGGAAAATGATCAAGGTTTGTGAATATAAAGCCAAGGTGGACGGTAGGGTTATACAGATATCAAATTAGAGACATCCTTCTCAAGGCGGGTGTACGTAGTGAAGAACGGAAGAGCTTGTCAAAAGATTTTTCAGGATCTTTTAAGGCGATCTATCATAATATATAATATATACATAATCTATCCTATATTTTGCAGGGCTGGTAGTTTCTTTCGCCATTATTAGTCTGGCTATTCAGAGCGGGAACGTAGCCAGCTTATTGGGCACTCTGCGCTCCAACGACAGCGACATATTTTTAGATTTAATTTATTTATAGTTTATATCTAAGTAGTTTTAAGTTGCCAAATTCATAAAACCTTTATATTTATTATATTTCTTTTATTCTATTATATCCTAAGTATATTTTCTCACGTTTTATCATACAACAAACAAACAGTATTACTATCGATAGCAATCGATATATAGATAAAAATTGCCGTGCTCAATCTTGCATAACATCTTCAAGGCAATTGGAAAAAACACAGTTCTCTGACGGCCCCTGTGTTTTCTACACACACATATACATATACATCACGACTGTATAACCCTGGCGTAGACAGAGATCACGGATCCCCATCTGTCCCGATCCTGACAGACCACTTTCGCTTCATTGACACTGATACACCTTTTACACACTTGGCGGTTATAGTACTTCTAGAGTCACCCTTTTTCTATATGACGTCTATCTGACTGTCATATGTTTTATTGGACCGGCCCCTACGTAACCGCCCTTCCACTTCACTCATATATTCCTTTTGTTAATCTACTTTTCAACATAGACATATACATCACGACTGTAACGCTGTAACAGAGGTCGTCATTATGGTAAGGCAATTTAATCACATTTAGGGTAGTCTGAGATTTAAAGACCACCGTTAAGCATAAAAGGTGAAATATTGGAAAAGGGTAATGTTAGAAGTATCTATAACCGCCAAGTATGTATTCAATATTAGTAAAATGTAAGTAATGAGACATATAACAGTCAGATAGACGCTATATTAAAAAAGGTGTACCTATAACCGCCGAGAGTGTATGAGAAGATGTATGAATGTCAATGAAGCGAAAGTGGTCTGTCAGGATCGGAATAGTGAAATGGGGATTCGTGATCTCTACCTACAGGGAATCAGGCGTGATGTGTATGTATGTATGTATGTAATATGTAAGTAAATTATAAAGTAGGAAGCAATAAATGTATATATTAGTTTAAATATGTATAAAGAAGTATAAAAATTACAAAAAGAGACATATAAATTCCTTATATATAGGTAAATAGGTGTATTATATAGTAACAGGCGAACACCTAAACAAAATCTAGTATCAAAACAAACACTAAAGTAACTCAATTTGAAACCTAGAAGTTGGAACCGGTTTTTTAACTAAAACTGGTTCTGCCAAGTCGTAATGCATAATAAATCATGCAGAATTCTGATGCAGTCTATATTTTTCAAGGATATCTGCTGTATTACCTAGGTAATACTTGGTACCTAGGTTTGTACTTAGGGCTTGCGTTTCCGTTGTAATTTAGACTTAGGTTAGGATTTTGTGTTCTTGTTATTAGGTATACTTGGTTTATGTAATAATATGACGGTTTTAAATTTGTGAGAGATGGATAGGAGTTTCAAGTTTATAAAAGATGATTATTAAATTAAGGTATATAATAAAATAAACTTAAAGTAAATAAATAAATATGTTTATATAAAAAAACTGGTGATTTATCAGCGTATTAAATACGAATAGACAATTATTTTAGATTATTTGGTTTCGTTTCAAAAGATGCCTGCAAAATGTCAGTTACTATTAAATTAGAATGAATTGAAATTACTAGCATATACGATCTTAAAACAGTATTTAAACTTTTTATCTATCATTTAATCACACATATTATTTATATTTGTTTAAATATAAATGTTTGTTTGATATGTGAATGTTATTTTTAAGAATATTAAAGTAAACAGTAAGATATTTAAATACAATGTAAGTTGTTCACTTATTACATAATTTTTCAATAAAAATCAATTGTTCCCAATCTGTATCTACCCTTTAGAAAAACAGGCGCGATTTATCTAAGTACAAATAATAACTTAATGATAATTTTAGGGTTCCGCACAATGAAGTCCTAATTGTAATGAGCCCGGGTTCCGACTGTTAGGGCGTTGCCATGGTGATATGTTTCTGACATATTGTTTGGTTGCCATGGTGACGGATTTGTTACATATTGCTTGATTTTTCATTCATGGAATGTAATTGAGTGGAATTATATTGAGTATTGTGGTGGTTAGTTAAATAATATACAAAGAAAACAAAATAACAACACTATTTGGGACTCTATTACACCAATTGAACTAGCCCCTTGCGAAGTTCATTTAAGGCTTGTATTAAGGGTACTAGTCAACGTATATTAAGGAAATATATTCATATTATATATAGATAAATACATAAATAGTATATATAATCAACCACCAGACTGGAAAGCAGTAGAAAAGCGTAGTTCTTAACTCTGCCTCCACCGGGAATCTTTGGGACCTCACTATTAGCGTTCCGGCTAACCGATCGCGCCACGGAGGTCGTCAAAAATAAAAAGCAGATGATTACAATAAACTAGTCCCGACTAATAAAACCAATATCTTAATTGCAGACTAATAAATACAAGGGTAGGTCAGATTTCGACATTGTTATTTTGAAACCTGACTACTCTCAAATGACTTAGGGCGTGAATATATGGGGTCAGTCTTTTAAGGGGTCGACAGAATTGTGAAGCTTATAACGTGATAGTTTAATTAGGAGTTTGATTTGAGAAAAATTTGACAGATAAATTGTCCCGTGTTAGCTGGGACGTAAAATGAATGCTAACTAGCTGCCGTTTTTCCTGGCATGTCGTAGGAGGCGACTAAGGGACTAGGGGTATATGGAATCTATTAGGCGATAGGCTAGCAACCTATCATTAATATTCAATTTGGCAAGGACTGACTGTTCTTCTGCAATCCGACTGTTATTTGTATGTATTAGGAAGGTAAGGTAGGGGCCGGCCTAATGAGACATATAACAGTCAGATAGACGCTATATTGAAAAAAGTTAACGTTAGGAGTATCTATAACCGCCAAATGTATATGAGAAGATGAGTGTCAATGAAGCGAAAGTGGTCTGTCAGGGGACAAATGTGGATCCGTGATCTCTGCCTAGCCCTCTACAGGGAATCAGGCGTGATGTGTATGTATGTATTTTCCACTGTGTACAGTGTGTGAACGTTGGTCTTTGTAGGGTCACCGGAAATGGTCTATGATCATTATTTTCACATTACAATGGCGGTCGGTTTGTCGTATTTTGTGTACAACAAAAAATAATCATAATTGCAACACAGTTTCGACATTTTGGTAAGCTGGGACGTCAAAGCTAACTAGCTGCCGTTCTTCCCGGGTTGAATAAGGGACTAGGGGTTAATGGAATCTATTGGGCGATGGGCTAGAAATTTTTCATCAATGTTATGTTTAAAGGCGAACGGGAGATATAATTACTTCGAGATTCTAACATCCAAAATGTTATAGAATTACATAAAAACATAACATACTCTTCACAACTTGTGTATACACACTCCCTTTTTTATTATGACGGGGTAGTCAGAGGCTTGAATGCCCATCTCCGAAATTTCGAAGGCATGTTAGGTATGGGTCATTCGAAGCCCGCGTATCACTAGATAGACAGCACCCAACGTGATAGTGAACCGTATCGCCGTATATAGGCACTGTCTCTTACCTATCCTGAGGGATAGGCAGGTTTCCTCACGATGTTTTCCCTCACCGTTAGCGACTGTAAATTATGTACGTAAATGAAAAACACATATTTAAATTTCATTCATTGCTACATGCCAGAGTCGGGATTCTAACCTAGGACCTTTCCCATACGAAGTCCGAGGTCTTACCCACTGGGCTACAGCCGCTATTTGTAGAATTACCTAGTAAAAATATGTCTATTTTCCCTTTAGGATTTATAATAGTCTGTATTATGCTTGTGTAATAATATAATTGCTTAATATATTATATGCTTTATAAATGTTTTTAAGATATGTAAATGTTATTTCTGAGATTAGCTTTAAGATACTCAAATACAATGTATGTTGTTCATGTTCATTATTTATTTGTTTTAATCTATTTCGGGATAGGATTGCGACATCATATAGAACATTAGTGACAGGCTGTTAGCCCATCGCCCAATAGATTCCATTGCCTATTTAAATCTATATATGTATTCTATTGTTGAAATCGTGATGGTGATTGAGTCATAGTTTAGGATACAAGTACTTGAATTTGAGATGGGCTGTCTTAAACACTAGATACCTAGGTATACTAGAATTGAGCTAGGGCTTGTTTAGACTGGAGTTCAAGTTGGCTTTATTATAACTTTTACATGTTTATCGCTACATAGTGTAAAACAAAGTCGCTTTCTTTGTCCCTATGTTCCTTTGTATGCTTAAATCTTTGAAACTACGCAACGGATTTTGATGCGGTTTTTTTTAAATAGATAGAGTGATTCAAGAGGAAGGTTTATATGTATAATAACATCCATTAAATAGTGGAGTAGGCTATATATTTTATACCCGTGCGAAGCCGGAGCGGGTCACTAGTATATCTATAAGTGTGAGAAAATAAATATACTTAACACAGTTTTTGACTACCCTGTAATGTATATTGGTCTTGATGCATAAATATGCAGTTTAAGTTAGTGTGTGTACATTTATTTATTTTATTAAATGTAGTAATATATTTTTTATGAATAATTAAAGTATATGTTTTGCCAAAAACACCTCGAACCCACGTGTTAACCAAATCAGTACTCACCGTGACAGGTAGTAAGCCAGCCATTTACAAGCACTAACTATTACCTGTTCGGGTAACATGTAGGTTACCTCACGATGTTTTCCCTCGCCGTAGTATTCAACTAATGGTAGTAAAACTGTGTAACTTTTGCCTATTATACTAAAATTTGTCGTTAGTTAGACACCTGAACGCTAATCGTGAGGTCCCGGGTTGGATTCCCGGTGGAGGCAGAGTTAAGAACTACGCTTTTCTTCTGCTTTCCAGTCTGGTCATTGATTATATATGTATTTATCTATATATTATATGTATTCATTTCTTAAATATACGTTGAATAGTACCCTTAACACAAGTCTTTAATGTACTTACCAAGGGGCTAGTTCAATTGGTGTATTGTCCAAATATTATTATTATTATTATTAAAAATACATATAAAACCTAACTTAACTAACCTAGCCATTGTACCTACACCTTAACCCGTGCATAATTCATACTTAAGTACACACCTACCTACTCTTACGGTAATTCATGCCGTGAATCAGCTGGCAAGGCCGTTGCGATTGTGATCAGGCCCTAGGCTGTGCTTAAGCACTAGATCTAGGCATTGTGACGTCATAGCGCTTAGGAAATCTTGCTAGATTGAAAATAGTTGGGTTGAGTTTGTAGGTAAATTTGTGTATGTATATGTATGTATGTTTATTATTGGTATATTTAGGGAAATATATTTGAATTTAATGTTTTCTACTTAATTTTTTTCTTATTGAAAGTCACAAATGCTATAAATGAGCTAGAATAATATTTCAAAGGTTCAATTCACACCGAGAGAAAAATATAGACTCTAATGTATACTATAATTTTTTTAGTGATTTAAATAGAGTTTTAAATAGCTACTTTAAACATCTTGTTATAAGAAACGATTAAGGAATTAAGGGGATTAAGCGATTAATGTTCTATATAACATCACAACCTACTATATAACATCATAACAATCACTATACATATATATGTATATTCCATATAAACGCTTTCAAAACCTTTAAACTAATGTCAAATTAACCAACTAACATATTTTTTGTCAACCCAACTCACTTCGAACACTTTTGTATACTTAACCATACATACACACATACATAATAGATATAATCATACATATATACATACATAACCAACCTCATCCTCTTTCCATCCTAAAACCATGTACCCCGCCATTATATTTTATTTTTATTTTTGTTCCCTCCATCTTCAGGCGTCACGTTCTGTCGAATCGATCCGAGATCTGTCATTATTCTGATAGCACTCGTAGAACGTGACTGACGGGAGGTAGGGATGGGGTGCGCTTGTCGATAAAGGTTCTATCGATATCGATAAGAATGATGATTTGATAAATATGATAAAGGATACGAAGGAAAAGGTAGAGAATAAAAGTATCGATGTCGATTAAAATGGATAATAATAAAAGATATAAGAAGGAGATATTTAATGTTAGGTAAAGAAAAAATAAGTGTACGTGAGCAAAAGAGGTAGAAGTATTGTAGGAAGGGATTTTTACTGCGTAATGTTTAGGTTAATAAAGATATTGGATTTAATATTCATAACGATATTTTATTATTAATATCAAATTAAGCATGTCAACCTTTTACCACCAACCATATATCTGATAGTTATACCAAAGGTAACCGAAGTGTATATCCTAGGTTTTATGCATATACGTTGTATGCTTATACGCTAAGAAATATCATCTTACATACCTTTCCTAACTTAAAACAAATTTTAATTTATATATAAAAACTGACAAACATGTTAAACGTCCGTTTTGTTATCCATGCTATATATCTATATCAATATTGCCATTTTCTTATCTCTTTTCATCGACATCTGAACCTATCGACATATTACGATCCCATCACTAATTCTATCGATACTCTGGCACCGGTGCGTTCTATATACTTAACATAGCCTGTTCGACCCGGTCTCATTGTAAACATATAATTAGTTGGTAAGTCGATGCATATCTGTATGTATGTATATGTATACACACATACATATACATATATACACTCGTCAATGTCCCTAAGGGGATAAGCAGAGACTATTAGGCCACCTGGAACGGGTGACAAATCTCTCTTGCTTAATACACCCATTACACTTCTCATACATGCTCTTCTGTTCTTCACGCATTTTTTCTGTTTGTTTGTGTATATGTATGTAGAGTACCCGCCACATAAGGTGGCAGTAGCCAAACTTGGAACTAAATTTGACGTTTCCGCCATTGCGTGTTATTTTGTATGAAAGGTAAATTTAGTATTACCAGCGTTGTGTTTTTTGCCCACTCTTTGTAATTTTTATGTTTGTTAAGGGTGATTATAATAAATTGATTTCTGGAGTTTCTTGTTAGTTCTTCTCCAAGGGTCTCCGCTGAACTTCTTCTTCTCAATCGTTACGCTCTTATCAGAGCGGTCGTGGTCTTCATGACGTGGCATCTTGAGCAGCCGAAATGGTTGGTGAACTAACCTCGGTAAAAATATGTAAAGACAATGCTCAGTGCCATGTTTGAAATAGTTTTTTTACATACATACATACACATCACGCCTGATTCCCTGTAGAGGGGTAGGCAGAGATCACGGATCCCCATTTGTCCCGATCCTGACAGACCACTTTCGCTTCATTGACATTCATACATTCTCTAATACACTCTCGGCGGTTATAGGTACTCCTAACGTCACCTTTTTTCAATATAGCGTCTATCAGAATCTGACTGTTACATAAAAGTCTTATTAGGCCGGCCCCTACGTAACCGCCCTTCCACTTCACTCATATATATTCCTTTTGTCAATATATAGTTTTTTTAATTTGTACTTAGATCATAAAATAACTTTCAAAGAGAGCTTATGATAGGGCCTATTTTGAATAAAAATATTTTGACTTTTGACTTTGGTATATGAATTTGTTTTATTTGAGTTTATAGCTCTGCAACCAAAGATCGTTACAAATGAAACCTCAATATAATGTATCGAGCCGTATGGCACAGTGAGTGCTAGTTTTGGCGTGTTTACTGGCAACACTGGATTACGCGACTGTGGCGACGCCTCCAACTGCCACCTTATGTGGCGGGTACTCTATGTTATAACAAGACAGAAAAAAGGACCATGTAACAGGTGGTAAGCCATGTCGCCATTTACAAGCACTAACTATTACCTGTTCGGGGAACAAGTAGGTATTGTATTTTATTACGAAAATCTATATAGATATTCATTAAACTTCATTTCCATTGGTACATGCTCAAGCGGGATTTGAGCTCAGTTCCCACTGATACAGAGCCAAGCCCCAAACAACTCAGTTACGTCGAAAAATAAAAAACTCAGATACATATATGTATATTAAAAAAATCATCCCATAATCACTTTTAACACATAAAATGCAGATACTAACTTTGTATTTACGTCCCAAACCGCACTGCTAACGTATAATACCGTAACTTCATTCAATATTAAACTTAATTAGCATAGAAATTAGGCACATTATACTTAATCACTTAACTATTTAATGCCTCGTTAACTATGTAAAATTAATTTAGCATGTACTTATAAATGCTAAGGCATAATACGTTAGAAGTACCTATAACCGCCAAATGTGTATGGGTGTATGAGTGTCAATGAAGCGAAAGAGGTTTTTCAGGATCGGGACAAATGGGGTTCCGTGATCTCTGTCTACTCCTCTACAGGGAATCAAGCGTGATGTGTATGTATGTATGTATGATAGTAAGACTTCAACTATATTACGTTGAGGGGTAGTCAGAGATTTATTTGCATATCTGTGTATTTACGACATATAACATTACTTCATTATTAATATTAGTTTTACAGAAGAGCATGTAAGAAGATTAATGGGTGTGAGTGAAGCAAGAGATTTGTCACCCGTTCCAGGTGGCTTAATAGTCTTAATGGAATAATTAGGGATTTAGCCATACATCTATGTATTTATATGTATTATTATTTCGGAATACTACGGCGAGGGAAAACATCGTAAGGAAATCTGTTACCCGAACAGGTAAAAGTTAGCGCTTGTATATGGCATGGCTTACCACCTGTCACATTGAGTACTAACTATCTGGTTAACACGTGGGTTCGAGGTGTCCATAGAACTACTACCTTCGCAATTTCGGAGATGGACACCTGAACCTCTGACTACCCCGCAAGGGTTAATGGTCGTGAACGCGTTTGTCCTTTTTTGTTTGTGTTCTAAGCACCTCTACCTACTACCTATTCAATCTAAGGCCTTAAGATATGAATGAATACCTAAATAAGCACGCAAATGACCAACTTGACCTCCGAACAAAATTTCTCTACCTATATAAACAAAACTTTTATAACCTGACCCCTAGTTCTGTAAATTTTCATACAAACTAAAGCTCATATTAAATTGGTTGTGTTACTTTTGAGATGCGTCATACGAAATCGTCGTCCATTTTAACTTGAACTATGAATGAGTAATGATAGTTAGTGTTTAGGGGTCAGCTTATACTGGTGGAGATGTTAGTACAATTATATCCTTACACACACGGTCGAAATGATACGGTGGGTGAACATGTAATTGATGTACGAACAACGTGTGTATAGGATGAGACTAGTTATAAATTGCGAGTGTGTATATATACACGCCCGATTCCCTGTAGAGGGGTAGGCAGAGATCACGTATCTTCAACTGTCCCGATCCTGATAGACCACTTTTACTTTATTGTCATTCATAAACATTCTACTACTACTTTTATTATTTAATATAATTGATTTCGACTTACAACAATTATAATTTTATACGAATTAAATCTTAACATCACAATAAAATATAGGACTTTTAAGAGATTCGCACCTTATACTCATGATTAATAACTAACGGGACTTATCGCGTAAGTTTTTATATAATAAAGTTACCTTTATTAACCCGACGTTTCGGCTACGTTGCAGCAGCCATGGTCACGGGCAGACTGACGATTCATATTTCTTAGTTTAATAATAAAGGTAACTCTATTATATAAAAACTTACGCGATAAGTCCCGTTAGTTATTAATCAAAAAATGTAGGACGTTTATAACACTAAAGAAACTTAATCATAAAAATTATGAATTTATTTCAAATAACATAACTTAAAACCGTAACACACTATACCAACGGATACACATACATACATATCACACATACACACATAAAAATGGATTCAACGAAGCGCAAACATATTTTGTATGGACGAACTGTTATTTTTATAGAAAAAAAAAACACATAATTACAACTGTGGCACTATTGTATGAAAACCGCAATATCCTTGGCCAACCATATGGTCAAAATATGCTAGTCTGGGACGTAAAAAGAATGCTAACTAGCTGCCGTTCTTCCCGGCATGTAAAAGACGACTGTTGTATGGAACATCACATCACTACACAGTATAAAACAAAGTCGCTTTCTCTGAAGGTTTATATGTATAATAAGTAATAACATAAATTAAATAGTGGAGTAGGCTATAAATTTTATACCCGTGCGAAGCCGGAGCGGGTCGCTAGTTTGAAATATGTTAGATACTGCCATTCCTACTGGCGGCATGTCGTAGGAGGCGACTAAGGGACTAGGGGTAAATGGGATCTATTAGGCGATGGACTAGCATGTGATACATACACATCACGCCTGATTCCCTGTAGAGAGGTAGGCATAGATCACGGATCCTCATTTGTCCCACTGACAGACCACTTTCGCTTCATTGACACTCATACACCTCCTCATATACATACGCTCTGTTTACATACATACACTCTGTTAGAAACCCCAAGTCTTATCTACCTCAAACGGTTTAACAGTCGCAATAATTTTCGAGTTAACCTTACCATGTCTTTTTGTGAGAAAATATTATTTCAATGTAACCATGAAGTGTGACGACGGAAATAAACGGTTACTATCTACCCCTCTTAGGCATACGACCGATATAGCTTGTGGGGTAGGCAGAGATAATACGCCCAACATATTAAGAATTACTATGTATGTCATGGAATGGAATCTATTGGGCGATTGGCTAGCAATCTGTTACAAACATTCCATATGATATAAAAATTGTAATATTCATGCTACAAGTTCACACTATTACTGATATGATATTAAACTGATATTTTGCAAAAAGCATTAGTAGATTACGACCACAGTAACAAGTGGGTTGCGAGTAGCCAAGGACTATACCAATGCTCAGTTATAATAATAATATTTGGACATTATTACACCAATTGAACTAGCCCCTTGGTAAGTACATTCAAGACTTGTGTTAAGGGTACTAGTCAATGTAGATTAAAGATATGTATACATGTTATATATAGACAAATACATATATAGCATAGATAATCAACGACCAGACGGAAAGCAGTAGAAAAGCGTAGTTCTTAACTCTGCCTCCACCGGGAATCGATCCCGGGACCTCACGATTAGCGTTCAGGTGTCTAACCGATCGCGCCACGGAGGTTGTCAAAACTCAGTTGAGTCTTAACTTCTGTCCACCCCGAGAACTTAAGGTCGTGAATGTATATGTATGTTACAAAGTTCGCTTTTATGATGATAATTCTACTTTATATCAGTATTACTGTTTCCAATATATATTGTAATAGTCAATTAACATAATTGAAGTTTTAATGTTGCAAAAACTTTACATTTATAACTAACTTTTTAATGTTAATCTTTTAATTTATAACTATATCTTACATTCACATATACATATACATTCACGTCCTTTAATTCCTTTCGGGGTGGACAGAACCTTAAAGAAGCGATAGATACTCCTATGTCACTTTTTAGTATGAATATTGGGGTTGTGATGTCATATGGAACATTGGTGACAGGTTGCTAGCCCATAGCCCAATAAATACACTCGTAGTCCCTTAGTCGTCTCCTACAACATGCCGGGAAGAACGGCAGCTAGTTAGCATTCTTTTTACGTTCCATACATATCAATATACAAGCTACATACATTGTTAATGAATGATAGTAGATTGACAAAAGGAATATATGTGGGTGAAATGCAGGGGGGTTATGTAGGGGCCAATCCAATAGGACATATAACAGTCAGATAGACGATAAATTGAAAAAGGGTCACGTTAGAAGTACCTATAACCGCCGAATGTGTATGAGAAGGTGTATGCCAATGAAGCGAAAGTGGTATGTCAGGATCGGGACAAATGGGGATCCGTGATCAGTGAATCAGACAAGATGTGTATGTATGTATGTAACTAAGAGAATCCTAGCTAGAGGACATACACACACCTCCTCATACACACTCGTCCGTTATACATAGATGTTGTAAATGTATGTTATATATGTTTTTGAGTTATATGTTATAAACATGCGAGCACGCCATTAAGTCAACTAGTACAATTAATGTCAAAAGTGTTAATTCAATTATGCTTAAGCCTTTTTGTGCTTCATGGTACGATTAAGTGCTGGTTTGGGATTCTAGAATAAGTACAAAGTAATACAAAGTAAGTAAGTACTACTGTAGAAGGGTAGGCAGAGAGAGAGTGGGCTTCTTTGACACTCATATACACTCGGCGGTTATAGGTCCTACTTCTAACGTCACCCTTTTTTAATATGTCGTCTGTCGCAATATAATGTCTTATTAAGCCGTCCCCTAAGTAACCACCCTTCCACCTTAACCACATATATACTTTTCGTCAATCTACTATCATTCTGAATAAATAATAATACATTTATCTCAAGGCGAGTGTAGCGTGAAGAACAGAAGAGCATGTAACAAGGTCAATGGGTGTGTTAAGCAGGAGAGATTTGTCATCCGTTCCAGGTGGCCTAATAGTCCCTGCCTATCCCCTTAGGGACGTAGAGGCGTGAATATATGTATGTGTGATAGTATATTGACGAAATGTATACATATTTATGTAAAAACAATGTTGACTAGCTGCCGTTCATCTCATGTTATTATGTTATGTTATTGTTTTGTTATTAGTTATTAATCATGAGTATGTCGCGAATCTCTTAAAACTATGACCTGAATATATATGTATTATTTATTTCCTTTCTATGACTATGGAATGTATGTATGTATGTTTGTGTAGGTTGTCTGTCTACCCCTAAAGGGATTGGGGACGAGTTGGCCGACCATCCCGACTGGTAGCTTACACCTTGCGTACAAGTTCCTAGCAATTAACCGCTTTGCTACAGAGTTTAAGTGGTTAGAAGTGGCTATAGAGTATATTGAATTTATTTTGCTCTACATAAGAAAAATAGAAATACATATTTTTGTAACTATGCCACGGATAATATAATACTACTATGCTATTGTTATTGTTACCTATTAAGATGATGATTTATACAGTTTATTATAAGTGTTCATGAAGTTTATTTAAAAATAAAATACAGACGTGTAAAAGTAAAGTTTTATAGAATGAGGCAAATAATAAATTTAAAACGTTGCACATCGTAAGTGCAGAGAAATATACATAATAAATACAAAGAAATAGATATACCTAATATATACTAATTACTATCGCTATTGGATTAAATAATTGTTTACATACATGTATGTACCGACCATTCTATGAAAAAAAATTACACATACATACAGAAAAAAGTGTCTTAAACATTATTATAGCACTTCTAAACTCTTTTAACCCCCTGGCCCAATATGTCGCCTGGCATGTTTATTTTTACAAAGGCCGCTACAGATGTGCCGAAGCCGAATCGAACCCGGGACCAATTATTAAATTTATGGGATTTTAATGACTGTTCACCCTCTGCGTTTTTTCAACTCGGTTGTTTAAATGTTATTTGTATGTCGTTAGATGGTCAGCGCTTGATTTGTGTCCTACATATACATTCGTTAAGTATAGTGCTTTTTAGTATGGGCGGTGATATGCTAACTAGCTTCCGTTGTGTGTGTATGAGAAGATGTATGAGTGTCAATGAAGCGAAAGTGGTCTGTCAGTGGGACAAATGGGGATCCGTGATCTCTGCCTACCCCTCTACAGGGAATCAGGCGTCATGTGTATGTATGTATGTAGCTGCCGTTCTTCCAAGTTTTAAAAGAGTACTAAGAGACTAGGGGTAAATAGAATTTGTTGAATATTGAGATAAGACACTGTCACCAATCTAGGCCAGGTAGTTAGTACTCAATGTGACAGGTGGTCAGCCATGTCGCCATTTACAAGCACAAACTTTTAACTGTTCGGGAAACATGTAGGTTTCCTCACGCTGTTTTCCCTCACTGTAGAATTAGCGCATTTGATGTTTCTTTTATACTGCAGAGATTCTAAAAATTCATATACATATAATTATTCAGATATAAGATATTATAAAAAAATAATATGATTTCATAAATTCCCGAAACGGGATTTTGAAATGATATTATTGTAGGACACCAATTGAACTAGCCCCTTGCTAAGTACATTTAAGACTTCTGTTCTGTTCAACATAGATTTAATAAATATGTATTTGTCATATATAAGGACGTGAATGTATATGTATATAAGTGTACTATACCGTGACAAGTGTGGTCACAGTAACTATCTTACAAGTACAGGTATTCAAGTACTTGAGACTTAACAATTCGTTGCTTCCATAGTTCATAGTTGCACAAGAGTGTACAGGCGATGTCATACAATATACAGCAGGTGTATTGTATTGTTTAACTGTCCCGTGCTAGTCTGGGACGTAAAAAGAATGCTAACTAGGTGCCATCCTTACGTCCCTAAGGGGATAGGCAGAGACTATTAGGCCACCTGGAACGGGTGACAAATCTCTTGCTTAACACACCTTCTCATACATGCTCTTCTGTTCTTCACGCTACGTACACCCGCCTTGATAAGAATGTCTCCAATTTGATTAAAGTTACTAAAAGAGTAGTGTAAATGGATTTTATTGGGTGATGAGCTAGTAACCTGTTACGAATGTTCAAAATAACATTACAATCCCAATATTCATGCTAAAAAGTGACCTAAAAGATACTATATCCGAAGTTCTTTCCACTCCGAAAGGTATTTAAAGCCGTGAATGTATGTATGTGTTAAGGGTACTAATCAAAACATATATACCATATAATTTGCCCATAAACTATACCCATAGACCGTATATGCTGCGCCTGTACCGTCACGGGCGACAGGCACACTAATAGATGTCTTATCCAGTGTAGAATCGGCCTTAGCATCCGCCTTTGTGAACTTGGCCCCAAGAAAATTACACCGCACTGAATTTCGAAATCATGGAAAAATTACACCTTACTGTACTTTGTGAGTTGAGTTTGTTACGTACATTTGATGTTGTAGACAGAAATTTGGTGATGTAGTATCTCCTTTTTAGCTTGAAAATTGGGGAACATTAGTATTTTCATTTATTAATATGGACACTATTACACCAATTGAACTAGCTCCTTGATAAGTACATTTTAGACTTGTGTTAAGGGTACTAGTCAAAGTATATTTAAGAAATATATACTTATTATACATATATAAATACATAAATAAGTATATATAATCAACGAACAGACTAGAAAGCAGTAGGAAAGCGTAGTTTTTAATTTAGTCTCTATCGGGAATCGAACCCGGGACCTTACGATTAGCGTTCAGGTGCTTAACCAATCGCGCCACGGAGATCGTCAAAATAATATCTCCTAGGTCACTTTTTAGCATGAATTTAGGGTGTCATATGGAACATTTGTGATAGGTTGCTAGCCCATCGCCCAATAGATTCGATTAACCCTAGTACTTTAGTCACTAAGACATGTCGGGAAGAACGGCAGCTAGTTGGCAATCTTTTTACGTAGTTATATCAAATTTTCTATGTTTAATGTTGTTAGTTACCTATATATCAAAATTAGGTGAAATGTCTTACTTCATTTTGTGTATTTCTCAAAATTTTGTTTACCTCTCGAAGCATTTAGGATGTATAGAGATTTATTATGTTACGTTTACCTTAGTTAAATCAACCAGTGTCATTTGTAATATAACATACCTGAAACAAAAATAAACATAAAATTAGATTAAATTGGCATTAAAATCCATTTCCGCAATTGCGGATCACTTACGAACTCGTATAAACATTCACGTCCTTTAATCCCTTTCGGGGTGGACAGAACCTCGGAGATATAATATCTAATGCGACACCTTTTAGCATGAATATTGGGGTTGCGATCATAATGGAACATTAGTGACAGGTTGCTAACCTATCGTCCAATAGATTCCATTCACCCCTAGTCCCTTAGTCGCCTCCTACAACATGCTGTCGGGAGGAATGATAGTTATAAGCATATTTTAAGGTGATGTTTCATTCAACAGTGTTAAACACTGACTATTACCTATTCAGTAAAGGTTTACTCTTCATAAATTGATTAAGTAAATGATAAAATAAATTATAAAAAAACTACATTACGTCACATTAGTCTTTTTTAAATTCCATTACAAAGCGCGCATTAAAACCTCCTTTCGCAAAAAAAGGTTCAAACTCAACCTACTTACTGGAGCGTGTTCCTTAAACATGAGTTATGACGTTTTTGACACATCATGCGAGCTTTTGACATATCCGGCGCTCGAAAAAATGACAGTCGTAGGAAAATTAAAATGGTCGACGGAATAGAATACTATTTATTGTGCCGTTATTTTAGAGTTGGTTTCGAAATTACGTTTTGTATACCTTCTATTTTAACATACGTATTCATTACATCTGTGTCTTTAAGAAGGGTAGTCAGAGATCACGGATACATAGTTTTCTCGATTTTAGAAAAGCCTTTCGTTTCATTAATATCACTCCTCATACATAATCGGTAGTTATTGGTAGGTACTTCTAACGATACAAACGCTTCACGACCTTTTAACTCTTGCGTAGTCACAGGTTCACGTGTCCATCGACGCGATTGCATAATGTATGGCAATAGCAAACTAGCTTTTTAGCAGATAGTTAGCTTATAATGTAATGGGTGGTGTTCTATAGCGCTGTGTATAGGCACTGACTATTATATTGACTATTCCGAAGTAGAGGTAGAAATTAGGTGAAGATAAAATGAATTTGAAAAGGGGATTTGAAAAGGAGTGGCGTTATAAGTATCTATAACCGCCGAGTGTGTATCAGTGTCGATGAAGCGAAAGTGGTTAGTCAGGACCGGGACAGATGGAGATCCGAGATCTCTACCTACTCCTCTACAGGGAATCAGACGTGATGTCTGTGTATGTATATTATTGCATATCCCGATGTATAGGCAAAAATAAGTACAAGATAAAATACATAATATCACCCTTAGGTACCATTTACAAAACGACACTTGCATTCTACAGAAATTCAAGTAGGTGTAATACGTACTTAAGTCCAGGCTAGTAACAATCTAATTACGGTATCTCGGTCATTGAGAATAGAAATCAAATTACATTAACTGTCATTTCGGTTTTTGTCATTAATCATTTAGTGGCTAGTGACTGCGTATGGAATATTTTACATGCAGCTATGAAATTTAGTGGAATGGAGGTGGTATTGAGTTTTACAGTATATATAGAATCATACAATATATAATATCTCATTATAACCTACCTGTTCTCAAAACAGATAATAGTTAGTGCTTGTAAACGGCGACATGGCTTACCACCTGTCACATTGAGTACTGACTATCTGGTTAACACGTGGGTTCGAGGTGGCCATAGAATTACTGCCTTCGCAAATGTGGTGATGAAATAAATATAGAGAAGATATACAACGACTTTATGGCATGTATATATGACATAAATAGAATTTTATATTTTTCTATTTATTTAACTATAAAAAGTAGTAATAATTATTCTAAACCAAATAATATACAGCTATACAACTAAATATAATATATAAATAACAAGTCACACATCAAAGAATAGTAGAAACCAACTTGAAGTATTCCAATCAGATAAACTTCAAACTGCCGTGTTAACATGACTTTTGATTTTATTACCTAATTAGCATCAAAGTAAGGCACGTTTTAAACTTAGAACAAACCTAATTAAGTCGTTAATATTCAAACTAATCGCGTTAATTGTAATCTTATTTGTTTTAAAGGTATATAAATTATTTGGTTTAATTTAACTGGGTAATTAAGATTAGATAAACGCCTAATAAATTGGCTGTAGCCAAGTGGGTAAGATCTTTTCAGTCGCTAACGGTGAGGGAAAACATGGAGGAAACCTGCCTATCCCTCGGGATAGTTAATAGGTAATAGCCAGTACTTGTATACGACGATACGGTTCACTTCTTATCACGTTGGGTGCTGTCTATCGTATGTTTATGTTATGTTAACGGGGTAATTAATATCGGAAAAATAACTCAATAATCGGGTATTTTAACGGCTATAAAGTAGGTTTTGGTGAAACAGTATGATAAAAGTGATTAAAGAACATGAATGTATTTTTATTGATGTATTCTCATTCATTATTAATTTAAGTAGTGTCATAAATATTATTAGGATAATATTAATAAAATTTATGAATATAACTATACTATATACCACATCCACAGTTTACTATTCCATCACTAGGCCAAGGCTACAAATGATCGCAGGTAATTAAGTATTAATGATGAAAAAAAGACATCACATACACGATCAATCATCCACTATTTGGCTATGCTTTGGGGAACAATTCCGGTGCAGGGAATGTTTAATGGCCTTTTTTCAAGCCACTACGCTTTTGATGAGTACCTACCTGATAATATACTTATTTACTCATAATAATACTACCTAAATAACATTAATATACACACTAAAATTTTATTAGAAAAACTAAATAACTGGGCATGCTTCGATTGTTTGGTTGGACATGTTATGCAGATGAATGATAGTAGATTGACAAAAGGAATAAATGTGGGTGAAGTGGAAGGACGGTTACGCAGGGCCAGCCCAATAAGACATAAGATAGTCAGATAAACGCTATATTGAAAAAGGGTGACATTAGAAGTACCTATAAGTGATCTGTCAGCATCGGGACAAATAGGGATTCGTGATCTCTGGCTACTCCTCTACATGGAATAAGGTGTAATGCATGAACTAACATTTATATAATTCGTTTTCAAATGGAACCGAAGCGACGACGCCAAAAAAGCCGATAGTGTTTTGTTTTAGCGCTTTTTCTTCGAAACAATTGAACATCTAGTGGATTGGAAGCGTCGCGTCATTTACATACATCATATTATAACTACATAACATAACATACGCTTCACGACTTGTGTATGCACACTCCCTTTTTTGTGGCGGGGTAGTCAGAAGCTAGAGTATCCATCTCTGAAATTTCGAAGGCATATTAGGTATGAGCCACTCAAAACCCACGTTCTACTAGATAGACAGCACACAACGTGATAGGTAGTGAACCATATCGCCTGCCTATTGACTATCCCAATGGATAGGCAGGTTTCCGCTAACTTAACCTCTATCAATAGACAGACATTCCCTTAAAGTCCCTTAACCACCTCTTACATGTTACGGCAATCTTTTGACCAAAAATTGAGTTCTTCTTGACCCAATAACAACTGTACTCCTAACATCCGTCCTTTAAATACCAAACCAGTAACTCTGACCTCTGAACCGTATAGAATAGTACAGATATAGAGGTCTCACTATACTGGTCTTAATAACTGATACTAAAACCATTTTAACGTGACCTCTGGTTTAAAGGAGATATTTTTAAGCCAGGGGTCTTGAGTCTGGTCGTCCATTCCTTTAATGTTTCAAGACCAGTTTATAAAGGTCTATGTATGTATGGAGAGTGTACATGTAGTGGGGTCACATAGAATGGTCAAGTCACTTGAGAATATTAGGTTTAATGGTAACTTCCTACTTAGGATCTCACAAGTACTGAGATTTGTTCCAGTTATAGATTAACACACACACATATAAACATCACGCTTATCTCTCTATAGGGTAGGTAGAGATCGGGGATCCCTATAACTACATAGTATAAAACAAAGTCGCTTTCTCTGCTTTAGCTTGAGATTACATATACACTCGGCGGTTATAGATGTAAATTCATATTTCTTGAGTATTTCGTTTAGTTAATCGTCATCAGTTATATTAGGTCGACAACTAGAATAAATATTATTAAAACATGACGCCTGTGATCCTGTTCAGGGTAGGCAGACACTGATTGACCACATGGTTTATCAATTTTCTTCGATTCATATCAACAAAATTATATATGGGTGAAGTGGAAGGGCGGTTACGTAGGGTCCGACCCAATAAGACATATGATAGTCAGATAGACGCTATATAGCAAAAGGGTGACGTTAGAAGTACTTATAACCGCCGACTGTATATAAGGAGATAAATAAATATTTATGAGGAGATAAATAGATCTCACAAGCTAAATCCGTAATCTCTGCTTACCCCTTTTTACAGAAAATAGTCGTAACATGTAGGTATATATACTATAAGATGAAAAGTAGGTTTTAATCTAGCACATATAAGTACTATGTAAATACTAGTTTTCTTGTAAGCTTTATCTCTGCCACTCATCTAGAAAATAACGGATTCACTTCCTCTATGTGAGCGATGACGATCGAAATTGATTAGAGGGTAAACAGAATTCATATGTACATATATAGAGTAAAGGTAATATAGGGAAAATGATTAGTACTTCACTACATAGTATAAAACAAAGTCGCTTTCTCTGTCCCTATGTCCCTTTGTATGCTTAAATCTTTGAAACTACGCAACGGATTTTAATGCGGTTTTTTTAATAGATAGAGTGATTCAAGAGGAAGGTTTGTATGTATATAACATCCAGTAAATAGGGGAGTAGGCTATATATTTTATACCCGTGCGAAGCCGGAGCGGGCCGCTAGTATAAAGTATAAAATTAAACTATTTTCCTAAGAACAAATAACGAGATAATCTGTTCTAAGAATTAAAAGAAAGACATGATTGTATGTAATTACTAAGTACTAATATGGTACTTCATTACAACAGTAATGATTTAATGTCTCTATTAATAACATGTTTAGAAAGTAAGCATATACATTCACGTCCTTCAATCCCTTTTGGGGTCGACAGATCTCCATCTGTCCCGATCCTGACAAACCACCTTCGCTTCATTAACACTCATACACTCGGCGGCTATAGGTACTTCTAACATCACCCTTTTTCAATATGGCGTATTAATTGCCGTTACTGATAATATTTGTAGGAATTTATAAAATTACTGTCCGATTACTACGTTAGATCTTTTGTAAAACAATAATAAATATTATAAAAAGCATCAGGATATTTTCAACCACTTTGTCTCGTGCTAGTTTGCCACAAAAAAGAATGCTAACTAGATGCCGTTCTTCCCAGCATGTCGTAGGAGGCGACTAAGGAACTAGAGGTAGATGAAATCTATTAGGCAATATGCCAGCAACCTGTCACCAATATTCTATATGACATCAAAACTCCAATGTACATGCTAAAAAATGACCTAGGAGATATTATTTCTCTGAGGTTCTGTCCGTCCTAAAAGGGATTAAAGAACGTGAATGTATATCTATATATAAAAAGCGTCTAAGAGTATTCACCGTGGGAACAGCAAAAAGTATTAATTTACACAAGAACCGTGTTAACGAATTAGCAAAATGTTTCATCATCCCGCCAAAACGTCAAAAGTCGTTCGACAAGAGAGTTGTCAAAACAGCCGAAGGGCTTGGATATTGAATCAGGTTCAACCGGGTGACTTTTTAATTAATTGCCATTGATGAAAAAAAAAACAATAAAACTGGCGCGAGAAGCAATGAGGTGCGGCGAAGGAGGTTGTGTATAAAGGTTACGGGTTTTGTAACGTAGTTTTTTGTGTAATTTGTGAGAAAACTAATTTAAGTGTACTTTGAAAGACTGCGACGTAAAATTAACACCAACTATCTGCGTTTCCTTCTCACAAGGAATTTAGCTAATGGTTATAAATCCACTGGGTGATGGGTTAGCAACCTGTTACCAATATTTCTTTTCCATACCATCATCACAAATCTGTTAATAATGCTAAAAGTAACCAAAGAGGTAGTATATCTTCGAAATTTTTTTTCGATCATAAATGAGCGGGACACTTATCCCTAGCTACCCCACATAGTAAATGTTTAGGACCACACACAATCTGTGACATTTAGGCTAGCGTTAAACTTGTACCTACCTCTTTCTTGACTTATGACTGGCTGTACAGGTTCGAATCGAGGTCTCAGGGCCCTCCCTCGCCATTTAAAACACAACTCAGATATCGTGTTAACACTAACATACATACGTTTATTCCTTTTCGGGGTGGACTGTACTGTGGAGACATATGTTATTGGTCACTTTTAGCTGGATAGCTTTAAGATGGAATAGTAATGACAAGTTACTAGCCCTTTGCATGAATTTGCCGAATTCTGTACTAGGGTAGGTTGAAATCACGAAGCCCTATTTGATCATTCATTGACATCCAAACACTTTATACACACTCGGCAGTTAAAGGTACTTCTAACGTCACCCTTTTTCAACATGGCGTCTATCTGACACATTTTACGTGTAGAGAATATATTATAATAAAATGAACAGTTACTAAAACATATTATTATAAGTACAAATCAATATTAACATAATCCTAACATAACTATATACAGTTCTTGTATAAAAAAATGGCGCTAAGCCACAATTAAGTCATAAGTGGAAGAGTCCATTTTGAAATCAATAAAATGGACTCGCCCATATATAGATCAACTAATTGGATCCAACAAAGAACGCAGTGGATTGTGAAATGGAAAAAAATGAATTGAATACTTGTTATGCATTTGAATGAGGTAATATTGAGACGTTAGGGCTTGGATGGTAAACATTGATTTGTTTGTATTGGAATTTGGTGATGGGTTGGTAAACTGTCACCTAAACGTACCTATACGAATGCAATAAAAACCCTGATAGTTATGCTTAAGCCAATAAGGAGATATTACTAAAGAATCGAACTTAAATTTTCATCTAGAGCATGTTTTAATAATAATTTTGAGTAAGTTATTCTTCAAAATAGACAATTATTTTGAAAAATAAATATGTACTGACTATTCCTCAGAATATTCAACAGTCAGTGCTTGTTTATGCTGTCAAAAACGGTATACGGTCACGCAAGTTACTGATTATCTAGAAAAAAGTTCGATGTCATATTTGTAGTAGGTATATTAAATATACTAAAATTTGCTCAGTACACACAAACCTCTATCTACAACGTTATGAATATTGGTCTTAAAGTATTTATATCTAACAAAGATCACATTCTACTATCCATTTTCCCCTTTCGCAATGAAATATGTTTTTTTACAATGGCGCGCAAATTTCGTCGGAATAGAGTAATTCAAAGAACCGCGTTTAAAAAAAACGACACGCTCCAAGGCACAGGCTTGTTGCGTTATGCCTGAGGTAAAGGTAGCCACACACGTTTGTGGAAATGCCGTTTTTATGACGCCTGATTATCATCTTGACGAGAGATCTATTGTTTTTAGCGTGGCCATGATTTGTGTAAAAGTTTATTTTTATGGACTTGATAGTTATTATGTCAAGATAAAGCCTGAGTCGTAATTCAGTTTACTAAGTTGTTAGTAATATTATAAGTTAGATTCCTTAGTAATTTTAATTATTCTGTTACATGTTTATGAATATCTTATATTTTATTATATCTACTAATTTTATTTCATCGTTATATTAGAAATAACATAAAATATAAACAAATAAAAATTCAGAAAATCATATGCCAACAAGCTCTTATTTAGAAAATTATGAACATACGCAAATAACAATATTTAATAAAATATTTTTAATTACCAATAATAGTAATTATAACGCATACAGTGTGCAGTCAGCTTTAGGCTTCGAGTAACCGTGGCATAAAAAGTGGTGTATCCACTGATATTTGGCATAAAAAATCAAGTCCCAGTCTTGTTTTTTAAAAGAGTGAAAGGTTTTATTATTGTTCAATTCCCGCCTTAATATCGTATTGAAAAATCTGCTTATGAAAAATAATTTTTAATATTTTGCGATTTAAACTTGATTATATAGTGTATTTTTGTTATTATATTATAGATAGACTTCACGGCTATCATCCTATGGGATATTCAGAGGTTTGTATGTCCATTTCGTTTCGTTCATAGTAAAATTGTCTTAAACATTTTCTGATATTATTACATTTATTGGACATACAACTTAATACATATAATTACGTCGTTGTATATATTTAAAAGTAGACAGAATTTCGTAAACGTAATTATTACTATCTTTTCTTTACTGATATAAGAATATTATGGCTTTACTATTTTTAACATATTTGATTCGTTATGATCAAAAAATACATAATAAGGAATATTAAAAGACTGTAGGTATCTAGAATCTAGATTAACTTTAGTCCCTTCTAACATTAAATCGAGACGAAAGATAGCTAGTTAGTATCATAGACCAATATACACACATACACATCACGCCTGATTCCCTGTAGAGGTGTATGCAGAAATCACGAATCCACATCTGTCCTGATCCTGACAAACCACTTTCGCTCATACATCTCCTCATACACACTCGGCGGTTATAAGTACTTAGAACAATATATATAAATATATTTTATAATACACTGTATGTATGCAAGAATTTACTGCAACAAGTAATGACTTTTATTAACTTTTACGCAATGCTAAACAGAGATGCAAATAGCAAATCGCGGTAGGAGCGAGCGAGAGGGAAGTTTCAAGGTGATCTACACTTCAAGTTACTGACGTTGTGTTTATTATAACGGCGGTTACAGGTTCGATTCCCGAGCGGGGTATTTAGGGTTCATACATACATACATAGCACGCCTGATTCCCTGTAGAGATCACGAATTCCCATCTGTTTTGATCCAGACAAACCATTTTCGCTTCATTGACACTCATACACATAACATATATTATGTGGTTATATTTAGAGCACGTATGAGAAGGTTAATGGGTGTGTTAAGCAAGAGATTTGTCACCCGTTCCAGGTGGCCTGATAGTCTCTGCCTATCCCGTTAGGGAATTATATTATATTATATATATTAAAAATATGTTATGCGGATGAATTATAGTAGATAGATAAAAGGAATATATTATTATGTGAGTGAAATGAAAGGCCCAATCCAATAGGACATATGACAGTCAGATAGACGCTATATTGAAAAACCGTGATGTTATAAGTGCCTAGATAATAGTGAGTGCTTGTAAATGGTGACATGGCTTACCACCTGTCACATTGAGTACTAACTATCTGGTCAACACGTGGGTTCGAGGTGGCCATAGAATCCTGAATCTCTGACTATCGTTTGTGACAGGTTACTTGTCTATCGTCCAATAGATAGTTCTTATTATTTATATACGTGTTAATGCCAATAAAAATGCTAATAATATTACACTTTTTATAATATGGCGTTAGCATTTATATATTTATTGCTTTTCCCATACATATGTTAATATTGTGATTAAATTAACATAAGTACATGGTCCTTTGCTAGGTTGGGACGTAAAAAGAATGCTAACTAGCTGCCGTTCGTCCCGGCATGTCGTAAGCGATCAATGGTAAATACAATACTATTGGGTGCTGTGCTAGCAACCTGTCACCATTGTTCCATTTTGACATACAACCCCAATATTTATGTATAATGATACATGTGTTGCATAATGATACATCCACATATAGAGTACAGACTAGTATATAATTTATTTTATTGTCATATTCATTAAGACACTTCTGTCTACCTTTAAAAGGATTACACCCGTTACCTTTTCTACCCTCCGCACAATTACGTCTTAATCTATACTCTATCTTGACACATTGTCAAATGGGGTGAACAGAAGGTAAAAAACTTCACGCTACACTGCCTTACTAATTTCGAAAGGAGTATTTTTTGCTGACAGACAAATGTATTAGTTATTTTAGTCCCCAACTAACATATTTAATTAGGAGTTTCCTATAACCCTATATAATTTCGGAGTGGACAGAACCTCGGAGATGTAATATCTTCTAGGACACTGTTTAGCATAATTGGGGTTGTATGTAATAATGGAACATTGGTGACAGGTAGCTATCACATCGCCCAACAGATTCTATTTACCCCTAATCCTCTTGCCGGGAAGAACGGCAGCTAGTTAGCATTATTTTACATCCCAGACTAGTAAAAGACGGAGTTAAAGGAAACAACAAACCATTAACCCTAGCGGAGTAGTCAGAGGTACAGATTTACATCTCCGCAATCGCGGAGGTAGTATTTCTATGGCCATACAATACACCTGCTATATGACAAAGCTTCTTGCAGAGCAGATAGGCACTTATTCACTTTCGATGCGGCCAGTTATGCCGTGGCGTTGTGGGTTTTTTATAGACTTTTCCTACCTACCTACTAAGGCGAGGAGCGTGACGGCGTAGGGTGAGTATCAGTTTGTGGTTCTTTGGGACACATAATATTATAGTTATTATATATATATAGTATTTTAGCAATATATGTTGTTCAAAGCTTTTTGTTTGTTACCTACAATAAAGATTCATGTTTGTTTACCATCTGTAAGGAACATTTCGTGTGTGTCTGCTTTGGGAGTCAATTTAGAACATAACATGTTTATTATATAATTTAATCTTAAGACGATTGTAACACATTTATTAAACAAAATAAATTAATTAACCTTTAGTAAGATACTCACATTGATATAATAATATGAAATAGCAAATTATGCATGGGAAAAAATAACACTTGGGTTCACGGATATGTTTTTAGGGAGAGTGAATTGGGATGTGTGTTATAAGAAGGCTTAATAAGGGTAAATGGAATCTATTAGGTGACGGGATGCAGACACGTCAGTTTTTGCGTTAGTCGCTTCCTACGATATGGTGGAAGAACGGCAGCTAGTTAGCATTCTTTTTACGTCCCAGTTAGTACGGGACAATATGTATGTAATAATAACAGCCATGTTGAAAACTGAATTGATTGACAGCAAGTGATAATAGCGAGACTTAGGTTTCACTTTATCTAGACCGTTTCCTTTGCATGCAAATGATACCTAAAAATAGGTAGCGATAAGAAAACGGGTCGTATATTGTTTTTATTTTTATTGTCATATAACCTGTCACTAAGTCCTATAGTTAGTGACAGGTGAAGTAATACATTATACTTTGTAGATACTTTGACATATTATATTATTATTCGGTTTAAAAAACTTTAAACAATTTTACTAACATTAAACGGTGCGGTGTCAATCTCCACAGTTTTGTTACTTCGAACCGAACTTCGACTAGATATTCAAAATGTGACAGTTGGTTAGCCATTTACAAGCACTAACTATTTCCCCACAACAACTACAACATTTTCCCCACTGCATAGTCACCGTAGCTCAAAGTCCCGCGCATTTCCATACAATGGTGTTTCTCTATAACCTTGATTCTTGAGCCTAAGTACTAACTTAGTACTATCGGATGGATCTCAAGTCTATACCTAAGTATAAACCTATAGGTATAATATATTGAAAAAGGGTGACGTTAGAAGTACCTATAAACGCCGAGAGTATGGATGTCAATGAAGCGAAAGTGGTCTGTCAGTGGGACAAATGGGGATCCGTGATCTCTGCCTACCCCTCTACAGGGAATCAGGCGAGATCTGTATGTATATATATTCACGCCCTTTAATCTCTGCGGGGATGGACAAAAACTTGGAACAAAAAACTTTATAGTATGGATTAATGGATTTATGGTTTGTCTTCTTACATAAGGGTTTAATAGTGACTATATATCGTCGTGTGTCCCAAGGTTCTGACCACCCCAATAAGTAAGACAGTCGTAACGTTAACTGGCATCAATTAGTACACGCAACTAAGTACTAATTGACCTTAAGGTGTGACAGGTGTATAGTGCCATAATATTAATGGCGTTAGACTTTACGACTGTATTAGAGCGTGAGTTAGACAGGAATGTAAGTGTCTTTTTATATAGAGTAGTAATAGTCAGAATCTCACGTGATAGGTGGTGGAAAATTCGTAGTGTAAAAATACTGACTATTACTAGTTCGAAAGAATAGGTAGGTTTGCGAAAGAATTGGGTAAAACATGATGTATATATAATTTCATTTCTTTGCCCAATAAAATCCATTTACCCCTAGTCCCTTAGTCGCCTCCTACACCTCATACACTCGGCGGTTATATGTACTTCTAACGTCACCCTTTTTCAATATGGCGTCTATGATACTGTCTTATGAATGTATAAGGTTTTAGATCGCCTTGATTAATAATCTAACACTACTAGATGTCACTACGGTGCTTATTAAGATAGCAGTAAACATTTATAGAATGGTAATAAAAGTTAAAACGTAAACACGTTTGATGGAAAATGAGTCATGGGACCAGACTTGTTAGACAGGATGCAGTGCCTAGATTGTGCCTAGTATTTATATAGTGCCTAGGTATTGGTCTGTATAGGACTGTGGGTTTGGACCCTTGAATAATATTGGTAGAAAAATGAACAAAATATTTTGTATATATGCAATAGGATAATGTGTAGTCTGGGACGTAAAAATAATGCTAACTAGCTGCCTTCCTTCCCGGCATGTCATAGGAGGCGACTAAAGGATTAGGGGTAAATAGAATCTATTGGGTGATCGGCTAGCAACCTGTCACCATTGTTCCATTATGACATCACGACCCCAATATTCATGCTTAAATTTACCTTGGAGATATTTATATAACCGAGGTTCTGTCCACCCTGAAAGGGCATAAAGGATGTCAATGTATGTAAGTAATACGGGTACAAAAAGGTGTGATTCGTGAACGTTGTGGTTTCAAAGAAGATTTAGTGACGAAAATAGAGAAAGGTATGTTAAGGTGGTTTGGGCACAGAGCGGATGGATGAAAGGAGGGTTACAAAAGAAATATGTAAATCCAAAGTGGAAGGTAGAGTTGGACGGGGTAGGCTTAAGAACTTATACAGATCAAATTGGAGACATTCTTCTCAAGGCGGGTGTAGTGAAGAACAGAAGAGCATGTAAGAAGGTTAATGGGTGTGAGTGAAGCAAGAGAGATTTATCTGGTCTCATCTGGTGTTTTGTTGTTTTAATTCCGAATACAAATAGTTTTCCTCACGATGTTTTGCCTAACCGAAATAAATAAATACATACATACAAGGTTATCATTAATATTGTAGCCTCTTAGAGTACCTTTCTAATTTTGTATCTTTATTATTACGTGTATTGTGTATATAATTATTGTTTAGTACTTTGAGAGCAACCTTCGTTATTTTGAAGCCATTCACTGTAGCAAAAATACATTAAAACTAGCTACCGTGCTTCCCTGCATGTCGTAGGAGGCGACTAAGGGACTAGGGGTCAATTAAATCTATTGGAAAATGGGCTAACAACGTGTTACAATATTCTATATTAATGTCTGTAAACGCTTCACGACTTGTGTTTAAGCACTCCCTTTTTTATTGTGGCGGGTTAGTCAGAGGTTTGAATGGCCATCTCCGAAATTTCGAAGCCATGTTAGGTATAAGCTACTCAAAGGCGTTGTTATAAGTGATATAGGAAATATTATGTCTTCATATTTCTGTCCAACATGAAAGGGATTAAAGGACGTGAATGTATATGTATGTTGGACCAAAAATCGTAGTCCTATAACGTTACACACCTAATCTCTTAGGTTCTAGTTAATATCCTGTTTTTAAATCGTCAAGTCATTTCTATAAGAGCTTATATGTATTTCATATTATCAATAAGATTTTCGACTTGTCAAGTTTCAAATTAAGTTTAAATAAAGTTTTTTCGTTTTTGTTATTTTTAAAAAATGTTAAGGGTATTAAAATCCTCAAAAAAAAACTTAAATTTTGTATTTGTTTATTAATATAAAAGCAAAAACAGATTAAATATTAATTTGGTATGATGTAGCCATAAAAAATGAACCTACTCCGTAAGTTTCCTTAGATTATTAAAATAATAAATAAATAAATATTGTATATAAATATTGGCTTAAGTAAACAAGAGTAAAAGTTATAACTTTTTTATTTTTAACAATATCATTATGAATGTAATGTTAACTTTCAAAATAATTTCTTATCACTTTATGAACATGGATAGATATATTGTATTATTGGAATATATGTGACTGAAGTGGAAAGGCATATTGCAGTCAGATAACATATTGAAAAAGGGTAACGTTAGAAGTACGTATAACTCCATGTAATGAGTGAAGCGAAAGTAGTTTGTCAGGATCGGGACAGATGGGGATTCGTGATCTCTGAACGCGCTTCTACAGGGAAACGAGATATGTATATACATATGTATGTTTATTACTATTACTTCCAAGGTATAGGAAATTGTCATGAATTAACCTACTTATACATCAGAATAGTTAATATTCTGCACCTACTGCGAAGTTACTGGTTCTATGGCCACCTCAAATCTATATTATACATAATGACCATATGTTTAGTAAAATTTGTATGCTACTCTTTCATTCTAAGCAACCCAGATAGTCAGTACTCAATGTGACAGGTGGTAAGCCATGTCGCCATTTACAAGCATTTAAATTTTTTATTACATTTTCCGGAGAATAGATATTCTAACTCTATATAGATATATGTTTGAAGTTTCAAAACTGAGTCAAGTGTCATTGTAAATATTATTGTTTCCAATCGTAACATAACCATTTTATTTAAAAATCATGTACGAACGGAAATACCCAATAGTAATCATGTATAGAAATATAAATATATAAAATGGCGCCTACTAGTTCAAACCGCCGCATCACTCTCTCTTTAAGAAACATGACTTTCCAATTTCAAAAATCACGCCCTGATTGGCTGTCACACGGCGGCCGTAGACCAATGACCGCTCGTCAAATGTCGTGACTACGCGGTTTTCTTTATGGCGGGCCCAAAAAACACAAAACACATTTGGTAGATAGCGCCTTTTTGTTCCGAGCCCGATACAAATAATAACAAAGCCGGTGAAAAAGGTCGTAAGCGGCACAAAAGATGTAATGAAGAAAATATCGGCGCAACCGCTTCCGTTGCGTGGCTCCTGCATTTTTTCTTTGTTCTCCGATGGGAGAAAAAATTGAATTGAGCTCCACAAAAGATTGTTATATTGTTACAGGTATTCCATTGGTTTTTTTCTAAATCGAAACTTTTGATTGACAGACGCTGTTACATTCAGCCGCGCAATGAGGTTTTGATTCGATATATAACCTTCTTGCGATTTGCCTCGGTTGATTTTGTAACTGTAATGTGGCTACTAAATTGAGTGAGCCTTGGATATAATTGAATTGGCCTAAATAATAAAAGATATATATTTTAAAATATATATTTGTCAATAATATTCCATATTACCCATCACAATTCTATTAGTTATATTATAGTATTTGGCGACCTCCGTGGCGCGATCGCTTAGCTACCTGAACGCTAATCGTGAGGTCCCAAAGATTTCCGGTGGAAGCATAGTTAAGAACTAGGCTTTTCTACTGGTTTCCAGTCTGATCGTTGATTATATATGCTATATATGTATTTATCTGTATAGAATATGTATATATTTCTTAAATATACGTTGCTTAGTACTCTTAACACAAGTATTGAATGTACTTACCAAGGGGCTAGTTCAATTGGTGTAATAATGTCGAAATATTATTATTATTGTTACTAATACAAATATTATGACATAAAAAGGGTTTAAAGGACGTGAATGTGTATGTACATAATAATTGTCCAATAATTGCAAAGACACATAATATTAATTGCTTTCTATCGTAATTGCCGTGTACGACCACTTTTATACGTCCTTAGAAGTTGACACCTGTCTTTATGACATTTGCAATTTCGTTTTATTTTTATTTATTTGCACTGCCGATTAATGAGCATAAGAAATGTTCATTATGCTTTTATTTGCAATAGATAATAGGTACTAAAAAGTATGAGTACATAATTATGTGTCCAATACTTGTCTGTGGCGTCAAAATAATGCAAACTAGATGCCGTTCTTCTCGGCATGTCGTAGGAGACGACTTAGGGACTCGGGGTTAAGGAATATATTGGGCGATAGGCTAGCAACCTGTTACCGGTATACCATATGACATCACAACCCCAATATTCTTGCTTAAAAGTGACCTAGGAGATATTATCGTTCTGTCCACCCTAAAACGGATTAGAGGACGTCAATGTACATGTATCTTAACGCACAAAACGAAGTGTATAGGGTACTTTAGTAAACAATTGGAAAATTGTCCCCAATTACCATCAATTGTCAATTGTAGACCATATGGGTTACTAACATAGGTACATTCGCGACTGTTTAACCTTGTGAGGTAGTCAGAGGTTCAAGTGTCTATCTCTGAGAATAGTAGTCTTATGTATTATTTATACGTTTACGACTATTTAACCTTAGCGGATAGTCAAAGGTTTGAAACTGTAGTCAGTGTCACAGGTGGCGATCGATAGTCTCTGCCTATCCTGTTAGGAAAATAGAGGCGTGAATATCTGTGTTTGTTACCTATATTATAGTGTTATTTTATAGATATAATATAGCTATAGTTTATTTTTCAAATATTCACTTAATTTTTACTTTGGTCATAAATTTCTGTTATTTCGCAAAAAAATTGCGCGGCAAACAGTTAGGTGTCAAACGTCAAAATCCACAGACCAAAAAGAGAGTTAAAATCAAAGGGGCTTTCACACCGCCGCTGTCAGAACACAAAAAGCAACATGATAAGTTGACAAAACATTACGAAAGACCGCCGCGAGTTGTGTTGGTGAAAAAACTCATTTATGACCATTCGAAACGTCATGTCATGATGTTGAAATTATGATGGATTACCGGAGCCGCTACCGTGCGCTTTCCATTGCCGCGGCGCGTAAATAAAAAAACGACGGCCATTTTGAAAGTGGCAGGAAAATGGATTGCCCGCGCTTTTTGAACTGACGTCTGGGATGAAAATCAATTTTATTCATTTTATAAACTGGAATAGAATCTATTGGGTGATAGGCTAACTATCTCCCACATATATTCCTTATCAAACTATAAATTAGTGCTTAAAGTGACCAAGGAGATGAAAGACTATAGTAAATTGTGCAAACTTCACATAAACTTAGTTCATTAGACATCGTTTCTCTAGATAGTCAATAACCGACTTAACTTATGTCTTTTTCTGACTATTACCTATCCAGAATCATAGGCAAGTTTCCTCGCGATGTTTTCCCTTACAAGTAAGTTTATCTTAAAACTCGTAGGTTCATCTTTTTTTCTTACATCTTCCAACACCTCACAAAAATACAGTACAGAATCACAAAGTTTGTGAAAACCTTTATAATTGTTTATTGTCTGTCTTCCAAACAAAACTCACACATGAGAAATTGAATTGAAATGTGTCAAGCATTGTGTAGGTACCAATGGCAATTTTAGATTAATTTCGTTGTTTTTTGTGATAGGGAAAGAGAATTTAATACACTTTCCCGGTCCGTGTGCGTTTAAGGTGTAAACACAATGGGAACCATATTTATCAATAAAAAGAATGCTAACTAGCTGCCGTTCTTCCCGGCATGTCGTAGGAGGTGACTAAGGGACTAGGGGCATAGGGATCTATGGGACTATAAGCTACGTGTCATAAATGTTCCATATAACATCAAATTCGCGAAAATTATGCTAAAAAGTGACCTAGGAGATATTATATCTCCGAGGTTCTGTCCATCCCCAAAGGGATTAAGGGAGGTGAATGTATGTATATGTATGCATATAACTACATTTAATACATATGCGTGTTTGCTAGGTAGGTATTCTTAAATCTTCCCAAAAACCGCCTACATGTGACGAAATGTTCAACATAACCTTAAAATATTGTTGTGACCGTAAATAATATCGTAAATTATAATATAACTTCACTACAATGACTTTTACTAGAATAATCTACCCTGAACCCAATCTCATACAAAACGTGACAAAAGGGTTACATAGCCCATACCTCTGATCGAAAATAACTACCCAATACTGAAGTGATGTCACCCACATTTTCCCAAAAGTATCGATAAAACAATATCGACAGTAACACTTGAGAATAATACATACATACACATCACAATTCCCTGTAGAGGAGTAGGCACAGAACCCCATTTATCCCGATCCTGACAGACCACTTTCGCTTCATTGACACTCATACACACTCGGCGGTTATAGGTACTCCTAACGTCACCCTTTTTCAATATAGCGTCTATCTGACGTCATATGTCTTATGGGTTAGCCACTACTTGAGAATTAGTTATATTAAACATGGATTGATTCGTCATAATACAACCGTGATGAATGAGTAATAGTTGATACACACACACACATACATACATACAAAAGTGTATGTGTGTGTACGAGACTGCTAACCGTGGGATTTTAATGAATATAGACTGGTGAATAAACTAGAAATGGCAGGTATTTATTGAAGCGTTAGCCGAGTCGTAATAACTAGTTTACGACAACTTTATTTCGCGGTATTGTGGGCTGCTAATATGGGATTTTCATAGTGTGTCTATTTGTCTTTTTATTGATATCGATATATGAATGGTTTTAGTTTGTAATGAACATTATATTATTATTTAAAATGGATTCATAATGTGTGTGTTTTGATTAATAACATGATACAGATTTTCGTTATTTCTTACTATACAGTCTATACAGATATTTTTTTAGAATAACTATTAGCTTTATTTATTTAATAACCATTAACACATTAATATAATTTTTAACGTATAGTTCATTACATATATTTTTTATAATTAAAAATATAACAAGCCCTCAAGGCCTCATCAATATTATCTCAAAATTTTAAGTTTTAAAACCCTAATAAGATATAATACATTTACGCACTGTATTAATCTTAATTGAAACCTTTACCTAACACACGACTAAAAAACCCAACACCCAAGTATTATTATTCCTATAAAAAAAATATCCTTCATCTAAAAACCGCACCATCTAAAAAATTCCCCACTCTACGGCCTCCAACGCAAAGAAGTTCAGGTTAATTTTATTATAATTTAATATTTTCCAGACGCAGGCCCTTGCTAGCTCTTTGAACGTCCCGCTCTAGTGATGGGCTTTTTATCGATAACGTCGTAAAGGCTTTTATTACTAATTATTTGGAAAATAGCGACACTAAAATAATACGGTTTGTTTGTTTATGTTGTTAATGTTTTTGTAGTTATATTTAGGTATTGGATAATAGGTTAAAATATATTCTCTGTCTAGAATTAAATCAATAATAATATTGTACGCTTACATATAACAGTCTCTTAACGACTTGTGTATACACACTCGCTTTTCTATTGTGGCGGGATAGTCAGAGGCTGAAAACCCATGTTCGAAATTTCTAAGGCGTGTTAGGTATGAGCCACTAAAAGCCCGCGTCACTATAGACAGCACCCAACCTGATAGGTAGTGTACCATATCGCCAATAAAATGTGTCAATAATCGTTTAATTATCTCATTAGTAATATCTTTACACGTAAAAAAACAATTGATTTGCGAAAAATGGATAAAAATACATTAATACTCGTAATAAAATAAAGTCTCTGTATTTAATGTTTCTCATTTCAGAACTCTATAACCATTAATGTCACACGTAAATACGCAATAAACATATGATATAACATTATTAAATACGGCAATAAAATTTATGTATTTAAAATAGAGATATAAAACTATTTTATATCGATTTAATACTAATTACCAGTATCAGTCCATATACTCGTAAAAGGGAATCCCGTTCGTTCTGGGGCCTAGGTCCACTAATGCGTTTTGCAAAATAATAGTTCAATATCACTTCAATAATGGTGTAAAGTTGTTAGTGGAATAGAAAAAAAATACAAATTTCGATACTTTAAAAGTCAAATTTTGCACTTAAATACTTTTGATGGCATGAATGATTAAATTTGACACTCGCTAATCCACTACCATTTGCACACTGTTACTGAAGTACCATTTTGTTAAATTGGTATGTCGTAGGAGGCGACTAAGGGACTTTATTGAGCAATGGCTTAGCAATCTGTCTATTTTCATGCCTCTTTAAAGGGTCGGGAATTTATATATTTTTCATGTGTTTGAGTATAGTATTAATTATCACTTTTATTAAACGAATACTTGGGTTTATTTATTAAAAATCAACTGTATTAGTCTCAACGGATTGGTGTACGTAGTGTGTGTGGAAGTAAGATAAATTGGTCAGGATCGTTGCAGGTGACGATCGATAGGGTCTGCCCATCCGTTTATGGACATGGAGGCGTGAATATATCTATGCATATAGGCATTAAACTAAATATTTGGGTTTATTTATTAATAGTCAAATATCTTGTATCTCAGGTTATATTTTGATTGTTAATAAACTATTTTTTTAACTTTATATATTACCTTTTTATACTGTAGGTAAATGCTATTTCAATCACACGACAACAACATCGACTAAAATTCAATATCGTACTCTGCTTATATTGTTATAAACTCTAAATTATCGACAACTCAACATTGTTGCTCAAATCTATCGATAAATCTCTCCACATCCCTATAGCTGATTCAGAGTGACAAAAAAGGCAATCAAGCCGTCTCGCTCACACAGAAGTCTTTTCTAATAAAGAGAGACAAATGTAAAGCTTTTTTACTTTAGCACCATAAATAAATTCATTTGTAGTGTCATTTTTACGACGTATTGTTATCAGTGTATTGAATTAAGATGCCTGAAGTTGTACTATGTGGAATGTACAGATTCTTATATGTTAAGTGATGTTCATTTAAGACAACAACAAGGAATATATAAAATTTTAAGATATCCGACATTTTGATTTATAACAGGTGTAACAGAAAAATTTACATTTCGCGTAAAAAATATTTTAGACTACAGTACAGTTTTCTAGTTCGCAGATTTTTAGCATTTTTATAAAAGCGGCAATATTTATAACCTAAAAATATATTGTATCAAAACAAATTAGTCAAGGTACAGTTGAACGGAAAATAGTTAATATTATTAGTAACTTTACCATTTTGCATGTATTAGTCTTAGTTCAGTGGTACGTGTGACAAATTAGGTAAATATATTATATCACAACGTAGGTTTTCTTATTATTACTTTTATTATTTTTCTTAAAAATTTATACTACTTTGCGTCGAATTTTCAAATTGGCATCATCTATCAAATATTATTTACAATTTAGTTTTTTCACATTATCATTTTGTGTTCTTTGATTTATTTTTTGCGTTCATTACTGTTTTGTTTGCTTAATAAATTAATTTAGACTAATAATTCGAGACCGCAGGTGCCGAGATTAATCAAATTATTAAAACATTTTTATTCTTTTATAATCTGCGACTTATAGAGATATCTTAGTAGTTGCCTTTCTTCTTAGTCACTATAAATATAAATTAAAATAAGGAGTGAAGAACTGGAAGTGTCTTCGATATGTCATTTTAATGCCATATCAATCCAGATAGAATAAATAAACATGTGAATATTAATAAATAAATGAGAAACATTTTTCTCCACACCTGTACTCCAAACTTACCTACACATTCGCCTATTCCTTTTATAATTATCGATAAATCGTTGATAGGCGTGACCGACTACGCCGAATACTATATCGGTGGGAAACATCGATATTTTGAATCGATACTACCGTTATGAAGAAATCGATTTTTTGGTCAAAAAGACAAACGCGTTCACGACCATTAACCCTTGCGGGGTAGTCTGAGGTTCAGGTGTCCATCTCCGCAAATGCGAAGGTAGTAATTCTATGGGCACCTCGAACCCACGTGTTGACCAGATAGTCAGTACTCAATGTGACAAGCCATGTCGCCATTTACAAGCACTGATTATTAGTTATTTGGAATATATTTATGTCCTGTGCTAATCTGAGACGTAAAATAGCTATCTTTCTTTTCTTGACGAAGGAGGCGACTAAGGAACTAGAGGTAAATGCATTGAGCAGTGGGCTAGCAATCTATTACCAATTATGATGTCATTACAAACTTTCTGTATGTAAACTGTACTTATAATATTATATAAAATATGTCTTTATACATTAACATATGCATACATACACATCATGCCTGATTCCCTGTAGAGGGGTAGGCAGAGATCACGGATTCTCATTTGTCCCGATCCTGACAGACCACTTTCGCTTCATTGACATTCATACATCTTCTCATACATTCTCGGCGGTTATAGGTACACCTAACGTCACCTTTTTGACAGTATAGCGACTATCTCACTGTTATATGTCTTATTAGGCCGGCCCCTACGTAACCGCCCTTCCACTTCACTAACATATACATACACACATATATACATAATTTAAAATATTATAAATATGGTTGATAAAAGAGACCATTAAATACATATCATACAAAAACAATAAATAAGATTTAGTACCTTATAATTCCGTCCACCCCTTTTATCATGTACTTAAAGAACCAAAAAACCTTTTGTCATCATAAACAAACATTTGTACAACAAAAACATGCAATTAAGTAAGGCAGAGTAGTAATTAATGGAAACAATTTTTCTATTCCGTTAACCGCCTACTATATCTATTTTAATAAATATTACGACCTCTTTCACTTTTGTATAAGACAGGGAATTAAAGATATGGCGTAAAAAAATTCATTAAACATAGGATAGAAGAAATACGCGTTTCTTCTGCTGTCTACATTTCAAACCCACGTGTCGACCAGATAGTTAGTACTCACTGTGACAGGTGGTCAGCCATGTCACCATTCACAAGCACTAACTATTACCTATTCGGGAAACAGGTAGGTTTCCTCACGATATTTTTCCCTTATCGTAGTATTCGACGCATTTACATAGAAGGTCATTAAACTTCATTCCCATTTGTACATGCTCATTTGATTTGAAGCCTGTACCCACTGATACAGAGTCAAGCCCCAAACAACTGAGCTACGTCGAATCTAGTTCAATTGGTGTAATCACTACATAGTATAAAACAAAGTCGCTTTCTCTGTCCCTATGTATTAAATCTTTGAAACTACGCAACGGATTTTGTTGCGGTTTTTTTAATAGTTAGACTGATTCAATAGAAAGGTTTATATGTTAAATAACATCCATTAAATAGTGGAGTAGGCTATATATTTTAAGTCGGAGCGGGTCGCTAGTTATAAAGAAACTAACCTGGGTCTGCGTAAGTCCAAGACTAGCCGCTAATTCAGCCCGCTCAGGTAACGCCAGGTACTGAGTCCTCTGAAACCTTCGGTTCAGCTGCTGCAACTGAAGAGAAGAGTAGATGGTGCGGGGCTTCCTCATCTTCTTCCCTTTGCCGTTTACACGAAGACCAGGGTCGTCTGATAGGCCGCATTTTTCTGTGGAGAAGAATAGGCGTAAGTTGGCGAGAGAGTTTTGAACGAGGTAGCTTATAAATTCCATACATACATAGACATCATGCCTGATTCCCTGTAGAGGGCAGAGATCACGGATCCCCATTTGTCCCACTGACAGACCACTTTCGCGTCATTGACATTCATACATCGTTTACACTCTCGGCGGTTAAAGGTACACCTAACGTCACCTTTTTTCAATATAGCGTCTAACTAAATGAAGAATATAAATTCCATTTTCCATTTAAATACTAAAGTTTCTCATAAGGGACATAGGGCCTTCAACAAAGCACCAATATTGTGCGAAGACTTAAATATCAGCCTATGGTAAGCCAAGACCGAGAGCCTCCTTTTTGACTTATAAATACTAAATATTTACTAAATATATATAATGCACTACTAAATATATTGACTTATAATAGGATTTACTCTTTAGTAAAACTTATGAATTTTTTAAATGCGTAAGTTTAGACGCCGCTATATCAATTAATTCTATTACATTTAGTCAGATAGACGGCATATTGGAAAGTACCTATAACCGTCGAGTGTATGAGGTCTTTAAGTGTCAATGATACGTAAATGTTTTGTCAGGATTGGCATAGATGGTGCTACGTGATCCCTGTTTACTCCTCTACAGGGAATTAGGCTTGATGTATAAGTCTATTGAATTCATGGGTTACCTAATTAAAACTTTACTTAAGAATTTTTCAACCATCCTTTATTGATATTTTAACTAATACCCTATAGTTCAAGAGTGTTTTCTGAGACTATTTATGCTACCATTTCAGGAACTACGGCCTACTGTATAGTATTATATTATCTGTGCTACGGCTATCATTCTAATACATATGTACTTTATGAACCTATATCATACCATACTTAGTAAAGAATATACCATATCCCAAACAACCTTTACCAAAACAAACCTTCTTAACCAGCTGATTCACTCTTTCAAGTCCCCGATTAACAAGAGTCCTTATCAAGGAATCGCCCCTCGTAGTGGCGTCCTAATACATCAACCTTTTAAAGTACACACCCAGAAAAAGAGAATTGAATGTAAGAGGCCACTAAAATAAATATTTCCCCTTCTTTCAGTATGGGATTGTGATATGGGACGGTTTAGTTGTTTTATCTGGCTTCGCTCGCTTAATATTAACTTTTTTAATATGTCTGGGACGTAAAAAGAATGCTAACTAGCTGCCGTTCTTCCCGGCATGTCATAGGACTAAGCGTATATGGAATCTATTGGGCGATAGGCTAGCAACTTGTCACCAATGTTACATGTTGTCATAAGCCCAATATTCATGCTAATAAGTGACTAAAGAGATGTTTTCAAGTTTCCAAGGTTCTGTCCATCCCGAAAGGGAATAAAGTACGTCAATGTATCAGTTGTGTGAACGCATTATGTCAGGACCACTCGACGGCATAAATAATAATAAAACTAATGTAAGTATTTATTAAACTAACTTGCAAAATAGCTATAATCTTGTTGGGATATTTTAAGACGTGAGTACGAGATTATGATTCAATGGAATATTTCCACCAATATGCTAGCAATTTACACCCAACCATATTCGACGACCTCCGTGGCGCGATCGGTTAGACGCCTGAACGCTAATCGTGAGGTCCCGGGCTCGATTCCCGGTGGAGGCAGAGTTAAGAATTAATCTGCTTTTCAGTCTGGTCGTTGATTATATACGCCATATAAGTATTTATATATAAATAATAAGTATATATTTCTTAAATATACGTTAACTAGTACCCATAACAAGTCTTAAAGGTATTTAGCAAGGGACTAGTTCAATTTGTGTAATGACGTCCCACAACATTATTATATCAACACCCAATCCTTACACGATAGTTCTATCACACCCAACACCCATTCCCACCACAAACAAACACACAACCTTAAAACCCAGCATAGCCCGCAGTGGTACAACACAGCCATTCATTTTACAAAATATATGTATGAAAGCATTTTCGCTACTTGTTAATAATGCAGCCAAGGTATGTAATTACTGTGCGGGCTTACTATCTTAGTATCCCATCAGAGCCTTCGAGATATGAAGCCTTCAAGCCATTTTCGACCTTATTAGTTAGCGGCTGTCATTTGAAAGAGGTATCAGGGGCTGTGGGGTGCTTGAGAAGTGTTGTGATAGTTTTTTGAGGTTATGTTGAAGAATTTTCGTGTGGATTAAAGATAGGGTATTTTTAATGACTTAGGGTTGACGTGATTTGTAAATAAAAGGTTTTTAATTTAATTTTATTTTGGTTATATGCAATTTTGTTTGGTTTTGGATATTGTATAATTTTGTGACTATGAATATTAATGCAAACATCTGTTATTTCGGAAAAACGATTTGTACAATGACTTATACAGACTTTTTCGAAGTATTATATATATATATTACCTATTTACTTAATATTAGCTATATACATTGCAAATCGCTATTATCTATAATTGTACGTTACGTTCATGTGATTCGAAATGTAAAATATTGTTTTTTGTTCTTATAAACTTAAACCTTATAAAAAGTTACTGGAACTGCACTTTTAGCGCTGATACGTACATTCAATCATTATTAAAATTTATTTTTGGAGAACATAATAGTAAGGAAATAATTACCCATTTCCTTAATCCTAACTCACATCTATAAACCTCCACATACACACACGGTCACAATAGCTCCTAATATCACTTCTTTTGCTATACTAATATATATGTATCTACTAACTGCCTAGATACATAAATAAATACACAATTTGTTTCTTACAATGCATTTTTTCTGAGAATCTTCGGCCCTTATACGGGAAAATATGCGAGTGATAAAATGCTGGTAGGATAGGGTTGGCACTGTAGTAATTATGAAATTTTATTTAATTTAATAGACCATTATATCATATAAATTAATATATATCCATTTTAATTAAAACATGTCAAAAGGAAGCACCCTTAAGAATTTTGGAAAAATTATTTGTTTTAATTTCGAAAAGAAAAATATTTATTTTATTCTCAATGCTGTAATATGCTGTGTAGTAATTAAATATACATTTTTTTTCTATTCTAGGTGGGTGTTATAATATATTATAAGAAAAAACTTAGATAATTAATTTTATTGTTTTTCCTATTAATTATTTTTCATAATTAAATGGCAATAAATTGAAAATGCAATGAAAACTGCTTAAGCAGTATAATATATGATAAAGATGACATTATCCTTTGTTTTAAAGTTAATAGATAATCAATGTATGTATGTATTGTTCTATATTACCCCATATCCCTTAATCTCTTCTTAATATTACGTATAAAAGCTAGAAAATTATCAAAATGAGACAAACGCGTTCACGACCATTAACCCTTGCACGTAGTCAGAGATTCAGGTGTCAGCAATTGCGAACGTAGTAATCGGTGCATTTCGTAATTTATTACTAAGATGTACATAGAAAATCAGAATAGCTACTAAATTAAAAGATAGAATAAATATTCATACCTAACCTTGTTAATTAAATAAATATCTATTTGCCTTGATCAACAACCCTAAATAACGCAAACATACAAACCATATTCATACACTCGCAATATCACTTTCATATTTTATGTATGGATATGAACAAACATACATACAAATCATACTAGAAATAGTATTATATTATCTGTGCTAGAAGCTAACTATTAGGGACTATATAAAAATATATAGCCAAAGTCAGATAGACGCTATATTAAAAAAGGGTGACGTTAGGAGTACCTATAACCGCCGAATGTGTATGAGAAGATGTATGAGTGTCAATGAAGCGAAAGTGCTTTGTCAGGATCGGATCATGATCGGTCGGGGATCAGTGATCTCTGCCTACCCCTCTACAGAGAATCAGGCGTGATGTGTATGTATCACATGCTAGTCCATCGCCCAATAGATTCCATTCACCCCTAGTCCCTTAGTCACCTCCTACGACATGTCGCCAGTAGGAATAACATTATCTAACATATTTCAAATGTGATGTTCCATACAACAGTCCCCTTTTACATGCCGGGAAGAACGCCAGCTAGTTAGCATTCTTTTTACGTCCCAGACTAGCACAGATACAAAGATGACGTGTTCGTCGGCTTCAACAAACGGACAGACGGAACAATGTACTGGGAGGGGTAGACACACCTACAGGGCCAAGCTGTGTGTATTCTGATGGGCGATAAGGCTTTATGGCTAGTAAAGTGGTTTGGGTTCGATTCCCGGTGGAGGTAAAAAAGTGACTTTGGTATTAAGTATGGATTATGGATATTAAATAGACGCCATATTAGAAAAGGGTGACGTTAGAAGTAGCTATAACCGCCGAGTGTGTATGAGGTGTATGAGTGAAAGTGGTTTGTCAGAATCGGAGATTTTTACCTACCTCTCTACAGGGAATCAGGCGTGATGTGTATGTATGTAAGGGCGTATGGGTATAGATATTTTATCTTGAAGAAGGCGACTAAGGGACTAGGGGTGTATGAGATCTATAGGGTGATGAGCTAGCGACCTGTGATTAATATTCTTTAAGAATTTTATTCGTTATATGAATAGAGATTGAAAAAAGGGATATAAAGAATATATACATATATTATGGAATAACTTAAAGGAATCTATAAAGCCAAAGTGGAAGGTAGAGTTGGACGGGGTAGGCTTAAGAACTTATACAGATCAAATTGGAGACATTCTTCTCAAGGCGGGTGTAGTGAAGAACAGATGAGCATGTAAGAAGGTTAATGGGTATGTTAAGCAAGAGATTTGTCACCCGTTCTAGGGTAATACGACAAATATTCGTATGTATTTTTATATATTACGACTTTCTAGTGTATTTAAATGAACCTACAGATATAAATACATGTATAAATACATACATACATACACATCACGCCTGATTCCCTGAAGAGGGGTAGGCACAGATCACGGATCCCCATTTGTCCCACTGACAGACCACAATCGCTTCATTGACATTCATACATCTTCTCATACACTCTCGGCGGTTATAGGTACACCTAACGTCAGCTTTTTTCAATATAGCGTCTATCTGACTGTTATAATTATGTCTTATTACTCATATATATCCACTTCACTCATATATATTGGACTGGAGTTATACATACATACATACGCTTCACGACTTGTGTATACACACTCCCTTTTTTATTATGGTGGGGTAGTCAGAGGCTTGAATGCCCATCTCCGAAATTTCGAAGGCATGTTAGGTATGGGTCACTCGAAGCCCGCGTATCACTAGATAGACAGCACCCAACGTGATAGGTAGTGAACCGTATCGCCGTATATAGGCACTGACTGGAGTTATATATGAATAAATAAATTTTATTATTCGAACTGAGTAGAGCATACCGCCTGAGACGTCAGCAGTCTTTCAAACAGCCAGTACCGCCCCGAACCCGCCTCCCGAAAAAGCCAAGATACAAAAGGAGGTACAAAACAATAAAACCTCTTTGGGCTGAAAAAAGAAGGTCCGACAAGGAGGTTGCGCGTTTCGGGAAGATTTTTTCGTCTGGTAACATTTTGGTGGAATGTTGCCATGGGAGGTTTTGTAATTTTGTGTTTAATGCTTTCTTAATATGAGTATAAATGTAAAGCGGAAGAGCGGTTATGTAGGGGTCGGCCAAATAGGACATATGACAGTCAGATAGACGACATATTGAAAAAGGGTAAATGAAATCTATTTGACGATGGGCTAGCAACCTGTCACCAAAGTTCCATATGACATCATAACTTCAATATTCATGCTTAAAGTGACTTAGGAGATAATATATCTCCGAGGTTCTGTCCACTCCGAAAGGGTGAAAAACGTGAATGTATGTAAGTATTTATTATTAATACACTGTCGCTACCGTAGGGCATAACATGTTATTACCCTTGCCCGCGTACCGGTTTAAATAAAAAAAGTCGCGTCTTTTGCAACATATAGTCTGTTAGTAGCTTAATTGGTATATGTTCACGACTTTATCTCGAAAAGGCGATAGATATGTGGTGTATTTATAGCTAGAAATACCTTGAGTTGATGTCTTTACTATATCACTACATAGTATAAAACAAAGTCGCTTTCTCTGTCGCTATGTCCCTTTGTATGCTTAAATCTTAGAAACTACGCAACGGCTTTTGATGCGGTTTTTTTAATAGATAGAGTGATTCAAGAGGAAGGTTTATAAGTATAATAACTTCCATTAAATAGTGGAGTAGGCTATATATTTTATACCCGTGCGAAGCCGGAGCTGGTCGCTAGTTTGTTTTATAAAAGATAAAGTTATGAGGTATATTATATATACATACATACACATCACATCTGATTCCCTGTAGATAGGTAGGCAGAGATCACAGATCCCATTTGTCCCGATCCTGACAAACCACTTTCGCTTCATTGACACTCATACACCTCCTCATACACACTCGGCGGTTATAGGTACTTCTAACGTCGTTCGCAAATTACAGGATATAGCATTCACGGTTGAAGTATTAGGTAAATGGTACAAAATATTGTCATTAAAAACGTCCGCTTATCTCGCTTTTTTATTTACATATGACAACACTGTTTATTGCTACATACACACACTTAAACTATAGTTCGTAAATGGGTGAATGATAGTAGATTGACAAAAGGAATATATGTGAGTGAAGTAGAAGGGCGGTTACGTAAAGCCGGCCCATAAAGTCTTATGCCAGTCAGATGACGCCATATTGAAAAAGGGTGACGTTAGAAGTACTTATAACCGCCGAGTGTGTATGAGTGTCAATGAAGCGAAAGTGGTCTGTCAGGATCGGGACAGATCTGTGATCTCTGCCTACCCCTCTACAGGGAAACTGGCGTGATGTGTATGTATGTATAATTCAAACGTCACCTTTTTAAGCCATATAAGAGGTGACTAAGAGACTAGGGACAAATGGAGTCTCGCAAACTGTAACCAATATTCCATTATGACATCGCAACCTCAATATTCATGCTAAAAAGTGACCTAGGTAATATTATCTAGTCTTTAAGCTTCTGTATTTATTTTCGTAAAAAAAATACATTTACGAAATACGTCGAATACTACGGTGAGGGAAAAACATCGTGAGGAAACCTACCTGTTCCCCGAACAGGTAATAGTTAGTGCTTGTAAATGGTGACATGGCTGACCACCTGTCACATTGAGTACTGACTATCTGGATAACACGTGGGTTCGAGGTGTCCATAGAATTACTACCTTCCCAATTGCGGAGACGGAAACCTGAACCTCTGACTACCCCGCAAGGGTTATGGTCGTGAATACGTTTGTTTTGTTTTTTAAGCTTCTGTCCACCCCGAAAGGGACAAAAGGACGTGAACATACGTATCTACGAACCGTGAATAGGTATCCTGCAATTTGTGTAAATTGTCCGCCAATTTCTCAGGGCCTTGGCTGTTGCGTGAGAATCGTGGCTCCAGCATTGACCTATCCAACATGGCCGCCTCACAAATGTCAAATTACGCAGCAAACAGACGCCATTGTTTTTTCAGTTTTATACAAATAGATAAAATATACAAATAAAAACGTAATCCTTGTAAACTGGAACGTAAGAGAATGCTAAATAATAATAATATTTCGACATTATAACACCAAATGAACTAGCCCCTTGGTATGTACATTTAAATTTGTTTTAAGGGAAATAGTCAAAGTATATTTGAGAAATATATACAAATTATACATAGATAAATACATATATAGCATATTATAATCAACGACCAGACTGGAAAGCAGTAGAAAAGCGTAGTTCTTAACTCTGCCTCCACCGGGAATCTTTGGGACCTCACGATCAGCGTTCAGGCAGCTAACTGATCGCGCCACGAAGGTCGTTCTTCCCGGCATGTCGTACGAGGCCACTAAAGGTATCTATTAGTCGATGAGATAGCAACCTGTCACCAATGTTCCATATTATAATATCACAACCCCAATATTGAGCGGATGGATGAAAGGAGGGTTACGAAACGAATCTATAAAGCCAAAGTGGAAGGTAGAGTTGGACGGGGTAGGCTTAAGAACTTGTACAGATCAAATTGGAGACATTCTTCTCAAGGCGGGTGTAGCGTGAAGAACAGCAGAGCATGTAAGAAGGTTAATGGGTGTTAAGCAAGAGATTTGTCACCCGTTCCAGGTGGACTAATAGTCTCTGCCTATCCCGTTAAGACGTAGAGGCGTGAATATATGTATGTAGGAGATATGCAAACAAAGAATTTTAATTAACTTTTTAATATTAAAAGGCAAAGGTTAATCGCATTGAGCCGAAGAAAATCTTAACACCCATCTTTTGGGTATGTGTTTTTGTTTATTTGCATTATACATACATACATATACATTCACGTCCTTTAATCTCTTTCGGGGTGGACAGAACCTTGGAGACATGAAAACATCTCTTTGGTCATTTGTTAGCATGAATATTGTGGTTGTGACGTCATATGGAACATTGGTGACAGGTTGCTAGGCCATCGATTAATAAATTCCATTGACCCCTAGTCCCTTAGTCGCCTCCTACGATATAGCGGGAAGAACGGCAGCTAATTAGCAATCTTTTTACGTACCAGACTAGTACGAGACGAATAATAACTACAATACACGATTTTTATATTATTCTGTGTTATTACTATGTTTATACCATTATAAGACTACTTATAAGACACATGACAGTCAGATAGACGACATATTGAAACGTAAAGTAAATTTAGAAGTTAGAAGTACCTATAACCGCCGAGTGTACATAAGTTTTCTGTCACAATCCAATCATTCTACCAGTATTCATATCTTACCTATATCTTTTCTTACTGACTCTATATGTCTGCCTACCCCTTTACTTGACGTGCATAGCCTCGAGCGAGGTCAGTGTGTATCCGCCCTAATGTGGTGCGTAGAGATATATGCTCTACTTTCCCTACAGTATCACTACATAGTATAAAACAAAGTCGCTTTCTCTGTCCCTATGTCCCTTTGTATGCTTAAATCTTTGAAACTACGCAACGGATTTTGATACGGTTTTTTTAATAGATAGAGTGATTCAAGAGGAAGGTTTATTGTATAATAACATCCATTAAATAGTGGAGTAGGCTATATATTTTATTCCCGTGCGAAGCCGGAGCGGGTCGTTAGTTTATACTATATTACTTTTTTACTTTACAGTATTGAAGTTGAGTATGTAGAAGGAATGAGGTTTAATATCAAGGTGGGACGTAAAAAGAATGCTAACTAGCTGCCGTTCTTCTCATGTTAAAGGGACTAGAGGTACTCGCTTTCGGGGTGGACAGAACCTTGAAGACTTGATAATATAACATTGGTGGAGTTCTTAGCATATTTATTTTAAAAATAATTTTTAAATTTCAATAACTATTACTGTAGTTCCAAGCTAGTCTAGGACGCAAAAGAATGTAATTAGCTGCCGTTCTTCCCGACATGTTACCAGAGGCGACTAAGGGACTTGGGTCTATGGAATCTGACGGACGATAGACTAGCAAACTGTCACTAATGTTCCATATAACATCACAACCCCAATATTCATGCTAAAAAGTGACCTTGGAGCTATCTTTAAGGTTCTATCCACTCCGAAAGGGATTAAAGGACGTGAATGTATATCTTACTATTAATTATCACTACATAGTATAAAACAAAGTCGCTTTCTCAGTCCCTATGTCCCTTTGTATGCTTAAATCATTGAAACTACGCAACGGATTTTGATGCGGTTTCGTTTAATAGATAGAGTGATTCAAGAGGAAGGTTTATATGTATAATAACATTCATTTAATTGTGGAGTAGGCTATATATTTTTTCCCGTGCGAAGCCGGAACGGGTCACTAGTGTCCTATATTTTTAAAATCCCCAACCAGCTTTTAACATATTTTTTAAATATCTAATAGGGCAAGGATCCGCCCTATTTCAGCCGTTCCCTCAAAAACATGTCATGGCTTAAGGCGTTTTAAATAGAATAAAATTAGAAGAAAAATTACGTGTGTATAATTATATGGTTCTATACGAAATATACTTACTTCAACTGTAACATAGGACTATCTAACGTGACCTCTGGTTTCAAACATTTTACTTAAAAATAGAGGTCAATATAATTTGGTTTTGTTATTCGTGAAAAATGGTTTTATACAAAATACATCAGTTTAAGAGTAACATACGACTATTTTAAATTGACCTCTAATTGCAAATAAATTACTTTAAAACACAGGTCTATGTAATTTGGTTTTGTAACTGATGAAAAATGGTTTTATACGAAATATACCAAAGTCAACAGTAACATATGACTTGTTAACATGACCTCTGGTTTAGATCATTTTACTTTAAAACACAGGTCAGTGTTAATTGGTTTAGTTACGCTTGTTTTTGTAGTTTAAGAGGTGGTACCGAAATTTTTAATTACTAGTTTGGTTAAAAAATGTTTTTTTTCTGTTTTTTTTCGAAAAAAATATGTTTTTAAACAGCTGTGTATACACACGTCTATAATCTTGGAACGAATGGACAGAACCTCGCAAACATAAATATACATACGCTTCACGACTTGTGTATACACACTCCCTTTTTTATTGTGGCGGGGTAGTCAAAGGCTTGAGTACCCATCTCCGAAATTTCGATCATGTTAGGTATGGGTCATTCGAAGCCCGCGTTTCACTACATAGACAGCACCTAACGTGATAGGTAGTGAACCATATCGCCGTATATAGGCAACATAAATATGTATAGGTATAATATTTTGGGCGATGAACTAGAAACCTGTCACCAATGTTCCATATGACATCACAACCCAAATATTCATACTGAAAACTAACCTAGAAGGTATTTTAGTTTTCAAGATTCTATCCACCCCGAAAGGGTAACCTAGTCCCTTAGTCGCTTTTTACATGCCGGGAAGAACGGCAGCTAGTTAGCATTCTTTTTACGTCCCAGCTAACATAGTACTGACCTTAGTAATAATCAATTTCTAATGCTGGCCTCAATTACAAAAGGATGTAAGCGCCGGTTCCGGAATTACTGTAATAATTAATATTACTTAACCGTACTAGTTTGGGACGTAAAAAGAATGCTAACTAGCTGCCGTTCTTACCAGTATGTAATAATAATAATAATATGTGGACATCATCACACCAATTGAACTAGCCCCTTGGTAAGTACATTAAAGACTTGTGTTAAGGGTACTAGTCAACGTATATTTAAGAAATGTATACATATTATATATAGATAAATACATATATAGCATATATAATCAACGACCAGACAGGAAAGCAGTAGAAAAGCGTTGTTCACAACTCTGCCTCCACCGGGAATCGAATCGCGACACGATTAGCGTTCAGGTGTCTAACCGATCGCGCCACGGATGTCGTCATAATAAAAAGCGACTAAGGAACTAGGGGTACATAAAACGAGACATCTCAAGCCGGGTGTAGCGTGAAGAACAGAAGAGCATGTAAGAAGGTTAATGGGTGTGTTAAGCAAGAGATTTGTCACCCGTTGCAGGTGGCCTGATAGTCTCTGCCTATACCGTTAAGGACGTAGAGGCGTGAATATATGTATGTATATACTATAGGTGACGTTAGGTGTACCTATAATCGCCGAGAGTGTATAAGAGGATGTATGAATGTCAATGAAGCGAATGTGGTCTGTCAGGATCGGGACAAATGGGGATCCGTGATCTCTGCCCACCCCTCTACACGGAATCAGGCGTGATGTGTATGTATGTATATATATACTGCTAACTAATAAGTAAGTACTAACTTAGAAATAACCTTCATTTTCACACTTGATTGAACATAACTTGAAATGTAAGTTATGAAAGGATATTATGTATTTAAGTATAAGCATAACATACTTATACTTCACGTATGTATAGCTGGAGAGGTAGGCTGAAACTCTAAGCCGTTATATACAATATGCAAACTCAATGTAATTCAACATAAGTACAAGTACAGTACATTCATTGAAAGTCGAAACATTTGTCTGTAATTGGTTGTCTCTTAGCATTGAAATTCTACCGTTCGTTGGTTCGGTAACCCTGCCTCGGAGAAGAACCAACAAGATGTCAATATAACGTCATTGGAGGTGGAATAGAATTACTACTTACTCAATTGCGGAGCTGTTAACGTGAACCACAGACTCAATCAATCAGCCTATGTCAGTCCACTGCTGGACGTAGGCCTCCCCATGGGTACACAAAACACGATCACTCGTGACCCTCAGCCAACCACTACCAGCGACCCTTTTCAGGTCATCGGTCCACCTAGCATGGGGGCGTCCTACACTACGTTTACCACTGACTACCCAAGCGTTATTGTCTTGAAAGAGTTACTTTATTTGTCTATATGTATAAAGTTGTGGCTTTTATAGCATATTGCTACATATAATAGTGTAATAACTGGTCTGCCGTTCTTCCCAGCATGTCGTAGAAGGCGACTAAGGGACTAGGGGTCAATGGAATCTATTAGGCGATGAGCTATTTATCGTTCACTAATATTACTTGTAAATGATAATACAAACCTGATTATTATACATTAAATGTGACCAAATAATTTTTAGTTTAAAAGGTTTAATACATTCTGAACGGGATTAAAATAAAAACAAACGCATTCACGACCATTAACCCTTGCGAGTTAGTCAGAGGTTCAGGTGTCCATCTCCGCAATTGCGAAGGTAGTAACTATATGGCCACCTCGAACCCACGTGTTGACTGAGTCCGTACTCAATGTGACAGGTAAGCCATGTCGCCATTTACAAGCACTACCTATTACCAGTTCGGGGAACAGAAGATTAAAATACGTGTATATATATTACTATGTAACAAAAAACTTTAATATACGAAACTTTCACTAAAAAACAATATACATACAAAAATACCTACATAAAATTATAACACCTTTTAATAAATAATACGCTACGAAACAGTTACAAACCAAATACTTACTCCACAGACAAACTAATCGACTAGTTATGGAGGTGTAAAAATCAAAATGGCTGCCACTTTTCCTAGCTTATTTTTCCAAACGTACAATTACGAATTTAGTAGTCAGACACCTTACTACTTATCTAATGACGGGGTAGAAAATTGTACGCTGTTTGAAAATTCTTTTTGTTATTTGTTTGAATTGTTTTTTGATCGGTTGACTAGGTGTCGACGTGAACTGGAAATATTCTACGTAGTTTAAAAAGAGAATGAAATGGACGATTGATTGGGTTTTTGTCGTATTTAATAAGTTTTTAAGCAAATGAGCATGTATAGAATACACTTACATTATTCTAAGTTCTTTGTTTCATGGTATAAGGTAAAATAATGCTAACTAGTTGCTTCATGGTATTTAGGTGTCTAAGGAACTATGGGTCAATGGAATCTATCAATAGGCTATCAATAGTGTATGGCAGCTAGTAATATTAAATATGACCAGATACATGATATTCTTACCAAAATAGTATTATGTAAGTATTTGAGTCGTAAAGTTTTAAATGGCCAGCAATATTGTATTAGGTTAATCATTTAAAGATTGTAATTGTATTGTCAGTAAGTAATGCTATCAGCATTATTGATACCCTGTCCTGTAACGATAATGATTTTCTTGATAGTTTTTCTTTAATATGTAGATTTTTTATTAATTATTATTTAATTTATATTCACGTGACAAGATTTTCGTTCAAAAAACGATAAAATAGAGAACAGATATCAAGAAATATATATAATAAATAATTCTTATATAATATTATCAATTTAAACTTACCATCTTTAGGCGGACTGGCACACTGCGGAGCGTAAGACCCTAAATGGTACCCATACGTATTCTGATGCATCGGCGGGAACGGATACCCCAAAGACCTTGGACTCGGGAACCCAGAATCATGAGGATTCTGCTGCCCAGCCCCCACCGGACTCCCAAAATGGTGGGGATGTTGGTACCCCCCCTTAAACCCATACCCATGTTGTTGTAGCTCAATGAAGGCAGATTTCGATGAGATATTACTAGGGGTGGAATTAGCTGAGTTAGGGATATCGTGGGGTGTCTGCGTACCACCTAAGTGGTGGTGGTCGAGGTCTGACATGGGTGGTTGGGGGGTTGGCGGGCCCCCCCCTTCTGACTGGGGAGGCCCAAAAGGGTCTGAGAAACTCAGGGTGCCGGGTTTGGAGTCAGGGGTAAGGATGCGAGTAATTTTGCTGTCTGGGCCTTCGTTGTGCCTGTAAGAAAAGGGTAAGGTTAGTAATGTGTTTATATGTACATATATGTTTACGTATTAAGCTCCCGAACGGGATAGGTAGAGACTTGGTGGCCACCTTGAATGGGTGACAAATTCTCCTCTCGTTAAAAAACATACAATATTATGTGCTTCATTACTTTTAGTTTTAATATTGGGGTTGTCTCATATAAGAGATTGTTGATAGGTTCCTAGCCCATCGCTCAATAAGATTCCAGTGACCGTCTGAAATAGACCATTATAAGACTTGTTGGGTGCTATCTGGTGAAAAGTAAATTCAGTGAGGTCACAAAATAACAACTCCGCAATCGCGGTCAAGTATTCCCGACCTTCTGACTATCCCACAAGATCTAATTGCCACGTATAATATCGTTTATACATATATACATACACATCACGCCTGGTTCCTTGTACAGGGTAGGCAGAGATCACGGATCCCCATCTGCCCTCATACATCTTCTCATACACACTCGGCGGTTATAGGTACTCCTAACTATCGTTTATCGTTTTTTAAATTGTCCCTTTAGTTTATTTTCTCTAAGTACTTGTCATGGGCACATTTTCCCATTGCATTGATGTCCTTAACCAGTTCAATTGAGCGTGACGACTGACCAATTGTTTCCACAAAGGAGGAATCTAGCAAGGAGGTCGGATTGACCTCCTTTGAACCCGTGGGCGTATTACATTCTGCTCATGCTAGATAGTCAATAGTAATAGATATACATTCACGACCTTATATCTTTCGGGGTGGACAGAACCTCGAAGGTACGATATAACCTAAGTAAATTTTTAGGATTATTAAGGTTGAGATATCATAAAGGAACATTGGTGATAGGTTGCTAATCTATCACCTTATAAATTCCATTGACCCATGGTACAGTCAACGCTAAAAGTGCAGTCCCAGAAACTTTTTATAAGGTTTTTAAGTTTATAAGAACAAAAGACAGTATTTTACATTTTGAAACTGGCGCCACTATGCATTGTCATGGTCACTATACGTGCATAGAATTGAAAAATATTGTCTTTTGTTCTTAAAAACTAAAACCTTATAAAAAGTTACTGGGACTGCACTTTTAGCGTTGACTGTACCTTAGTCACCTCCTACGAAATATCGGGAAGAATGGCAGCTAATTAGCATTCTTTTGGGACTTTAGTAGCATTTAATAGACGATTTATATCCTGTTTATACAGTTACTAGTGACCCGCTCCGGCTTCGCACGGGTATAAAATATATAGCCTACTCCACTATTTAATGGATGTTATTATACATATAAACCTTCCTCTTGAATCACTCTATCTATTAAAAAAAGCCGCATCAAAATCCGTTGCGTAGTTTCAAAGATAAGCATACAAAGGGACATAGGGACAAAGAAAGTGACTTTGTTTTATACTATGTAGTGATTTAAAAAAACTCTTGTGTAGTGTAAAGTGGTTTCGTTATTCCATTTAAAGGTAGCAGAGCCTCTGTCTACCCCGCAAGGGATAACGGTCGTGAATGCCCCGAGCTCTTTCTTAGCCTAATATAGAGCAAAACTAGTTACTTATGCCTTATTGTTTTATATGCAGTCTAGCTACTGTATACCTTAAAAGAGATTACAGTCGATATATTCGATATGTTATACTTAACATTTAGGTTTTTATGTTTCCAATCTTCGGTCTACCCCGAAAGGGATTAAAGGACGTGAATGTATATCTATATTCTAATACTTATAATAATTGTACCGTACTAGATTGGGATGCAAAAGAATGCTAACTAGCTGCCGTTCTTCCCGGAATGTCGTAGGAGGCGACTAAAACTAGGGGACAATGGAATCTGTTAGGCGATAGGCTAGCAAGCTGTCACCAACGGTACATATAACATCACAACTCTAAATTCATGCTAAAAATTGTCTCCAAGGTTCTGTCCACCCCGAAAGGGATTAGAGGACGTGAATGTATATGTATGTACTTGTATTAGTTATATTTTGTATTCTACAACATATGACAGTCAGATAGATGCTATATTGAAAAAAGGTGACGTTAGGAGTACTTATAACCGCCGAGTGTGTAAAAGATGATGTATGAGTGTCAATGACGCGAAAGTGGTCAGTCAGTGGGACAAATAGGGAGCCGTGATCTCTGCCTATCCCTCTACAGGGAATCAGGCGTGATGTGTATGTATTATATTGTATTCTACGAAACTATTCTCACAACTCAAAACTAAACTTTAAAATTAAAAAGTCGGCGAAACACTAATAAAAACTCCTTTCGGCGGACTCTTTGAGTTAATTGCTCTCCGTCCCTTTCACTCAATGGCCGTGTGATATATCTGTCTTTGTCTTTTTGTTTTTCTTTTTAAAACAGGCGCCTGCTTAGGTCAGGTCAGGAGTTATGACCGGCGCTTATTCTGGATTAATGAGAAGTTTAAACATACGTTTAAGGTAAATTTAATTAAAATATACAACAATTTATTTTAATATAATATCAACTAAATGAATTTCGTAGGACGCGGCTATGGGACTAGGGATAAATTTGGAGAATGACACTCAAGCCTCTGACTACTTCACCACAATAAAAAAGGGAGCGTGTAGGTATACACAAGTCGTGAAGCGTATGTGTGTATGTAATGTTATTGCGTGACGATATAAGGTATTAAATGCCATAGACTACTATAATATGACATTATCTTTGCCATGAATTGAATAACGTGAAGAACAGAAGAGCATGTATGAGAAGGTTAATGAATAAGAGATGCAAGAGAGATTTGTCACCCGTTCCAGGGGCACACAGTCTCTACCTATGCCTTTAGGATATAGAAGCATGAATATGTATGTATGTAACAACAGAACTTAAGTCTACTAATGCGTTTTAGCACAAATCGTTGTTCAATATCACTTCAGTTCTAGTGATAAGTTGGTAGTGGATTAGCTAAAGTATCAAATTTCACCATTAATGACAGTAAAAGTCAAAATTCGCCTTAAAAATGGCCCTATATGTCACTTTTGATATTCCACTACCAACTTCGCACTATTACTGGGGTCTTACTCCACTAATGAATTTTTGGCAGAATATTACTACAGTAGCGATACAATAATGCTTCAGTGGACGTAATTTGACACTTTTGGCACTCCACTATGCTACTGAAGTAATATTGTGCCTAAAATACATTAGTGGAGTAAGGCCCCTGATCTGATATTGAAATGATGTTGAAATGCGAACATGTCGTCGAATCGCGATCCCAGAATAAGGCCGCGTCTCAATTCAATTCTCTTTTTTATTTGTTCAACTTGATTACTTGAACTGTGAAGCAAATTGTTATATGTTTGTTGGTATTTAAACTAATTTATTTATCTGGTTCCGCTCGTTTTAATTGGTTGTTAATTGAGATGTCTCTATATTAATGTATCAGTTTTTTTCAACGTATTATTAAGGGTTAGTACTGTTATGAGTTTTACAGTTATAGAGTTCTGTTATGATTCTAGTACGTTATTATTATAAGGAGTATAGTTCAAATAGATGTACTGAGAAAGGGTGACGTTAGAAGTACGTATAACCGCCGAGTGTGTATAAGGTGTTTGGATGTCAATGAAAGGAAAATGAAAATTAGTAGGATTAGCAAAAATTAGACCCTCTAAAATTGGTTTCGTAAGAAATATTTGTAATAATAATAAATATAATCCTCATTAGAATTAACACTTGCAGCATTTCAAGTACTTTGGTTCCTTTTTATCAATTGGTTATTAAAATAGACTCTATTCTATTTAATAGAGATGTTATATATACGTATGGTAAACCAAAATATAACTACACATCTTTTCTCTCTTTCAATTCACCTTAAATTAATATCAAAACACCGTTAACTTTACAACAAACATTCATTTATAAAACAAAAATGCCATTCAAAAGCTATAAAGCCAAGCCTTTACTAGTTTCAAAATGTACAATTAAAACAAAAGGGGAAAGATTCGATGAACCGTTTATGGCCATTAATGTCCATGGTGGACAATTGGACATATGGACGATTTGAAGATCCGTGGACAAATAACATTACACACATACACCTCCTATCTCTATAGGGTAGGCAGAGACTAATAGGCCACTTTGAACGGGTGACAAATCTCTCTTGCTTCACTCACACCCAAAAAAAAAACAAACGCATCATTAACGGGGGGTAGTCTGAGGTTCAAGTGTCCATCTCCGCAATTGCGAAGGTAGTTATTCTATGGCCACCTCGAACCCACGTGTAGACCAGATAGTCAGTACTCAATGTGACAGGTGGTCAGTCATGTCTCCAGTTTTCGATGTTTTTCCCTCACCGTAGTATTCGTAAATGTATTTTTATTTCAAAAATGTACATAAAAAATCATTAATCTTCATTTCCATTGGTACATGCTCAAGCGGGATTTGAACTCAGTACTGTGTATATATGTAGAGGTATTATTTTATAATATAAGGTGATAAAGAAATAGAAGGTTTCATACTCAATATAAGATGATAGTTTAGCAATCTACTAACTATTACTTATCTATTACTCATAGAAATAATTCTAACTTCTAATTTGGTTGATAAAAGTGACAAAGAATATCACTAAAGGGCGATGTATTAAATCTATTTATATCATCTAACTTATACAGTATTCTTACAATTTATAAGTCTGTTAAATTTATAAGACAACTTATAAGACTTATTCCAGAATTTATCAAAATACAATATAAAACAATAATTATTAAGAATAAATATTTACTATGATACGATGGACCATCAACTCTCAAAATAAAGATACAGAACCCTAGTTAAAACTATAAACAACAAGACTTTTAGGATTCCCATGGGTTGATACCCCATACTCTGTTACGCACCATTGGTTATGGAGTCGTGAGTGTTTTTGTATTGCCATGGCAATAATTTACTAGATAACCGGTCGTGTGTTAGACTGGGACTTGATATAAATGTAAAAAGATGTCTTTCTTATATATTATTTAACTAGTGACCCGCTCCGGCTTCGCACGGGTATAAAATATATAGCCTACTCCACTATTTAATGGATGTTATTATACATATAAACCTTCCTCTTGAATCACTCTATCTATTAAAAAAAACCGCATCAAAATCCGTTGCGTAGTTTCACAGATTTAAGCATACAAGGGACATAGAAAGCGACTTTGTTTTATACTATGTTGTGATATGATTAATAACTAAACGGGACTTATCGCGTAAGTTTTTATTTAATAAAGTTACCTTTATTATTAGACGAAGAAATATGAATCGTCAGTCTGCCCGTGACCAAGGCTGCAACGTAGCCGAAACGTCGGGTTAATAAAGGTACTTTTATTATATAAAAACTTACGCGATAAGTCCCGTTTAGTTATTTATTAATCATGAGTATAAATCGCGAATCTCTTAAAACTATTATTGAATATGGTACGTAATTCTAAAGTATTATGTTAGCTCTAATATATAATGATATTAATTAGTATGTTTTTGTGGCTGTGAATAAACGCTTTTTATTATTATTTTATTTCTTAGTTTTAATGCTACACTCAGTCGCAGGTTTTACCTTATTTGAATAGTCCAGTAAATTAATATCAATATTATAAATGAGATAAACATCCTAAGCAAATCTGCCTATAATCTATATACGTATGTTTCTGTAGTGTAAAATAGGCTTAGAATTACTACCTCCGCAATTGCGGAAATGGGTGCCAACTTCTGATTACACAGTAAGGGGTAATAGTTGTAAAATTGTTTCTTCGTTATATTTATTAGTGTTGTATGGTTCTACATATCATATTAGGTGCTGTCTATCTAGTGAAACGCGAGCTTTGAGTGGCTCATACCTAACATGCTTGACATTTCGGAGATGGGCACTCAAGCCTCTGACTACCCCGCCATGATAATAAAGGGAGTGTATATACACAAGTCGTGAAGCGTATGTTATGTATGTATGTAATGTTTATCGTAACAGGTGTATTACGGATTACAATTCTCAATATTATGACATTAACAAGAGTGAAAACAACAGTTTTTCATAAACAATATCAACGTATTAATAAAAAAAGCTGCTACATATTCTAAACGAAGTACTCTGCCATCTATTGGCCGATGTCACATACCGTTAGACCATTAACCGGCGTTTTGCATAGCCAATTAGATGCACAAGATAGACAGATAAGACGGGTTTTTATTCCTCACAGCTGTATGGGAATAAAATGAGAATGGAATAATTCATTACAGTTTGACACCTTGGTTCAGATAGGTGTAATCGCGGTTTATATTTTTATTGTTAGATATGCAAGGTTTTTCTTATGCATGTTTATGTAAACATTCAAGATTTTAAACGCTTTGAGGCTAGTCAGAGGTTTTTCTCTGCATTTTCGGAGTTACCAAGGTAGTTAATTCTATGACCACCTCGAACTCACGTGTTAAGCAGATAGTCAGTACTCAATGTGACAGGTGGCAAGCCATGTCGCCATTTATAACCATTGACTATTACTGGTCGGGGAATAATTAAATTACCTAACAATGTTGTCCCTCATATCTACGGCGCATTTCGCAAATGTATATTTTTCTTACAAAAAAGTACATAATAATTCAATAAACTTCATTTTCATAGGTACATGCTCGGGCGGGATTAGAACCCTGATACAGAGTCAAGTTCCAAACATCTGAACTTCATCGAATTCTAGGGAGAATTATACAGGTTTATTTACGATATTTAGAATAATATAAAATCATACATACACATCACGCCTGAATTCATGTAGAGGGTTAGGCAGAAATCACGGGTCCCATCTGTCCCGATCCTGACAGACCACTTACGCTAATATAATAATAATAGTATAATCGTAGAACTACATAATGTATTAAACGTATAAAGCTACGTAACCTGAGCTAAAATTGTAACTTTGAGGGTAGTTATAGAAACTGACCGAACACGAGTCAGAAGTTAAGTGAGCTTTTACCGAAAAAGACCGAAGGGATATATTTACGTATATGTCAATAATATTCTATAGGTATTAATGCCAATATATCTATTTCTATACCTACTATTATTCATCTTATTATATTGGAAAATTAACGGTATTATTTAATATGAAACTATTTTTTTTCCAATCTTTCATCAATCAACACTTTACCTATAAAAAGATACTTTTGTGCCAATTTTCTCATTAAGTCTTCGTTTAATCCACATTTTCACTGAGTTTATGGTCGTAATAAATACATAAGTATTAAAAAAATCTTTTTCCAACAATAAAAGAGCTAGTGTCAAGAATTTGCAGAAGAAACGTGACACGCCAAGTGTTGCCACACATAATAATTATTTTATCACAATAGGAAGGCGTCCGACTTGTATTGTCTATGGCTTCTCATCGAGATTAAACTTTTTGCTCCGCGACCTTTTTTTAGATACATATTTTTATTTATGTAGTTTTTCCTGTCATTCTTTGGCGCGGATTAGAGCGGAGGAAAAATTCATGTTATTGGCGTTAGTAACTATTTTATTCTTTATCCTTATACGTATACAAATATAGTAGTTGTTTCTCTTTAGAAAGGTAAACTGTGATCATGGAAACTTCATTTCTACCAATTTCACTGAAATTCATACATCTCTACATACCGATTCAGGTACATGTTGTTAAAATATATTTTCAACGTCAGCCATTTTCAGCAAGTATAAAACTTATTTAAATTTGTGCGTCATATATCTTACTAGCGACCCTCTCTGGCTTCGCACGGGAATAAAATATATAGCCTACTTCACTATTTAATGGATGTTATTATACATATAAACCTTCTTCTTAAATCACTCTATCTATTAAAAAAAACCGCATCAAAATCCGTTGCGTAGTTTCAAAGATTTAAGCATACAAAGGGACATAGGGGCAGAGAAAGCGACTTTGTTTTATACTATGTAGTGATTATGTCAACCCCTACGTTATTTTTACCTGACGATTAAGTGTAGGTTTCGTTAATTTGATGTCATATGCGTAAGAAACAATAAAAAATAAGTAATTTCTTATCGTTTACCAACATAATCTATACTTCTAAGTCAAAGATATACATTTTATTATACTTTTTTATATTTTTTTGTGTTACAAACTCTTAAGCCTTTACTATTAATGAATATATTTCTTCTTAGAATATTTACTCGTATATATGTTTGTGTCAAAAACATACATAAAATGATAAATGCTCTATATATGTATTATTTGTCTAATTGTCTATAATTTATAAACTAGATCTCTCTAAATTTATACATGTTATGCGGATGAATAATATTAGATTAAGAAAATAAATAATTTGCGTGAAGTGGAAAAACGTTTACATAGGGTTCGACACAATAAGACGTATGACAGTCAGATAGACGCCATATTGAAAAAGGGTGACGTTAGAAGTACCTATAACCGCCGTGTTAAAAGTTAATGTGTTAAAAGTGTATGGATGTCAATGAATCGAAAGTCAATTGTCAAAATTCGTGATCTCAGCCTATCCCTGAACAGAATCTAACATATGTATCTCAATCTACGAGACCTAGGTCTTAGAGCTTGCGTGAGTGCCTAAGCCAATCTAGCCACTTAGGTTTTTCTCTTCGCTATCGACCCACGAATCTTTTTGTTTCAAAGCCTGCATTCACGGTGGGTGGGCTTCTTAGAATGTTGTGTAAAACACCTTTATTTCAACCTAGGCTTTGTTATATAGTGTTTGAGAGAGTACTAGATGTGTTTATATATCGTCGCAATAGAAGAACGGAGACGGATCCTCACTTTCAAAAATTTTTTAATCAATTTTTATCACAATATTCTATTTAAAATAGCTAATGTAGGTAATGCAAAATATTCTTACACTGAATAAAAATCTTAATTTTTAACTAATTTATGGAATAAAAAACAATTCACTAAATCAGAACAGTCAGTGTTCTGACTATTTGGACGAGAGGCTAAGTTATATTGATCCGTAAATTAATATCTTGCGCAATATTGATTATTGCTCCTATTATTAATCATAGACACAATTTTTATGTTTTAAGAAAGAGGGGTTATGTTTATTTCGAGGTTTCGAGTAACATATTCTTACATAGCAATGTTACAAGTAATACATACATGTATTTAGGTAAAGGTCATAAATATTTTCGTAAACAACATTTACAATAGCATCTATTATAAATCTTATCCTTCAATATCTTACAATAACATTTAAGTCATTCCGTAGAGGGATAGTTAGAGATTACAGATAAGAATTAAATAAATTATCAGTCGTATGATTAAATTAAAAAAAACCTATGATTCTCAAACTCCGTTGGACAATTTCCATTTCCATAGACAAAGTCTATCGCCAAACAAGACCGTCACGCTTAAACCTCCAAAATCCCAGACAGAGTAACGGTAATAGCCAATAAAATCGCAACATCGATGTCGTAAAACCACTCGCATCGAATCGGCGATACTTTTTCGGTCAATAAAACCGCGTCTGCACGCGATTGAACAAAAAAGATGAAAAAATTTATTGTCTTTACCAATTATGTGTAAGCAGGTTTTATCTAATGCTGCATGCAACCTGTTTGGTCATTCTTGTTGTGTGTGGCAACACTAGTTTCAAACTAACGAATAAAAATATATTGTAACCAAGGAGATATTGAGACCTAATAAGACATATAACAGTCAGATAGACGCTATATTGAAAAAAGGTGACGTTAGGTGTACCTATAACCACCGAGAGTGTATGAGAAGATGTATGAGTGTCAATGAAGCGAAAGTGGTCTGTCAGGATCGGGACAAATGGGGATCCGTGATCTCTGCCTATCCCTCTACAGGAAATCAGGCGTGATGTGTATGTATGTATATGTATGTATGAGATATTGTCTCTAAGGTTCTGTCCATCCTGAAAGGGATTAATGGACGTGAATGTATTTATTAGTCTCGTATAAGTTTGGAACGTAAAAAGAATGTTGCCTTTCTTCCCGGCATGTCGTAGGAGGCGACTAGGGGACTAGGAGTAAATGGAATCTATTAGGCGATGAGCTAGTAAACTGATATTCATTTTAAATTAGTGACCTTAGAGATATTATATCTCCAAGAATCTGTCCCTCGTAAAAGGGAGAAACGGACGTAAATATACAGTGTAGGGTTGTGTAAGATACATGCTCAATATATAGAATTTGAATACAAAAGGATTATACGTCTATATCTTACTAGTGTGTTAGAATGAGTAGCGGTTAGGAGTAGTTAGTTTACATTGCTACTAACTAAGGAAATTGTAAAAGTTAAACACTTATTATTTATTATATACAATACAACAGGGAATTAAAACTATAAAATAAATTTATAATGTGACTACACATAATTTTATCTACAATTATGAACATTTAGTGTAAATATATCTACAAGTTCAATAAATGTTACTAATACTGTACTTACATATACATTCACGTCCTTTCATCCCTTTCGGGGTTGACAGAACCTCAGAGATTTTGTGTCTCCTAGGTCACGTTTTAGAATGAATGGGGTTGCGAATACATAATGGAACATTGGTGACAGTTTGCTAGTCCATCGCCTAATAGATTCCATTAACTTCTAGTTTCTTAGTCGACTACGACATGCCGGGAAGAACGGCAGCTATTTAGCATTCTTAACAAAAATAATATAAATTTTGAAGTTGTTGTATTGAATATATAAAATTTTGTAGCTTCATTTCAATACTTAGAAGTTCTTCTATTTGACAAAAGACAAATGCGTTCACTCTTAACTTTAGCGTGGTAGTCAGAGGTTTAGGTGTCCATCTCCGCAATCGCAGAGGTAGTAATTCTATGGCCACCTCGAACCCACGTATTGACCAAGTTAGTACTCAAAGTAACAGGTGGTAAGCCACGTCGCCATTTACAAGCACTAACTATTGCCTATTCGGGGAACAGGTAGGTTTCCACACGATGTTTTCTTTCACCGTAGTATTCGATGCATTTCGTAATGTACATAGAAATTCATTAAACTTCACTTCCATTGGTACATGCTCAAGCGGGATTTGAACCCTGTACCCACTGATACAGAGTCAAGCCCCAAACAACTGAGCTACGTCATTTTTTCTATTTACCCCCTTTAGATTTAAGTCCTTATACACAATAGCGTATATAACCTACTTAGGTACTAAAACCTTATCATTCATTTTAATAATGGCAATTAAATATGGCGTCTGTATCTTTAGATCTACAGGCTACCTGAATGACCTAACCACTTCTACTAGGTAGTATGACTAGTCTTAAAGTACATATACGTCCGTAATGTCTATCGGGGTAAGCAGAAGCTTGGAGACACGATTCGAGTTTATTTATAATAGAACAAAAAAAACTTTTAAGTTTTAGGTTTGAAAATAAGTATGGTGAAAAATATTGTTGAAATATTTTCTTCGATTTCTTTTTATAATGGTTTTTGTAGAAACTAAAACTGTGTATTAATATATAAAGCCTTCGATTTGTAAATATTTTATTTACTATATCAGACTCGTGTCACGGTAAATAAAATAAAGATATCGATATCCTTATATATTGTCTTCCTGCGACCACGGCCTATGCAACTGGGTTGAAACGTTGTGATATATAAAGGTATCTATATCTTTATTTTAGTTATCGTGATATGATCCGGTGTCATATAGTAAATCAAATTTATAATACTTTTCCGTTATTTTTTAATTCCAGTCTTTATTTTATTTATATAACATGCCTTAGTTAATATTAATATACAAAGTATTCGGTAACTTAATGTGTACGGATAAAATATGTACTTATTTTCAACTTAAAGGACTAAGATTGCGGGATTATTTCTTGATTATATCAATATTAAATTTGTTTTACTATTTCTGTTACGATTAAATATTATAAAATATTTTAATACGCATTCCTTTTTATACTTATTTATTATTATTATTTTATACGTCCATTAAATGTATTTTAATCTCATTTCAATTTATTGTTCATAAATTTTAATTATCTAAGCCTATAGAGAAGAATACAATAAAACTAATAAAACTACCAACACAATACTTTTCTATCATTCATTCTTTTGACACCGCTAATCTATTGGAACAAAATCCCGATATCCAAGCGTGGAAGCCGCCATAACACCTGATCCAAAATAAAAAATAATCTAATCTTTTTACAAATTAGTTCTACCGTTGCACAGACAAAAAACAGACAGAAGCATCCTTTCACCGTATCCTTGCCTTATCTCGATCTCTTTTTGTCAATAAATCAAACTGTCAATTTGACATGTGTATTTTGACTGCGTTGACATTTATACGTTTTACCGCCGAGAATTTGTGAATTTTTGCCGTGTTTTGCGATTTTATTTGTAAGTAATACTTTGCTGTTTTCTTTTATGTTTTTTGTTTATTGTTCTTATAGGATATTAATATAATTAGGTTTTGTCTGTAACGCCGAATACCTACCGTAAAAAGTTTGTACAAAAACTAGGTAATATATTATTTTGTTAAGAACCTAATCATAGCTTAGGTATGTTAGTAATTTAAGTTTTTTATAGTTATGTACAGTGTAATATATACTTGTAATAAATACTAAGTAATTATAGATTCTAGCTAATATTATCTTTGTACTTTGACCTAACAAAATTTATTTTACGCAAATTTATTAGTTTAATGATCATTTTTGCGAATTTTATTATAACTAGATATTTAATAGCCGTTTGGTAAGCATTAAAATAAACTATTCCATAAAATTATGAAGTATAACATAATTTCAAATATTTTTACTAGATTTAAATCGAGTACTAAACGTACCTAATTGAATTTGTTAATCTTTTTGTAAATTATTGTTTTTAAATAAAATTGATTATTCGACGTTTTTTAGGCTTAAATTGAAATATTTTATTACATCTACATACTTAGTAGCGATAAATAGTATAAGAGTAATGTGTTATGAAATAATAAATTTTCAGGCACGCATGTTTATAAAATGATAATATTAATAACAATGGAACTTAACTTTTTGATTCTCATTATAACATCTACTTATTAGCTTTTCTCGTATTATTTGCTTTTAAGAACAAATTTTTATTACATATTGTCAGACGTTGGTTAAAACACAAATATCTTCATCTATTGAAATCGAATTGCCGCTATAACATTGACTGTAGATTGAACAAAACATCACCTTTATTAATAAATCCTTACCGTAAAGTTTCTCTATTAAAACAGTTTCGTAAACTCCTTTCAATCATGGAACTGAACTTACCGCTTGACCCTTTGCCGGCGATTAATATTTAATAAAAATATCGATTTGGCGCCTTCCCTTCAAACGTCAAAAATAGCCTAACGACTATTGTCTATGGTTACAAAATGGTGATTCCAAGTGTCAACTCGAAAGGAAACAATAATTTACGAGTGGCGCTCAAATTAATATTTGTTTGGTTTTTAAATAGAGAGGTTTTAAATAGCTCCCGTGCTATTCTGGTAGTTAAAGAAACGAGCCAGCTAAGTTATCACTACATAGTATAAAACAAAGTCGCTTTCTCTGTCCCTATGTCCCTTTGTGTGCTTAAATCTTTGAAACTACGCAACGAATTGATGCAGTTTTTTTAATAGATAGAGTGATTCAAGAGGAAGGTTTATATGTATAATAACATCCATTAAATAGTGGAGTAGGCTATATATTTTACACCCATGCGAAGCCGGAGCGGGTCACTAGTTTGAAATATAAAAGACGACTAAGGCACTAGGGGTTATGTTGGATCTTGCCGAATGATAAGTTTGATACCAATAACAAATATTTCCAAGTTTCTTTCACCCTTTTTCGGGACTGTGTAAATATAACGAAATAAACCTCAGAACGTAAAAATACCAGTGGTGTTACGACTGAGTACCACTTTGTACCTTTTGCTGTGAGACCCTAGGCCGGTGGGGTAAATATGTATTGGGTAAATAAAATGTAAAAATAAAAATAAACGGAAATTTTTTTACGACCACCTACTGGCAGATTAAAGACTTCAATATGTATTATTAGATTTGGAATACGCTTTCGATATTTCTCATAGCTTTTACTAAAGGTTCTTTAATGTATATTATACCTATCGTAAATTCTATGGTCTTCTTCTTCATTCATTTAAATTTAATTTTTATTATATCAGACTGCACACGATTGGATATAACTGTAGTTAATATATAATCTCGCATATATTCTTCAGTTCTTCCAGATAGGTAATAGTCAGTAGGCTATCTATGCCTATATAATGATAGCGACGGCCTGTCATGATGTCTTGTCAAAATCCAGTAAGTCATCAACTGACATGCGACGGTAAGTAAGAATATATCAATACGGTAGTCATTCATACTATTAGATATCATGAAAGCTTAAGTTAACATAAAATTATTTATTAAACTTCCTTAACGGGATAGGCAGAGACTATCGATCCCCACTTAGAAAGATCCAGAAAAATCAGTGACGCAAAAGAGATGTTTATTATAAAAATATAACGTATCATACATATCTACATTAAATGAAATAGCTTATTTTTATTCCCGGCGATTAGTTACCCATTAGTTCAACTTATTTCGGGATTACTTTGCAAAATCGATAGGTACTTAATAATGTATTTGTCAATAGTTTTTCAGTTCTTTTTTCAGTACTTATTTAGTACTCATTTGAATTTATGCGTAACCAAAAACTTACACTTTTCGTCAACGCTCAAGTTATATCAATTTGCTACTATTATTCTACTTACAAACTTAGTACCTAATATTACTTTTTAAATTAAGTAGAATGCTTATAGTTTGCTCCCTTCCTACCATAACGCCAGAAAAAACTAAGTGACCCGGGATAAAATGTTACGCGATTAGTAACCTGTCAATAATATACATATTAATGCCATTACAATCCCGTTACTTATACTTAAGGTGACCTAGGAGATATTATGTCTTCTAGGTTTTATCTACCAGTAAAAAGATAGAAAGAATTAGGTATATGTATGTGAAAACGGTAGAGGTAGAGTTGGACGGGGTAGGCCGCGTAGAACTTATACAGATCAAATTGGAGACATTCTTCTCAAGGCGAGTGTTAGTAGTGAAGAACAGAAGAGCATGTAAGAAGGTTAATGGGTGTGTTTAGCAAGAGAGATTTGTCACCCGTTCCAGGTGGCCTAATAGTCTTTGCCTATCCCGTTAGAGGCATGAATATGTATATAGGAATCATTATTTTCATTGATATAGATGAAATCTTTCATCCCATTTGAAATCTATCTTTTGCGCGTTGAAGAAATCTGCCTAGCAAGGTTTTGTCGGCAAAAAGTTGTTCGTAAAAAATATGGTTTCATAGAGCCACATAAATCACTCGGATTTAATTTGTTAATGTTCGGAACTCTACAACTGTATATGTAGAGTCTATTAAATTATATTGCTTAGGGAATAGAATCTGTAGATTAAATGTTTTGACAAACTGAATATTAATTACTTGAAATTAACTTGATATAATGGCTAATGGTTTTGTCCATTTAATTTATATTAATGCGGAGAAAATTTATATTAATATTCAGAATGAGTTTGATTATGTATGTTAAAAATTTAGAGTTTTAATTTAGTCTCAATTTAGTTTAAGCTTAATCTAGATTTTTAAGTAGGTATTTTCTTAGAAATGTACATTTCATACTACTAGTTTGGATTTTTCATACTTTATAACCATCCGTAAGTAATTGTGAAACTGTAACTAATGATGAAATAATTTTTTTATACACTTTCACGGCTCTATCACAATGTAGGTAGACTTCTTAAAGATATTGTATTTTAATTACGTTGTTTAATTTGAGTAATATTATGCCCAAATATATTAAAGTAGGTATACGAAAGATGTCTCTATGAAATATTATTAACTTAATACGCAGTTGAAAAATTTTCTTCAATGTAGAGACTTAAACTATTCCTATTAGGTTTTATTTAAATAATAATAGGTACTCACGGTATAATCTCCAAACAGTATTTAAACAGCGAAGCACAGCATCACTCACACAAACACTTGAGTTGAAATATTTGCAAACTGTCACTGAATCCTCACTTGAAATTCTCAATATCGGCCCCCGAAGATAGTGCAGAAAATTATTGACTCGAAACGAAAACACGGAATAATTGGCTCTATCAAAATACTGAGAGCTATTAGGCAGAATGAGATAGACAGATAATTATTATTGGTCAATTATCTTGACTATTTAGCAATTATTGAGCACGTGGTGTCATTTTCCCGAAATGTAGAGCAGTTTTCGTGTGCAGGAGTCTCGCGTTGTGTTTCCCGACTGAAATCACGTGACGAATGTCATTTTTGGCGAAATAGTCGGAGCATAGATGAGGCACATAGGTCGCTGAGCCGTCGCGCGGATAGTCTCAAGATATCACCACGAGTACAGAACGCGGGTGACAATCATGCCAAAATACGTAAACCGTCACTGGGCCGAACAAAAAATAAATCACCACGGACGCACACAGCCACAAATTTCAGTCCAATTAAAGATAATGTTTGTGGATATTTTAATGGCAGTCCCCACTCCGCGCGGTAACCCGACACAACCAACTCCCGGCGAACTTAAACACTTAATGATCGGTTGGAGGAAATTGTCCGAGAAACGAACGGCCCCGCTGTGCTCTGTCCCGCTCTAATTAGTTCCGATCCGCGCCGCTTGTATGGGGGTTCCGGCGCTAGTGTCGCGCTGGAGGCGGGGCTTGGCGGGTAGGAGTTTCACTCTGAGGCGGGGCCTCGACGTGATTGGACGTCTGCGCTCCTAGTTTTTTTGGGTCCGTACGTGCTGAGCGTCGGGTTGGTGAGGCGGCATCGATCGCCACAGCTAAGGTTGCCATTATATGTTTTTTATGGAGATTTTTTGGCGTTTCTCCGGCGGCGGCAACCTGTTAGGCCCGCCACGCCCCGAGCCGTAAGACGTGCCAGGGGAGCCATCCGTCCTCCGCCGCCGAGGGCCCTTTCCCAGTTTTCTTTTTATCTGTGTGTGTTTTTTTTTATTCTGTTCAAGTGTGACTTGTAAATTTTTGTGTGCCTCAAGTGTGATAGCTCCTGTTTTTGCGTGGGAATGCCGATTGTATTGTTCGATAGCGTTTTAGAGGATTTTTATTGGGTGTTGCCATGTGCCTTTATGTTTAATGTGGGAAGGTAGGCTGTAGCCCGTGCCAAGATTTGGTAAATGCGGTGTAGTCTTACATAGGTATATGTACCGCATCTTTTTAAAATTTGTAACGGAAATTTTTATAGAAATGAGTTTTCGTAGAGAGAACTATTTGTTTTTACCATTAAGATATGTAGGCTAAATAAATATACCTCAATGTAAATTATAAATAGGCATATATCGTATTACAAATAAACCTCATAGGTAGTAGTATGTAGGTAGATATCCATATTATTTTATGTAGATAAACGTATCGATCACATTATAAAAACAATCACTTGATATCATATCTATTTGTATATTCGCGTAGGTATTAAAGCTTTACGACCGTTATTGCTCGCGGATGAAACAGAATTCAAGAATCAATTTCTGATATTGCAAAGTCGGTGTAAGATGAAGGTTATTATGATCGCATCAAACATACTTTTAACCTACTTGTCACAGGTAGATGGTGCATTAGATCTTTCAACATCATATCCATTTATGTAGGTAAGGCCTTTGACTATTGCCTATCCCGTAGAATAAATTGGTTTCCCCACGATTAGTCCTTACAGTAATTGTTTAAGTTACAAAGTTTGATATGTTATTTTTAAAATAAAGGTCAAGTATTGTACGTTCGTAAAAGAGAAAATTTATGATTTACCACAATTTTATGACATTGGTAGTCTCATATAACTGTAACTTTATGATAGAGTATAACTGGTACTGGTCTAAGACTTGAATAGAATCTAACCATCTATCTTTCTTAGCGACCTATCGTAAGAGGCCACTAAGATACTTAAGGTAATTTTAAGTATGTTTGGACGATAGTCCGGATATCGTAAATTCCTATATTTGTTACACCTTTGTACAGAATAACAGACTAATTATAAAAGACAAAAAGACGAACGCGTTCACGACTATAAACCCTTACGGGGTAGTCAGAGGTTCAGGTGTCTATCTCCGTAATTGCGAAGGTAGTAATTGTATTGCTACCTTATGATGACTAATCATGACGTTTTAAAGTTATATTCTTTTTACCTCTTCAATGATTTTGAACTTTAGATTTTATGTAGGTCACTTTTTACTAGGTCACATACATTTATTCACGCCTCTACTTCCTAATGGGTATAAGTAGAAACTCTACCGCTACCTTGAATGATACTTCAATATCTTAGCACCACTTACATCCATTCATTAGTTTATAGCAAATCCGACGCAACACAAACAAAAAAGTCAAAGTCAAATGTATTTATTCAACATAAGTACAAATACAGTACATTCATTGAAAGTTAAAACTTTTGCCTGACACTGGTTGTCTTTAGCATTGAAATTCTACCGTTGGTTTGGAAGCCCTGGCTCGGAGAAGAACCAACGAGAAACTCCGACTTTCAGAATTTTTTGCCCAGTTACAAAACCAAATTATACAGAAACATAATTATTTTTGCACACACAATTGAACCTTTTACCTCCTTAGAGTCAATATAATAGTCAAGAACAAAATTATTCTTCGTAGATCGTAGACCGCTGCCTATCCGTGTAAAGGGTTATTTACAAATATCTATATGTATACACGGCTTTACGGCCCACCGTTGGCATAAGTAGATACTAATTACCTTCTTTAACTATTCTTATGAGTATCAAGACCTCTTTAATTTATATACATACATATATTCACGTCTTTACTCCAAAGGGAACGACAGAGACTATTAGGCCACTGAATGGGTGACAAATCTCTCTTGCTTCACTCACACCCATTAACATTTTTACTTCTCTTCTGTAATGTAATGTAGTTCTTTTAAACATACATATCATATCGTTCATGTGTTAGCGTACATATTTTCGTGATTCTATATTACATACATACCTACTTAACATACATACATACTTTAGGCGTATTTTGCTACATAAGGCTACGCAGAAAATATGGAATTCCGTTTTTCCTGATCCTGGTAAACCACTTTCGCTTCATTGACATTCATACACCTCCGTATATACATGTTATAGGTATACATTTAGTGTCTTCAATTTCAGTATTTTGCTTATATATACTAATTCTAGTATTTAGTCTTTATAGACGTTTTGGGGAGTTTTTGGCCCAGAGGTTGTCGTTGGCTATCCAGCGGGGCAACGCTGCTAGTGTGCTGGGGGCTTTTGCTTCTGGGTGCTAAATTCGGGACACTAGTGGCGCTTTTTGATATATTAAAGTTTTTTTTATGTTTTAATTTGTTTGTTAAATAGATATTTATAAGGCATAAGTTAATGTGTAAAATAATGCCGCTCTGCATTATTTTTAGTTATAGTTTCTTATTAGTTCTTCACCGAGCCAGGACTTCCGAACGAACGGTAGAGCCATAGTTACAAGACAACCAGTGTCTCATAAATTACAACTGTCATTGAATCTTCAACATATGTGTTTCTGATAAACATACAATCATATTATATATATTCTCGAGGTTTTGATCCCCTTTGGAGTAGACAGAATCTTAACTAACAAGAATTAATATAAATCCTTGGACATATTAGGGAAAACTCCCTAGGAAATAAATATTGGTTTAAAATTCCATTCACTATTGTTATATAATATAGTAGGTGTATAAATACTTGGGAACATCTATTCTATACATATACAATCACGTTCTTTAAATCCTTTAGAGATGGACGGATAATATCGATTTTCGAGACACGATAATATCGTTTAAGTCAATATTTAGCATGAATATTGGGGTTGGGATTTCATTTAGCATATTATTGACAGGTTGCTAGCCGGTCGCGCAATAGATTTCATTTATTTATTTATTAATAAATAAATAAATTTATCGCTAGTCTCTTACTCGCCACGTATGACATGCTAGGAAGAACGGCAGCTAGTTAGCATTCTTTTACTCCAGACTGCCACAGGACAGATACAAAACCGCGTTACAGATTAAACATCTCATAATACATATATTGACGCCTCTACGTCCATAACGGGATAAGCAGAGATTATTAGGCCACCCATTAACCTTCTCATACACGCTCTTCTGTTCTATATAAATATTTGAACACCCAAGTAAAACAGTACTTAACTGTAGCATAAAACATTAGATATAACAGCCACTTAGGTACTATTGAGACCTAGGACTCATCACACTAATGACTTTGGGAACAAACAAGATGCCTAACCGAATAATTTTGCGGTTTCACTTAGGTCTTAAACCTATTATGAGCAGGTAATAGAATAATAGACCCTGTACAAGTCTAGGACGTAAATTGAATACTAACTGGTTTTTAACTTACGTATACATTTACGTCCTTTTACCCCTTTCGAGGTGGACAGAACCTTGGAGAAATTAATCTCCCAGGTCGCTTATTAGCATAAATATTAAAGTTGTGATCTCATATGGAACATTAGTGACAGGTAGCTATCCATCCTATCGCCTAATAGATTCAATTAACCCCTAGTCCCTTATTTGTGTTGCAACGTGCCGGGAAGAACGGCAGCTAGTTAGTATTCTTTTTCCGTCCCAGCTAGCACGGGATATAGAGACAAATCTTCTAAAATAAAGTACTGAAAGAATGAACCCGGATTTTCATATACTTGCTTATTATAAAGTAATGCACTAGAACTTAGGATAGGTAATAGTCAGTGTCTATAGACGGCGATACGGTTCACTACCTATCACGTTGGGTGCGGTCTATGTAGTGATACGCGGGCTTCGAATGACCCATGCCTAACATGCCTTCGAAATTTCGGAGATGAGCATTTAAGCATCTGACTACTAAAAAAGCCGCCATAATAAAAAAGGGAGTGTATACACAAGTCGTGAAGTGTATGTATGTATGCACTAGAACCTTAACTTGAGCAGATGCAAGAACCTAAGTACAATCTAGTACTTAAGTACTAACTTGTTTATGTAATAACTATTACGCGTTTTGAATTGAATAATTACCTAATGTATTCTGTTTCGTATTATGGTTTTTCTAGCATGGTGGCATGACATAACTCCACCTGTATTATAACGGAGGCAACTAAGAGACTAGGGGTAAATTAAAGATATTGAGAGTTGGGCTAGCAACCTATGGCCATTGTTCGATATGATATAAAAGCCCTAATATTAGTGCTAATAAGTGACCTAGGAGACATTATCGTTTTTCTAAGGTTCTGTTAATTCCGAAAGGGATTATAGGACGTAAATGTATGTGTACCTATATGTATGTAGTTTAAAGGAAATTAAGCGGTTAGCAACCTGACACTATGGTATTTAAGATTATTAATTCAATAACAACGTTTGATAATACTTTACAAACACTACATTTATGTATTCAATAAGACATATGACAGTTAGATAGTCAGACACACTATTGAAAAATGATGACTTTATAAGTACCTGTAACCGCCGAGCGTGCATATGAGATTTATGAGTGTCAATGAAGCGAAAGTGGTTTATCAGGATCGGGGTAGATCCGTGATTTTTACCTATCCCTTTACAATAACTTTAATATAAAGCATTTGTGATTGGTTGCTAGCCAATCTCTCATTACACCCCTCGCCAATCCTGTATATAATTTAAAGTACATAAATAAAACTAAAGCAAGCTACCGCCTTTAAAATTTCACTTACATTTATAATTACTTGTAATATTGAATGACTTTTTTACGACATCATAACAGAACATGGCGCCGGCGCTCCGTTTTGACGTTTCAAGTTCCCGCCTTTCTCGGAATAGCTAATAGGGTTGCCAGGTTTAAGCCGTAAAAAGTTCGAGCAAGGAGTTTGTTTATGGACTGTTTTATTTATTTATCTCAGTGGCTCGTGGCCGTAAAATGTGGGTAATATGGCCGCGAGGAATAATTGGGACTGTTCCTAGAATAAGCTATTGTTTTAACGTATAACTTTACCACCCTTTGCTTCTAATCTGCCGTCTTTTATATACATACATAATTAAATCTCTACCTTAATCAGAATCCTAATTTTGCCTAAATCCCGCCCTAGTATGGGACTTACAAAGACTGTTAACTAGCTGCCGTTCTTCCCGGCATGTCGTAGGATGCGACTAAGGGAATAAAATCTATTGGGCTAGCAACCTGTCACCAACTCTACTTAGGACAGCTCAAATCCAATGCTTATGCTAAAAGTGACCCAGGAGATATTATATCTGTGAGGTTTTGTCCACCCCGTAAAGGATTGAAGGCCGTGAACGTGTATTCTTAGTATATTGATATACTTACATATATATTATATCCATTAATTCCTTTGGGTGTTCAGAACCTTAAAGATACAACATCTAGATTACCTTTATACATAACATACGCTTCACGACTTGTGTATGTATACACACTCCCTTTTTTATTGTGATGGCCCTTCGAAATTTCAAAGGCATGTTAGGTATACACTCGAGGCCCGCGTTTCACTTGATAGACAGCACCCAACGTGATCGATATTGGAGCGTATCTCCGTATACAGGCACTGGCCATCTATCCCTAGGGATAGGCAGATTTCCTCATTATTTTTAATTATGAAGTTTTCGATGCCATTCGTATAAAATATTAGTGACAGGATGCTAGCCCATCATTCAAGTTTATTATCATCCTAAACGCCCATTAAATCACTAAACAAATAAAAATGTCAACACCTGTCACGAGTGACCATTTAAATAAAATAAAACTATTAAAGCGTAAAACACACTGCACGAAAGATTACAAATAAAAACAAATTATACAATAATAAACGTACAGTTACAAATTACAATCAAAGCTAATTAGCAAAATAATAAAAATTTATACGCTTCTAAATTATAGTTTTACGATGTGGCATATAAATCTATGGTACGAAAGTTGTAAATAAAAAAAGTGTACAAAAAATGTGTCTTTTCACGGCGGGACTGTGAATTTCTATATTCTCACGACCTTATTTCTTAGAGAGGTAAATAGAGTGATAGGTAGTGATAGATAGTGAATTTTATGTAACGGTTAATTTTATTTAGGAAAGAAATCTTTCTTGATTGATTGATATTATTTTATACATTCGTTAAGTATATTTTTATATTAAAAAACCCTAGTATCTTAGTCTCATACATATAAGCACATCCCGCCTGAATCCCTGTAAAGAGGTAGGCAAAGATCCCGACAAACGACTTTCGCTTCATTGACCCTCATACACCTCCTTATACACACTCGGTGGTTATAGGTACTTCTAACGTCACCCTTTTTCAATATAGGGCAAGTATTTATATTGAAAAAAAATACGTACTTACTATAAAAAGAAATAATACTATCCTTTATACAAATAAGTTCCTTATAGGTAACCCAAATTTACTTTAAGAATGGTAACTTGTATTCTTTTTACGTCCCATATTAGCGCGGGGATTTACGGAATGTATATGTGTGTACTTTCCCTATAGTTAACCTAAACATAACAAACATCTATTGTGACCAACGATATCTTCCGTAACTCTATCCACCCCAAAAAGCATACTTACAAGGATGATTAACCATGTATATGTTACAATAAATAACACCCATTTGTCACAAACAAGCTTCCCAACTAATAAAACTGCACTAGAAACTTTTTTCCCAAACCTCATTTCAATAAAAAACTAATACCTGTCACATTGACATTTACTATGGAGGTTTTAATTCGCCTTTTGACATATGCAATGCGGTAATGAGACGTGGAGTCTACATTAAAGTAATGGCTGACTTAATTGAAAACTGCGCTATTTTACGCATGATGGCATGGCAACTGCAATAAATATCGATAGTGTGAAAGTCCTTTGTAAAGTAAAGGTATAAATAATGCAGGTATGGCTATTTATTTAATACCTAGTGACTGATGGGAGAAGGTATGCAGTTTAATTTAATACTGCATGTTAAGAAGACTCTCTCACTTAAGATATATATTAAATACTATACATTATGTTACATACACATGGGATTAGCAGAACAGTATGTTTTTAAGATTTTGAAATTGTATCGGTGATTACTTTATAGCCAGTAGATAACTTTTAGGTGATCTTAGAGTCTAAGAATGCTCTTAGTCTCCTCCTATGCTATTTCTGGCAAATATAAATTTATATGAAGAACTATAGTCGCGCGCTAGCTAAGACGAAAATTCTATCTATCGGCCGTTTGTTTTGTTTCTATCTATCGGCCGTTTTTCCCGGCATGTCGTAAGAGGCAACTACTAGGGGTATAAGAAAGCTATTGGGTGATGAACTTGCAACCAGTCACCAATTTTCGATACGACATCACAACCCCAATATTATGCTTATAATTGGTGCTTATAATTGACCAGTGACATGTTTCCATGGCTCCAAGGTTCTGTCCATCCTGAAAGGGATGAACGGACGTATACGTATATTATTATGTATGAAAAACTATAGTCGTATAACCTGTAACATTCAAAGTGTTCCTAGAGATCCCGCCACATAAGCTGGCAGTAGCCAAACTTGGAACTAAATTTGACGTTTCCGCAATTGCGTGTTATTTTGTATGAAAGGTAAATTTAGTATTACCAGCGTTGTGTTTTTTGCCCACTCTTTGTAATTTTTATGTTTGTTATGTTTGTTAATTATAATAAATTGATTTCCGGAGTTTCTTGTTAGTTCTTCTCCAAGCTAGGGTCTCCGCTGATCTAACCTCGGTAAAAAATATGTAAAGACAATGCTCAGTGCTATGTTTGAAATAGTTTTTTTTAATTTATACTTAGATCATAAGATAACTTTCAAAGAGAGCTTGTGATATTTATAATTTTGAATATATTATGGCAGATGGAGGCGTCGCCGCAGTTGCATAATTCACTGTTGCCAGTATACACGCCAAAACTAGCAATCACTGTGCCATACGGCTCGATACATTATAGGTTTCATTGTAACGGTCTTTGGTTGCAGAGCTATAAACTCAAATAAAACAAATTAATATATCAAAGTCAAAAGTCAAAATATTTTTAGACCGTTACAAATGAAACCTATAATGTATCGAGCCGTATGGCACAGTGAGTGCTAGTTTTGGCGTGTTTACTGGTAACACTGAATTACGCGACTGTGGCGACGCCCCCAACTGCCAATTTATATGGCGGGATCTCTACTACGACTACTAACAAAATCGATAACATAGCGAAATTCGCAAAAAATCCAAAAGAAACTTCGCTCGCCCACTCCACGGATTCAATTGCAAAAATTAATGACAAAAACATACGTCAAGCCGAGACGCTTGACTAATCAAACTGTCACTTTGACACTGTCAAAAAAAATGATGTACAATTGTAAATAGAGGTCGGAGCAAAAAGGTTTCGGCCGCACAAAAGAGTTCGGAACCTTTTTGGGCGAGCGCCACTTTCGGCCAGCCACTTTTAATTTGTTTTGGTACCATAATTCTTTTATTGAGATCGTAAAATGGATCGTGGCTCTACTTGGCCGTTCATTAGTCTAATAGGCTCTGAATGGTTTAATTAATATTCGTGTGGGTTTTGGTGGTTTTTTTGGTACACTTATACGTGAGGTATAAATAACGTTATTATACCGTTCTTGTACTGATCTATACAATACTATTTATTTAGATTTATAGTTTTGTCAGAGACCACATAGGTATCGAAGTGTCGCTAGGTATTTTATATACGTCACTAAAATTCGTAACGATACAAATAATTTATCCTTACCAATAGTATTTTAACTTGTATAGTAAACAACTTGTAATACTATTTTGGTCTGTGTATGTCTCGTGGACTTCATCTAATTAACACGAAAGAGTTGAAGTGAAGCGTATATTGTTGTACTTAAATGTCTTGCAGTTATATTTAAGAATGTATATAGATAATAAGAATAACTTGGACTTAATAAAGAATTGTGAAAATTGATTAGTATTTTTAATTAACCTTGTATGTATGAAATTTTTTCACTATACTTACTTTTTTTCGAAATTACAGCTTGAATAGAGAATCCTTACTATCGATAGAGCCAAATACAATATTCATTTACCTACATACATTATAATAACGTAATATCCTCATAGACGTTGTAAATTGTAATGCACTTCATATGGAATATTGAAAACAATGTGCTAACCACTCAATAGTCTCATTTTACTCCCTCAATCACATTTTACGACTTGCCACTACCATTTCGCAACAATAAATTAATGTAAATAATGATTTACAAACTCACAAGAAAAGAGAAATGACAAAAATTATTCGCGCCATCGCATACTTTTTTTCCTTAACAAAAACCAATGAGGCAATGATACTTATCCCTATTCAGCCATTGTTACGGGGGGTCCACATTAAAACCTCCTTTGTATTCAAACTCCGTAGAGTTGCCAATTTTTTCTATGTTCACGACTTAAAGTAATACAAGGAGCTGCAGATTAACTAAGCTGGGATAGGCGTCACGACTGTAATCCCTTTCGGGGTAACAGAGGTTTAAGTGTGTGACCACCTAACATGATAGTGTTCTATATCGCCATGTATAGACACTGACTGACTGACAGACTATTACATACATACACATCACGCCTGATTCCCTGTAAAGGGGTAGGCAGAGATCACGGATCCCCATTTGTCCCGATCCCGACAGACCACTTTCGCTTCATTGACACTCATACATCTTCTCATACACACTCGGTGGTTATAGGTACTCCTAACGTCACCCTTTTTCAATATAGCGTCTGTCTGACAGAACATTATTTAGGTACGAGTATATTGACGCCCCTTTATCATCTTTTACAACATATATGTCTATTTAGTCCATTTCTTCTACATTTGGGATAAAATAAAATATATTCTTTCTTTGATTTCTTACTTATATACTCACGACCTTCTATCCTATTCAGAATAGACAGAACTTGTATAATATTATACTCAGTCCACATAATAATATATTAACCATTATCGACGTAAATAATTGGTGAAAGATTACTATCCCATCACCCAATAGATTCCATTTACCCCTAGTCCCTTAGTCACCTCCTACGACATGTTAAGAACGGCAGCTAGTTAGCATTCTTTTTACGTCCCAGTTAACACGGTAAACTAAGTTTCACAATACCTTAAGGTCGAATTACTATAATAGTGTACATGACCTTATAAGAAAAATACCTACTTTACTAAACATACATCACGAACGACGCTTCACGACTTAGCCTTTTAGAGTAGATAGAGACTGTAGTCCCATGCAAGATAGGACGTAAAAAGCATGCTAACTAGCTGCCGTTCTTCCCGGCATGTCGTAGGTTAAGGGACTAGGGGTATATGGAATCTATTGTGCGATTGGATAGCAACCTGTCATAAATGTTCCATATGACATCAGAAATATTCATGTTCAAACGTGAACTAGGATATATTATCGTATATCCAAGGTTCTGTTCACCCCGAAAGGGATTAAAGGACGTGAATGTATATGTATGTATTTATACGTAAACACTTGATAATAAAAAAAAGGTGACGTTAGGAGTACCTATAACCGCCGAGAGTGTATGAGAGGATGTATGAAATTCAATGAAGCGAAAGTGGTCTGTCAGGATCGAGACAAATGGGGATCCGTGATTTCTGCCTACCCCTCTACAAGGAATCAGGCGTGATGTGTATGTATGTATGTATGTACTTAATAATACATAAAACCTTAGAGACATTTTATCTTCCTAGTTAAATATTGAGATGATTAATAACTAACGGGACTTATCGCGTATGTTTTTATATAATAAACTTACCTTTATTAACCCGACGTTTTACTTTATTATATAAAAACATACGCGATAAGTCCCGTTAGTTATTAATCATGAGTATAAATCGCGAATCTCTTAAAACTATAAATATTGAGATTATTATATAATATGGAACATTGATAACAGGTTGCTAACCCATCGCCCAATAGATTCCATTTACCCCTAGTCCCTTAATCTACGACATAAAAGAACGGCAGCTAGTTAGCATTCTTTCTACGTCCCAGACTAGCAAGGTATAGTCTAGGTGGTCTGAATATTCTACAAACGTTACGAAAAGCACTCAATCATCGAAACAAATAAATGGCGGCGTTAACTATAGTGCATAGACTGTGTATGTAGAGATGAGCGGAGCGGGTTAAAGCTCTATGTAATATTGATATAATATATACAAATAAATACGTATTTCTTTTAAACTGGGACGTAAAAGAATGCTAACTAATAATAATAATATTTGGACACTATTACACCAATTGAACTAGCCCCTTGGTAAGTCTATTTAAGACTTAGTTAAGGGTATTAGTCAACGTTTATTAACAAATACATACTTCACTACATATTATAAAACAAAGTCGCTTTCCCTGGCCCTATGTCCCTTTGTATGCTTAAATTTATGAAACTACGCAACGGATTTTGATGCGGATTTTTTCAATAGATAGAGTGATTCAAGAGGAAAGTTTATATGTATAATAACATCCATTAAATAGCCAGAAGTGCGAAGCCGGAGCGAGGTGCTAGTATTATGTGTATATAGATAAATACATATATAGTATATATAATCAACGAGCAGATTGGAAAGCAGAAGAAAAGCGTAGTTCTTAACTCTGCCTCCACCGGGAAGGGAATCAGGGATAATATAAAGGACTAGGGGTAAATGGAATCTATTGGGCGATGCGCTTGAAATTAATACCAATATTTCCAAGTAATATCATTAGAACTCAAATATTACTGTAATATTTGTGACTAAGGTAATGTTTTCAAGCTTCTGTCAACCCCGTAGAATCACAATGTGAGTATGTAAGAGGAACTAAGGGATTAGAGGTCTGTATATAGGTAAGTTTAGTTATGAAAGTGTTGTATTCGTATTAAATTGCGAAAAGTTCTTTTAAAATTGTATTATCATCGAACTGAGAACTTTTGCTACAAGGACATATCATTAGATATACATTTACATTATTTAATCCCTTTAGGGGTGGACAGAACCTTGGAGGGAAGATCTCCTAGGTCAGTTTAAAACCTTTGTACTTAATCTATATTAACTACACATACTTATTAATAACATATATACATTTTCAATAACAAAATCTCCAAAACTCTTATTTTATTATTGAGGACCAATTTTCGTCACTTTAATCCTTTTCTTAATCACAAATATAAACAAAAGCATCTAATAAAACCCCTAGTTACTTAGTTATCTCTTACAAATCTATTAAAACACTATCATAACCAAAAACTATAACATTATTTCCCTCGCTTCTAACCTTCAAACCACAGTCTAAAAAAAACTTTTTCGAAGAAAGGCGCCGCGGAGCAAAGGCTCGCCGCCCGATCAGCCGAAAAAACTAAATTAACACAAGCAGGTTGAATAATTAACAACCTCCTTGTTAGGTGAGCCGCGGAAATGTGCCAAAGATTAAATGGAACGAATTTTATTGTTTATTTTATGTGTTGTTGGTTTGTGTGTGTGTAGTTTTATTTGTATGAATGTATTATCACGTAGTTTTAGGCCTTTAGGGGTGGATAGAACCTTGTTAGTCACTTTTACTTTACGTAATATGTATACGGTTATTAATTGATTCAGAATATAAAGTACCAGTTAGACTTACTAAGATATATCCTAGGTCGTATAATAGAAAGCTAGTTAGCTAACTTTCTTTATGGCTTTTTTTACGAAGTGACTAAGGGACTAGGGGTAAATGGAACCTATTGGGTGACGGGCTGGCAATCTATCGTCAAAAATCCATATAAATGCAATCACAACCACGATAGTTAAGCTAACTTTCTTGGTCACTTTATTAAATGACATGTTTTCAAAATTCTGCCCACCCCGAAAGGGTATAAAAGAGAGCATATACAAAAAGCCGTGAAGATGATAAATTGAGTCCAAGACGACATCATTTCGCCAATACCCCACGAAATAGGTTGTCACTTAGTAAAATGCTGAATCACTAATACCTAATGCGTCTTAATTTAAAAAGAAAAAGCTTACGTCACTTCCTTTCTTAAATCATACCAAATCCTACCTTATTCCTTTGCAAATACAGTTCAAATCCGTTTGTATCTTATTTGCTAAGTTAAAAGAACCGTCTGTAAAGGGAGTAAGGTTGATTTTTGTTTTTCGCGTTTGATTTTTTATTTAAATTCGGTAGCCAGTGTTAAAAGCACTTTGTGCCTGTAATGTCAAAATATTTGATTGTCTCCGATATCTCTGGAGACTGAAAATGGATGATTTATTGACTTAAAGAGTTTACTTTTCGGATTATTGTATGGCGACTTAAGGGTTAAGTTGTCATAGAAACTCTTTATAAGTTACTTAAATCTGGTATACAAGTATCATCTATACATACATACATACATCACACAGGGTTCAAATCCCGCTTGAGCATGTACTAATGGAAATGAAATTTGTTGAATTTCATGTTCAATTTCGTAATAAAATGAACTGAATACTGCGGTGAGGGAAAATATTGTGAGGAAACAAACCTGTGCCCTGAACAGGTAATAGTCAGTGCTTGTACATAGCGACATGGCTTACCTGTTACATTGAGTATTGTCTATCTGATCTGGTGCATTCGTGGTGGTCATAGAAACCTCCGCAATCGCGGAGATGGTTACGCGAACCTTTGACTACCACATAATGACTAAAGGTAGCGAAAGTATTTGGCTTTAAAATAAGTACTTACATATGAAGTACATTAAAGCTTTTTGCAAATTCGCATTTAATTGTCTCTACAGTAACGATGTGAATTTGTGTAATAAAAAAGCGACAAATATTGTCCTTATAAATTGCGATTTATAATATCAAATCAACGAGGTATTAATTAGGAGTCGAATTGATGACAGGTAGCTAGCCCAACAACATTTAAATCTTATTCTTACGCCTCCATAAAAGAAAGTCACCCAAAAACTATCTATTAACTCCTAGAATAAATTAAATTTATTATCCTAAATAGACATTGTTTTTTGATGTATTCGACATCACCTGTATTCGATTCGCAACATCAATCATAAATAGGGTAAAAGTGGCGGCGTCTCCAAAGAGGCAGGTAAAGAATAAAAACCTCCTTTCTCTAAAATAAGGTTCGTATTTGGCATTTCACATCGGTTCCTTTGACATAGGTTGCGGAAAAAAATAGGTTGACGCAAAAAATGGCGGCACTTGAATCCTACTTATTATATTGAGCATTTTATAAGGCTGTGTAAGTTTTGTGTTATTTATTGGTAAATTATTGAGTTAGTAGCTCTATTTTGTATTCGATTAACCTAAAACTATATTTTATTCATTTATATAAATGTAAGTGTATTGATTAGTAGTTTTATAAACTCTTATTGAGATTGGATACAATAAAAATATATATTGCTGTATAGATATAATGTGTATCAGTTATGTACACCTTCACATCCTGTACCGCCTTTCGGAGTAGTCAAACCGAAATGCGATAATATCTCTTAGGTTACGCTTTAGCAAATTAGGGCTGTAAAAAAAAAGATATTTACAAACTTAAAAGTAATTAAAATAATTGTGTTGTATATTAGTTATGGAAACATGGTGAATGGAACATTGGTTAAGATTGCTAGACCATCGCTCAATCGATTTTATAGACACCGAGTTACTTAGTCGCCTCCTACGCTATGACGTAAAAATGGCAGCATGCATTCTTTTTACGTCCCAGACTATAGCACAGGACTGTTCTTAGGTAGATTTTTTTTAAAAACATTTTAACTTCTCTTTAAAAATATTGAAATGTTAGTTTTTAGTAGAATAGGTAAGGTCACTCGTGGTAAATGCGTCTATGGGGCTATTACGACTATCTTTAATAACTTGAAAGATATGCAAAATCATACACCTAGTGACACCTGGTCATGGAGATAATTACTAGAGTAAGTTCGTGAAAGCGTGACAGAGGGCATAACTAACGTAAAAAAAAAAATATCGGCAATTTTGAAATTTCCAGTGTTTGAGAAAAGTTGACATGCGAGGTGAGTCCAAATAAATCTTTTTTTATCTTTGGAAATATGGAGTGTTTTGTAGTTATGCCTTGTTTTTTGTGTTTGGTAAATTACAGTGCATACTTACAGATAATTATTTTTCATTTAACGGCAATATTTTATAATAATAAATAAATTTCAAAATGATTAAAATAAACAATTTTTTTGTCTAAATGCGTCTATTAGTGTGGGGTAATTCCGACTATAAGACGCAATTACCCCGAACCCAGATGTTGTAAACATTTTTTTTATACAAGCATTTTGATTTTTGAAGTTATAATAAAGCAATTAAATAGTGTACTTACAGATGTAGTGTAAGAACATTGAACATGGCTTGAGGTGTAGATATAATACAGTACGCTTTTATTGTAGTAGTTTATTTTTATGTGCATAGTTTATTTTAGACATAACAAAAAAGTAAATAAAGAGCTATTTTTGAAGCTCTCAAAAGTATTAATGGCAGGTTTGATTTTATGGGATTATTATATTCTGTGATATTTTTTTTGTATCTTGTTGGCTGTAGTCACAGAATGTAAAAATCCCGCAAAATCAGAGCTGCCATCAATTTTTCAGAAACTTTGAGAACAGATAATCAACCCGTTGAGTGAGCCGTGTTCAGTGTTTTTGACAATACCTGCCACAGTTAAAAATAAACGCTTTAATTCCCTGTATTTTTTTATAATAAACATAATCTGCTAATGAACCAAAGCCGCAAACTGTAGGTTCAGTATCATGCTAGGAACAAGAAATGCATGCTAAAAAAATACTGACTGAAAATTATTTTTCATACAAAATGATTCTACATAGAGCCCACACTTTGCGACTTTGGTTCGATAGCATATAGGTACACGTTGTATGAATAGATCGAGATTCGTACCGAGGACCAAGCATATACTAAGGCAGCGCTTTGAATACCGTCTCCAATTCTCATGGTACGGATTAGCAGTAATTTTTGAAAAATGTTAACAACCCCTGATTTTGTGATGGGGTAAATGCGTCTTCAAAATTTAGACGCTTTTGCCTCATTTGACTATGGAAGCGTTTTTTGAATATATAAATAACATATTTCTACGTATTGATATGTTCTCGATATAACTCTTGAAAAAATGCAATAGTGAGCCCAAACTAAATTTTAATATGATAATATTTGAATGAAATATTGAACTTGGTTGCATTTACCCCAGTTTGAGGTAAATGCGTCTAAAATGACCTCTTTTAAAGATATGTTTATATTTGAACGATTATTGATCCTACAACGATTTGAAAACACAAATATCACAGCTAAATAATTAATGAATATTTCAGTATCACACATTTCTCACAAAACATTATAGTTACTGTGTAATGAGACCTCAAAGTCAAATGTTTCAAAAATGGTACGCATTTACCTCGAGTGACCTTAATAGTCTGGTAGATGGTGACACGGAACCCCACCTATCACGGATACCACCACCATCAAGTGTTGTAAATTAATTTTAAATTGATTATTTTTTATCTAGTTGCCAGTGTCTAAATAAGTGTCTAAATAAATCTCTCAATGTAGCCATATATCAGTTACCTATTTACTGTACAATTGCCAAAACTAAACACGCGAACCGCTGACTACCGTAAGGAATAATATTCATAATATATTCATAAAAGCAAAGAATACAAATCTAACCTAGTAGAATACCGTTAACACACTTTTTACAACCTAGTTGGGATACCATATACAAATCCCTTTATTCGCTTCCTAAACAATCCTTTATAAAGTTCAATAATCACATTATGACGACCGAATAATTCCATTATCCACCAATAAGGTTGGATAACTTTGAATGGAAACTTTTTGGTGCACAAACTCCTTTCTGTTACTGTTTGGATGAAAGGGCTGTTTCGGCGGGAGATTTTTTTTGACACAAATATTTTGCTTTTAACATTCAGTGGTTTGTGTTCGTGTTATGCTAAAAGAACAGTTATTAAATGAAATTTAGGAGTAATTTTTAATATATTGTGAATGAAAACACGATTTGGTAAGCTATTTGCACAAGTTTTCTTATTCCTCGGAGTTTCAATGACTATAAACTGATAGTCGTCTTCTTTTCACGTTTTGGTTAGACTATCTGGACAAATATGAATGTAGACAAGCCAAAATATTATTAACCCCATATTCCTTGATTCTGATTATCTTTCTTCAGATTGAAGCCGTGATGGTGTGTGGTATTTATTTTATTTTAACAATAGAATTATTTAAGAATTGTTGACTAACAAACAGAACCTTGGTTTTTAGCTAGGAACTTTTGATTTTGTTTACTCTTACTACGAGATGTTACGAGAACCTGAGAGAAGTTATAGAAAATTAAATTAATGAAAGATCTTAGTTCAGTTACTAAAAATACATTTCCTGACCAACATCCTATAAATTCTTCATAATATAATATTATATATATTAACACATCCATGTCCCTTAGGGGATAGGCAGAGACTATAAATTGTCACTTGGAACGATCCTGAAAAATCTCTCTTGCTTTTCTCACAGCCATTAACCTTCTCATACATGCTCTTCTGTTCTTCACTATGTTCACCCGCCTTGAGAAGAATGTGTCCAATTTGATCTGTATAAGTTGTACGCAGCCTAACCCTAATGTAGTATATACATAGGTAAGTACACCTCAACCATACCTTACTAGTCCACAGTCACTTTTAACACAACTTTTCGTTAATTTTATGACTTATTGAATTAATATGAAAGAGGTTGCAGTCCCAGCACCCACACAATTTCCCTCCGCCGCCATTTTACGAAAAAACAATTGAAAACGAACGCCAAAGCAATAAAAGAAAGAAAACAAAAAAATCCGATGGCGTGACAAGAAAAAATGCGTGCACGCAACCTTAAATACCTATCAACGTTCACAAACCACTGTTATTTGAACCTTTATACCAAAGGTTTTAACTTCTTTAAGAGTTCTGTTTGAATGGTTGGTTTTGTAACGTGCGGTGGAATAAAACACATGTACAATACATAAAGATGCCGGTGTGTAATTTGTACATAAGCCAGGTTATGTACAAGGGGCACAATGATATATCGTTTAGATAGGGTCAAGGGATTGGGCGATGGGCTAGCAACCTTTCACCAATGTTCCATATTGATGTTATAAAATCACCGATAGTAAGCTAAAAGTAATCGCGGAAATATTATTGTTTATATATACATATAGTGTGTCGTTACTTTATATCGACACCACAGTCGAAACTGAACAGTATATACTTACATTTATGTAATTCACGTTTTTTAATTTCCATTGAGAGAATTGATGGCATTAATTGATGATAGGATTACATTACTAAGCCAAAAACGTAATTCATGACGTGGCATCTTGAGCAGCCGAAATGGTTGGTGAACTAACCTCGGTAAAAATATGTAAAGACAATGCTCAGTGCCATGTTTGAAATAGTTTTTTTACATACATACATACACATCACGCCTGATTCCCTGTAGAGGGGTAGGCAGAGATCACGGATCCCCATTTGTCCCGATCCTGACAGACCACTTTCGCTTCATTGACATTCATACACTCTCTAATACACTCGCGGCGGTTATAGGTACTCCTAACGTCACCTTTTTTCAATATAGCGTCTATCTGACTGTTACATATATGTCTTATTAGGCCGGCCCCTACGTAACCGCCCTTCCACTTCACTCATATATATTCCTTTTGTCAATATATAGTTTTTTTAATTTGTACTTAGATCATAAAATAACTTTCAAAGAGAGCTTATGATAGGGCCTATTTTGAATAAAAATATTTTGACTTTTGACTTTGGTATATTAATTTGTTTTATTTGAGTTTATAGCTCTGCTAGTTAAAGTTTGATCCATTTGAAATTGAATTGAATTTAAGAAACATCTACATACAATATTAGTCCTGCTTTTACTCCTATAAATATATAATCAATAATATTTTTTGGTATAATATGACATATTAAACATTAGGTTAAAGGTTAATATTCATAGACATGCCGGGAAGTACGGCAGCTATTTAACAATCTTTTTACGCGCTTACACAATACATAGATTTAGTTTTTCCCATGAATTATATTAGTACGAGTACATTCAAGTCCTTCATTCCCTTTCAGAGTTATATCTAGTAGGTCAATTTTTAGCTTAACTTTGAAGTAATTTAGTACGCAATATTAATAAATAAAATTTTATTTACGTGAAGTAATACATCAAATTAATATCATAAGTACTAAATAAATAAAGATTAAATTATATAATTAAATCTTAAAAATTTTTTAGTTTGAATATTGGGGTTGCGATGTCACAATGGAACATAGGTGACAGATTCAATAACCCCTACTCCCTCAGTCGCCCTACGACATGCCGGGAAGAACGGCAGCTAATTTATATTCTTTTTACACTTCCATATCACTACATAGTATAAAAATAAGTCGCATTCACCGTCCCTATGTCCCTTTGTATGCTTAAATCTTTGAAACTACGCAACGGATTTTGATGCGGTTTTTTTAATAGGTAGAGTCACAGATGAAGGTACATATGTATAATAACATCCATTTAATAGCCAGAAGTGCGAAGCCGGAGCGGGTCGCTAGTATATAATAAATATGAATTTAAGGCCTATCTACATGTCCCTGTATCAGTGGCATACACTAGTACATAAGAGGATGGTGGATAATATAATTTGCTTCCATGCCTCAATATAATGACAGGGCTCGCTCAGGCAGTGCCACGCAGCCTCGGTCACACGGGGGGAGAAAGAGATTTAATAATAACTAGCTGCCGTTCTTCACGGCTTGGCGTAGGAGGTGTAAGGGGCTAGGTTAATGGATTTTGGGTGATGGGGGTAGCAATTGATAACCAATATAATATGTCATCACAATGAAAGTGTTAAATATTGTTGAGATTCTGTCTACCACGAAAGCGATAAAAAGACGAGAATAGATGTATAACTTCTGTATTTAAATTATATCCTTCATTTTCTTTCTTTCATTTGTTCTTATAAAACTTTTATTTGTTCTTTAAATACTTTTGCTAAATGATCGAATAATACTAAAATCATCGTGAGGAAACCTACCTGTTTCCCGACTAGACAATAGTTAGTGCTTGAACCTGTCACATTGAGTATAGAGCTACTTAACTATCCTGCAAGGTCGTGAAAGCGTTTGTTGTCTTTATAATGAACTAAATAAATACAATAAAATAAATATAATATCATTTAATTCACTTCCTTGTGTGACCTATCACAAGACGCAGAAACAATCCGTGGGTTTCCAATCACGTTTGCATCGGCCCGGACGCCAGTACGTTTTCCCGTCCAACGAGTCGGGCCACTGTCAACGCGGGTTTTTCTAATGACACCTTGCGCGACCATGGGAATAGATTTCTATGTAAGCCTTCTGCTGTTTGGTCAAAAAGAAAATTATAATAATATATAATATGTAGATGCTTTAATCTATTTTGAGGTGGACAGAGCCTTGAAGACATGGCTTCTCTAAGGACACTTTTTAGCATGCCAATATATGTTGTGTATAATAATAATATGTATGTAGATCCCTCAATCGCTTTTTAGATAGATAAAAGCTGAAAAATATAATATTATCTTGTCGGTTCGTCCTAGATGGATCGAAAAAGAATGCTAACCAGTTGACATTAATAATATTTACTACACCAATTGAACTAGCCCCTTACTAGAGTTAAAGTGTACTAGGCAAGTTATATTTAACAAATATATACTTATTTTTTCATAGATAAATGCTTATATAGCATATATAATCAACAATCAGACTTGAAAGCAGAAGAAAAGCGTAGTTCCTAACTCTGTCACCACCGGAAATCTTTGGAACCGCCTGATTAGTGTTCAGGTGGTTAACCACAACTAAGAGACTAGAGGTAAACGGAATCAATGGGGTGATGGGCTAACAAAATTAATTAGCTGTCACTTATGTTCCATATGATATCACAATCCCAATATTCAATATTCATGCTAAACAAATAGCAGAGACTTAGCAAATATTATATCTCCAAGGTTCTGTCCACCCCGAAAGGGCTTAAAAGTCGTGAATGTATGTATGTTGACCTTTGAGTGCCTAGTTCGATTCCTGGAACGGCATTTGCCATACGCTTTCGATCCCTCGTGGCTTTAATTGTACTTAATTACAAATCAATCTTCTCGGAATCGAAGCTAGGACTTCGGAGTTTGGATTGGTTTACAATATAAGTAGTCTCCCGTGGTAGCTGGGACGTAAAAAGAATGCTAACTAGCTGCCGTTCTTCCCGGCATGTAGGAGGCGACTAAGGAACTATTGAGGATGGTACTAATGGTTTATATATAACTAGCGACCCGCTCCGGCTTCGCACGGGTATAAATATATAGCCTACTCCACTATTTAATGGATGTTATTATACATGTAAACCTTCCTCTTGAATCACTCTATCTATTAAAAAAACCGCATCAAAATCGTATCGTTGCGTAGTTTCAAAGATTTAAGCATACAAAGGGACGAAGAAAGCGACTTTGTTTTATACTATGTAGTGATGAAAACTCAAATTTTAATGGTAATAAATAACTTAGGAATGATTTTATCTCCAAGGTTGTTTTCTTATATACATTTATACATTCACGTCCTTTAATCCCTTTCGGGGTATGTAACAAAAAAATATACATATTTATAATAATAAAAATATGTAATTAATAAATAAGGTGATAATGTCTAATAATATTAAAGAAACTTATTTTATATTACTATTTACATTAAAATGTGTAACCAACCTTCTTGGTTAGAAACTTTAAACAACCGGACTTTTTACTAGAACCTCTTTGCTGTCTTTTTGCTGTGTCACCTAAACATACATTTATACTATCCTGAATTCTACATAAGTATACACTTACGTTCTTTGATCTCTTTCGAAGTGGATAGGACTTGTTATAATATATAATATGTTGAGGGGTAAGCAGAGATAACGGATCCCCATCTCTGCCGACTTGGCAAATGCACACTACACTCGGAGGTTATAGATACTGCTAACGTCACCCTTTTTCAATGTCGTCTATCTGACTGTCATATGTCTTATAAGGCCTGTCCCTATGTAACCGCCCTTCCATCTCACCCTCATATTATATTCCTTTTGTCAATCTACTATCATTAATCCGCGTAACTTGTCCAAACCATCGAAGCATGCCCTTTTCAATCTTAGTCACTATATCTTCCAAACCGCAACCTTCCCTTATCACACTGTTTTTAATTCTATCATATAAAGTCATATGATTATAGATTCCACTGACTCTTATTCTCATGATTGGCTTATACGATATTCTGATAAGAATGGCAGCTAGTTAGCATTGTATTTACATCTCAGATTAGCACTGGATAGTGTCACATTACCTTAACACAGATTTACAACAGCATGGATTTCTATTCTAAAACTAACCTGAATCTCTATTATATTCTAAACAAACATACACGTTAACGTATTTTATCCCTTTCAATGTAGACAGAACTTGGAGATATATCCTAGGTCACTTTTTAGCATGAATATGACATCGTGACAGGTTGCTAGCGCATCGCTCTATAGTATCCGCTTACTTCTAGGTTCTGTCGCCTCCTAGGAAATATCGGGAAGAACGGCAGCTAGTTTGCATTCTATTTCCTTTCAGCTAGCACGGAACAAATATCTATCAATTTAGACGATATTTTCATAGAATGATGATATATAAATAGATGTTACACCATTACATAATAGTAATAAATCTATACAGTTCTTACACACTAGCTACGTCTAAATAACTTATCAACTAATAGATATTGAATATAAAAATGTACATGAATTTGATATTCTTCCATAACATCAATAAATCTCCAAATTTTTTTTAAAATAGATAATCCAAATTATTACATAACATTGATGACTCCTATACGATTATTTTAATATATTTATACGGTCATAGGTACTTCTTATGTCACCCTTTTCCATATAAAAAAAATATACATATAACCTAACTTTGCACTTAACGGCGAAAATGAGTTAAATATACAGTTCGATTCCAATTTTTTTCCTGCGTGGGTTGCTATTGGTTTCATGGTGAAATGACTTTTTCGGCGTCGAGGCGATAAAAAATATCTGACATTTTTGCTTTTCACGACAACTTTTTCAACTTTAAACCTCTCTCCTAAATGCTAACTGGAGTTTAGGACAAGTGCTTCGTTAGGTGTCTACAAATAAACTATAAATCTAAACCTATTTACACTACCTACATCCAATAGCTTTTCACCTATTACATAACACCAATGACTCCCAAACGACTATTTTAACTGACTATGACTATATTTTAAACCGCGCATGATCGGCGCCGGGGCGTGTTCGGCTATCCCTCATCACACTCAATGGCGGCGGCGCCAAACCTTTCCCGCTTTTTACTTTTTAGCCGCGTGCCTTTGTTCACACTAGTGTCGATTGGGCTTAAGTTTTAATTTCTATCACGAAGTATTTATTGAATAAATACTTTTTACAGACTTTTTTTACCTAAAGGTGAATGTGAAATTTTATTCAATACATTGACATAAAAAAGTCTGAAATAAATAATAAATAATAAAAATTTAATAAATAAATACAGATTATAATATAAATTAACGTTCAGTTTACTTTATTTTTATTGTCACATTTTTATATTTATTTAATTTATTGTTAAATTTTTAATTAGTTTTAAGTTTGTAAATATTTTGTTAATTTATTGTAAAGATTCTATTGTTAAAATGTATTATAATAAAACGTTCAGTTTCAATATGTGTTATTGTAGATGCATGTTGTTCTGATATATTGATATAATTTGTTGTTTTAATATTCTGAGTTGGTTTGTTCACACTGTCTACTGCTTTCCGTATTTCAGGTTAGGCGCAGTTTCCACTGTGTTCTAGCAAATATGATTTTACATATGCTTATACATATAGCCTAATATTATAAGTCCTGTGCTATTCTTAGACATAAAAAGAATGCTAACTAGCTGCCATTCTTCCTGGCATGTCATAGGAGGCGACTAAAGTACTAGGGGTAAATAGAATCTACTGGGCGATGGGCTAGCAACCTGTCACCAATTTTTCATTATAACTTGGCAATCCCAATATTCATGTTAAAAAGTGACCTAGGAGATACACATATCTCCGAGATTCTGTCCACCACGAAAGGAAGTAAAGGACGTGAATGTATGCGTGTATTACCTAGATTGTTTTAAAAGGTAACTAATGGAGTAGAGGTATATAGAATCTATTGCTAGGTTAGTGTTACTATCACCACTCGATTGAAAGTAAAATATGTTCAGAATAATCAGTAATCCCTTATAGTTAAAGACAAAAAACACAAACGTAACATGCCCAACTGAGTTAGAATCTTTTTGCTGCGACAATAACCTGAACAAGCTATTTAGTTAGTTAGCTAGTTTGATTTGTTGAATATTTGTATTGCGTATGTTTTTGTGGCCGTAAATAAATGCTTTAATATTATTAAACGCGTTCAAGACCCGACCCGAACCTTAGACTACGCTACAGGGTAAATGGTCATGCATGTACGTTGACTTTTATCACCTATGATTAATAATTAACGGGACTTATCGCGTAAGTTTATATATAATAAAATTACCTTTATTAACCCGACGTTTCGGCTACGTTGCAGTAGCCATGGTCACGGGCAGACTTACGATTCATGTTTCTTCGCCTCCATCGCAGTGTACTGTCAGATTCTTCTCGGACTACCATTACTGCAACGTTTTTATCAATAACACGCGATCTACATAAGGGTAATTTTATTATATATAAGCTTACGCGATAATTATTAATGATGAGTATAAATCGTGAATCTCTTAAAACTTTTATCACCTATTCTACCACTGTCACCTCTTACCGTGTGAACCGCCCAATGAAACTTCCCGAGGCGATGGCATAGCTCTTAGGCGGCTCGTTATGATAATTTAATTAGACCTTAGCCTCCTAAACTCCGCCATTGGGACCGTTATACCCCTAGTCACTTTTTACAAAAAATAGAACCGAATTAATAGATAAAGTATTTTTTTTATAGCAAGTGTGAACGAAACATCAAATCTTGTGAGGTTACCTATATAGAAAGAAAGAAAGAAAAACCTTTATTCACTACAACAACACAAACATGACAAAATTCTACGGTGAGGGAAAACATCGTGAGGAAACCTACCTGTTCACCGAACAGTTAATTAGTGCTTGTAAATGGGGACATGGCTTACCACCAGTCACATTGAGTACTAAATATCTGGTTTACACTTGGATTTGAGGTGGCCATAGAATTACTACCTTCGCAATAATTGCGGAGATGGACACCTGAACCTCTGACTTCCCCGCAAGGTTTAATGGTGGTGAACGCATTTATTATTTGTATTAAAGGTTTAAAATTACAATTTGTTTAATCGGAATCGAATTGAATAATTTTAGTTGTTTATTAGGATTTTTGTAACTGAATTTTTCGGTAGTGGATTAGAAATATTGATAAATTCCACCATTGATATCAGCAAGTGTCAAATTTCGCTTTAAAGATGGTGAAATTAATCACTTTTGCTAATCTACCAAAAACTTCACACTATTACTGATGTGATATTGAACTGATATATTTCAAAAAGCATTCATGAACTTCTGGTCAACAAGTGGGTTCGAGGTGGCCATGGAATCGCTAACGGCACGCAACTTTCAGATAGCACAATTGTTACGAAAATGTTAGTTTTATACAGGATCTTGCTTAGGTGACAGCTATCGTATATGTGGGGTGCTGCCGGAGGACCAGTGATGCAGCCTAGCTTTCATTTTCTTTTAGTTTTTTCATGTTTGTGTTTTTCTAATATAAAGTGAATAAATTGTTTTATTTCTTTCCATATACGAACCTAACCATATACGAACGAAAAGACAAACAAAGTCGACCCTTCACCCTAGCGGGGTAGTCAGAGGTTCAGGTTTCCATCTAACTTTGAACCCACATGTTGACCAAATAGTCAGTACTCAATGTGACAGTGGTAAACCATGTCGCCATTTACAAGCACCAACTATTACATATTCGGGGGACAGGTAGGTTTCCTCACGATATTTTCCCTCACCCGTAGTAATCGGTGGATTTAGCAAATATATTTTTATTACGAAAATGTACACAGAAATTCATTAAACTTCATTTCCTTGATTGGTCTCCAACGGGATTTTAACTCTGTACGAATGTCCTTGTACAAAATACCTGTTGTAAGGTACCATATTTTGTCCGGGTACACACGATTAGCGTTCAGGCTTAACCAATCGCGCCACGGAGGTCATCATACATACACCCCGATACATGTTTAATGTATACACCTCTGCATACAAGTAACTTTCTTCTACTTCTAACTTATGTTGTTATCAATCATAATCATCATCATCAGCCTGACTGAATCCACTGTTGGACATAGGCCTCCCCCAAATGACGCCACTTCTCCCTGTCAGTGGCCGTTCGCATCCATTCGATGCCGGCCAACCTGCGCAGGTCGTCTTCCCACCTTGCTGGGGGGCGCCCCACACTACGTTTACTGAGACGCGGTCTACACTCTTGGACTATTTTGCTCCAGCGACCATCAGTCCTTCTGCATACGTGACCAGCCCAACTCCACTTCAGCGTGCTAATTCTTTTCATAATGTTTTTTATCAATGTTTCTTTAATATTTCGGGACCCTACTCTTATATCTACCTACCTTTACAGACATACATACATGTGGAGCCATAAACATTTTAACAGTAGGTTATTTTAAACCCTGAGGCGCAATTAAAAGCCAAGATTTCTTCCTCTAAAACTCTAATTCGAGCCATTAATCATAGGTATACAACCTGAAACTCCATGTCCTCAAAATGGTCCATATTTTATTTACCAAAAGCGAGCTGCCGCCTAACATTATCTGCCAGTACCTAATCACTGTAATTATAAGCGATTTTATTAAAAAAATAAAGAATATTTCGGTACCCACTCGTGTGGGGGATAAGACATAAACTGTACGCGATTTAAATGAGCCTACTACTTAATGGACCCTTTTGCTTAATGCACGGCCTATCTATATTAATAATTTCCTCTTAGGATATAGTAGACTATATCTAAACATTACCAGAATAACAGAACATTTAAAATTTTGATTTCAACAAAATGACTGTATCCGCCATGACAGTTTATAATGGCACTGGCTTTTCTATTTATTCAAATGGGTTTTTGTTTTCATATGCTCTATCTCCGAAGTTCTGTTTACCACCAAAAGGATTCAAGGACGTGAATGTATATGTATTTAACGGTGGTTTATAATATAGGCAGCAGGGTTTATAATATAGAAATGTAAAAGGCCTATAAACGGCTTACATGTGAACTATCACAATCTATCAAGATTATTATCTTTATTGGACAAACCAACTCCGAACTAAGTCCTAAATCTCATCTCAATCATTTACACATTTTTGTTATCTTTAACAATACCATCTGGTTTTGGTCCTATGAATATAATATTAACGACAACGCATACTTCAGTAGATTGCATTAAATCTTTGGTTCTTTATTTAGGTCCCATGGGATACTAAAAACTGTTGTCTATCTAGTAAACACGGGCTTCGAGTGACCCATACCTAACATGCCTTCGAAATTTCCGAGATGGGCATTCAAGCCTCTGACTAAATCGCCATAATAAAAAAGGGAGTGTGTATACACAAGTCGTGAAGCATATGTTATGGATACTGAAAATAAGTTCATTATCTCTAGTTCTACTAGGTAAATTCTTGGCATTAACATTGTTGAGATGTCATAATGGAACATTGGTGAGTTTGCTAGCCCATCGCCCAATAGATTCTATTTACCCTTGTTCCTGTCGCCTCCTACGACATGGCCAGAAGAACGGCAACTAGTTAGCATTCCGTTTCCGTCCCACCTAGCATATGTAACTTTAAGACCCAAATTATCCCAGAACATGTAATATATGTTAAAACCCGCTCTCGCTTACACTTACACCGGCCAAATGATCAGAAACACGCGCCGCTTAGCTGCCGGCGATTTTGGGAACTACCTTACACGATACATCCTGCATCAGCCGCCACTGGGTTTGAGATGGCGTCATACACACACACACATACATACACACACATAAACATACACATATAAACATACATACATACACGTCCTTCAATCTCTTGAGAGAACCTTGAAGAGGATATCTCCATAAATAAATATCGAGGTGGCCATAGAATTACTACCTTCACAATTGCCGAGATGGACACCTGAACCTCTGACTACCCCCAAGGGTGAATAGTCGTGAAACCGTTTGTCTTTTTTTCTAGAATATCTCCTAGGTCACTTTTCAGCAGGAATATTGGGGTAATGATGTCATATGGACCCTTGGTGATTGCTAGTTCATCGCCGAATAGATTCCATTTACCCCTAGTCCCTTAGTCGTATCTTAATCCTATCATGTACATTGAATTATACGTCCCAGATCAGAATGGAACATTAGGTCAGATTTTACTATAGATATGAAAGAGCCACGTTATCTAATAAAATATGCAGAATTTGATGAATTGGTGATAGGTTGATAGCCCATTGCCCAATAGATTCCATTTACATCTACTCCCTTAGTCGCCTCTTATAACATTCAGGGAAGAACGGCAGCTAGTTAGCATTCTTTTTCATAAGACTAATGACGTGGAAATAGGCGGTCAACAAAAAAGGTGGAAATAAAAGTACCTATAACCGCCGAGTGTGTAAGAGATGTATGGATGTCAATGAAACGAAAGTGGTTTATACACAAACATATACATATACATTCACGTCCGCATATCCCTTTCGGGGTGGAATAATCCTTGGTAACGATAATATCTCTAAAGTCAGTTTTTAGCATGAATATTTGGGTTGTGATGTTATATGAAACATTGGTGACATGTTGCTAACCTATCGCTTAAAAGTTTCCATAGTCCTTTTGTCACCTTTTACGACATGTCGGGAAGAATGGCAGCTAGTTTGCATTCTTTTGCGTCCCAGCTAACACGGGAGTAACATATACTTTACGACAATTATTGTATGGTAATTTGATTTATATGTCACCAATTGCTGAGTGGTTTATGACCATACTGAATCAGGATCTCATTGTATAACACATGTAGGTCCTAACCTGGTGTTCGATATCAATTTCAACTTATACAACATATATATTTATTTACTTAGGTACTTTGTTATATTAATATTACTCCGTATCAGGATAGTGCAGTTAAATGTACTTTTTTATTCATTGTGTATTGTTTAAATTCGATTTATGTTAAATATTTTGTACATTTGTTAGCTTTACTAAATAAAATAATATAAAAATAGAATGTTGATCATTAATCTAAATATAGGACATTTTCCTCACGATGTTTTTCCTTCGAGAAGTGATATTAAAATGCAGGATAATGTTGAATTTTCTTAAATGGTCAAAGTATTTTTGAAATACGAAAAATAATTGCTACTCTTTGAACGGATTTATATGATTGTAATAATATTCATAAATGTTTGAATAATTTTATTTCATTACCTATCGTAAACTAAATAAAAACGTATCAATGCCTACCAAAACGTAAATTTCAGTCTAGAGATCCCGCCACATAAGGTGGCAGTAGCCAAACTTGGAACTAAATTTGACGTTACCGCCATTGCGTGTTATTTTGTATAAAAGGTAAATTTAGTATTACCAGCGTTGTGTTTTTTGCCCACTCTTTGTAATTTTTATGTTTGTTAAGGGTGATTATAATAAATTGATTTCCGGAGTTTCTTGTTAGTTCTTCTCCAAGCTAGGGTCTCCGCTGATCTAACCTCGGTAAAAAATATGTAAATACAATGCTCAGTGCCATGTTTGAAATAATAGTTTTAAGAGATTCGCGATTTATACTCATGATATAAGATATAAGGGTGTGTATAAGATTGATTGCAGCTGTGGGAAATCCTACGTCGAACACACTAAACGGTCTATTGCGGACAGAGTGAAGGAACACATAATATATGTAATATATAATAAGAAGGATAAGTCCCGTTAATTAATCATGTTTGAAATAGTTTAATAAACATATTTTGACTTTGATATATTAATTTGTTTTATTTGAGTTTATAGCTCTGCAACCAAAGACCGTTACAAATGAAACCTATAATGTATCGAGCCGTATGGCACAGTGAGTGCTAGTTTTGGCGTGTTTACTGGTAACACTGAATTACGCGACTGTGGCGACGCCTCCAACTGCCACCTTATGTGGCGGGATCTCTATTTTAGTATTGGGCACGAAGTATAAAAATTGACAATGGCAATTCTATTTACACGTAACATTGGCGACATATCACTTACATCAATATCTTCAAGTTACTCCTATAATAAACCAGGAATACAGGCATTTACTAAAGCATTCTATTTCCGTAGCAAACTAAATCAATCTACATATTTCCGTAATATAAAAGCACAATCTTACTTTAATTTTTTGTCAAAACCATCTTAAAAACACACCAAAAAGTCGTAGAGAAAAATCAAACAAAAATCCCGCACCTTCCCTATAATTTTCTATTCCGAAATCCGTGATTGTTGAATGACTGTCTTTGCCCCGAGGCCCAATGTCCATCAATGGCGTAAGAAAAAACTAGGGGGCGCCATCTCGCGTGCTTTCGGCTTTATAAAAGGCTTTTTTGGTATAAAACGCGATATTTTTAATTCCTTTGCGGTTTTCCTGAATGGCGGGCGGGTTTGTAAATGATTGCGTCATTTTAAAGATGGCGTCTAAAAAATAGAAGTAGATATTAATTATAGAATTTCGAAAAGGTTAGAGCTTGTGTGACCAGTTTTATGTAGGTTTTCGTCATTTAAATCTGACTTTATTCCAATCCATTACGATTTGTTAATACGATTTTTTTCTTTTAATCTATGCTACATACATACAACATAGCACATGTATCAACATAATTATTTCCAATATAGTGATGATATCTCCGTAATATTATATAGACTTAATAAATTATCTTGTCATTAAATAGTCAAAACTATTGGTTTTCTTTGTCTTTATGTAGAGGCAGAGACCATCATAGTCTATCCTCAGGTATGTTTAGTGTATAAGATCAATATATAGTAAATACATACAAATATCACGCATCTTCGTCCCCCAACGGGATAGGCAGACAACAGACAGCCACCTGGAACAATTCTGACAAATCTCTTTATCAATTAGTAATCATAATAGTAATATTTCCGAAAAACACAACACACAAGGAAACGTGATCTATCGTGTATATTTAACATGTTAGTTAACCCGTGACTATGGCCATTGCAACATGGCCAAAACATCGGGTAGCAAAGGTAATACTTTGTTTACGTGTTAAGTCCCTTTGTATTTGAAATATACGTGATAAGTCCCGTTTTCTTGTAAAATCAGAATAGTATGTCCTGATGATTAAAATCCTATATATTATTTGGACGCCGTTTACATTCCCTCGAACCAAGCGTTACCCGTTCCTTTAAATATCATTGAGAATTTCTCCAGAAAAGTTTTGAATCTTTTTTTATTTACCGCATCTCAACAGAAATTATCGGGTCAGCCGTGATGAGGGTTGTATTCTTGATGGACAGTGTTCAAGGGCGATTAGTAAAAATAAAATAAAACCTCATATTATTTTACCTACATACATAAAAAATACTTTTGCAAAACTATAAGGGTTGTAATGGTTTGAATATGTAGAAAATTCGGCGTAGCTCAGTTGTTTGGGGCTTGACTTTGTATCAGTGGGTACTGGGTTCAAACCTCGGAGCATGTATTAATGGAACAAAACAAACGACAAACGCATTCACGACCATTAACCCTTGCGGGGTAGTCAGAGGTTCAGGTTTCCATCTCCGCAATTGCGAAGGTAGTAATTCTATGGACACCTCGAACCCACGTGTTAACCAGATAGTCAGTACTCAATGTGACAGGTGGTCAGCCATGTCGCCATTTTCAAGCACTAACTACTACCTGTTCGACGAACAGGTAGGTTTCCTCACGATGTTTTCCCTCACCGTATAATTCGATGCATTTCGTAAATGTGTTGTTATTACGAAAATGTACATAGAAATTCATTTCCATTGGTACATGCTCAAGCGGGATTTGAACCCTGTACCCACTGATACAGAGCCAAGCCCCAAACAACTGAGCTACGTCGAATTACTAGTATTAATGGAAATGAAGTTTAATAATTTAATGTACATTTTAGTAATAGAAATACATTTGCGAAATAAACCAAATATTACGGTGAGGGAAAACATCGTGAGGAAACCTACTTGTTCCCCGAACAGGTAATAGTTAGTGCTTGTAAATGGCGACATGGCTTTCCACCTGTTACATTGAGTACTATCTGGTCAACACGTGGGTTCGAGGATAGAATTAGTGCTCTCGCAATTACAGAGATGGACACCTGAACCTCTGACTCGCAAGGGCCGTGAATGCGTGAATGTCTTTTGTCTATTTGTGATGGGATGTCATAATGGAACATTGGTGACAGGTCCCTAGCCCATCGTCCAATATATTCTATTTACCCGTTCGGCTCGGGGCCTCCTATAATATAAGAAAAAGTATGAGAAGGTTAATGATTGTGAGTGAAGCAACAGAGACTTGTCACCCGTTCCAGTTGCGATCGATAGTCTCTGCCTATCCCGTTAGGGACGTAGAGGCGTGAATATATTATTATGTATGTATGTGTAAACGGCAGTAGCCCAGTGGGTAAGAACTCGGACTTTTTATGAGAAAAGGTTCCAGGTTCGAATCCCGGCTCTGGCATGTACCAATGAATAAAATTTAAATATGTGTTTTTCATTTACGTACATAATTTACAGTCGCTAACAATGAGGGAAACATCGTGAGGAAACCTGCCTATCCCTCAGGATAGGTAATAGTCAGTGCCTATATACGGCGATACGGTTCACCACCTATCACGTTGGGTGCTATCTATCTAGTGATACACGGGCTTCGAATGACCCATGCCTAACATGCCTTCGAAATTTCGGACATGGGCATTTAAGCCTTTGACTACCCCGCCATAATAAAAAGGGAGTGTGTATACACAAGTCGTGAAGCGTATGTATGTATGTATGAACCTAACAACAAGGTTGAATAAACTTGACAATAATCGGTTACCATGACAAATAAATAACAAATCATTTTATCTACAAATAATAGAAAATATTTTGTAATATAATTATATTATCCTAATACAATATTTAGATTAAAACAACAAAATGTGCAAATTCAATTTAAAAAAATTCGGAGGCTTAAACCCTTGTAATACTGTTTTATTAATTTGCGACGTCCAAGAGAAATTTAGATGCCATGTGAAATATTTCGATAATGTGGTCAGGGTAGCTCAGAAAATGGTAAGATACCTGAATACCTATACACATATTCCCATTTTGTCAAGGGCGGTATAGCTCAATAGTTTGGGCATTTGCCTTCCAGTAAGTAGGTTTAGTAAAATAACTTGTTTTTAATTCGCTTAATACAAAAATGTAGATAAATTTCTATGCACATTTTCGTAATAAAAACACATTCACGAAATGCATCGAATATTACAGTGAGGAAAACCTACCTACCAGTTGCCCGAACAGGTAACAGTTAGTGCTTGTAAATGACGACATAGCTTACCACCTGTCACATTGAGTACTCACTATCTGATCAACACGTGGGTTCGAGGTGGCCATAGAATTACTACCTTCGCAATTGCGGAGATGGACACCTGACAACCTCGCAAGGGTCGTGAATGCGTTTGTCTTTTCTCTATTTCAGATACAAGGCGCCCAAGCGTTCTCCATACCCTATTTCGTATCGGAACAGTTCCCTAAAGGCTTAGGTCCCACGGTCAAAGAGCTAGACTTAGACGAGGCTGTCTGCGTGTACCCTAAGACCCAGTTCTCGATGCTCACCGAGACCTTATGTACGCAATTGAACGAGGCTGTGCCAGAACTGCAGGCTGTGATGTTGTGTGGTATGGAGGTGAGTAGAAATGTACCCAAACTCAATATGCAATGAATTAGGCCCTATTAATTTTAAAGTGTCTCATGTAATTATCGTGTGTGTTGGTTTAGGCGCAATTAAATGGTTTTAATTATTTATATTAGTATAGTTTAATAATTGTTTATATTTATAAGAAAGAGTATTCGTGAATCTTTGGCATAGTTTTACGGGAATAAAGCCAAATTAATAACAAAATTAAAAGCGCCTGTTGAAAAAGATTAGCAATAACACGTATTTGTTAATAAAAGCTAATATCAATTTAGCAGGCGCAGTGTATAAAAACTTCACAAATATAACATTAACAAACCGATTACGATAATAGAACCAACTAATGGAATCTCCACGACGATTTCCGTTACACAACAGATATTAGCTTCCTAATTATATATTATACAGTAACTATAACATTTTTTCCTTCATCAGACCCACATCTGCGTGGAGCAAACGGCCATGGACTTCCTGAGTCAGAATATAGCTGTGCACGTGTTGGCCGACGGAACCTCGTCACGCTCTCTCATGGAACGGATGCTGGCCTATCAGGTAGGTTATATAGCTTACAGGAAAAGTCGACCTAGATCCGTTAAGGGCGAGTAGTACACATCATTTCTGAATGATTTCACTATGGAACCCCACATCCTCAACTTAACCGGTTTCAAGATTTATGTAGGAGGTTTAAATGTAAAGTATTTAGATCTTAGGTCAGTCAGTGCTTGTAAATGGCGACACAGCTTATCGCCTGTTGCATTGAGTGCTGACTATTTAGTCTACATGTGGGTTCGATTTACTACTTTTGCGATTGCGGAGATGGACTCCTGAAACTCTGACTACACCGCAAGGGTTAAAGGTCGTTAAATTGTTTGTGTTTTTTTGTGTTTAGATAGTTCTATAGAGGTAGGGAGAGATCCACCTCGAACCTGGAGGGCGGATGGATGAAAGGAGGGTTACACAAGAAATTTATACAGGCAAAGTAGAAGGTAGAGTTGGACGGGGTAGACCGCGCAAAACATATACATATGAAGTTTGAAAAAATCTCCTCAAGTCGGGTATACGCATCATCGACCACAGAAGAGCATGTATGAAGGTTAATAGATGCGAGTGAAGCAATAGAGATTTATCACCCGTTCCATGTAGCGATCGATAGTCTCTACCTATCTCGCTAGAGACGTAGAGGCGTGAATATATGTATATCTTTCTATACGTTCAATCATTTCATAATTAACACCATAATTCTCATCATGATCTTCTTTATAATGAGACATAATATGTCATATTATGACACTCAGATAGACGCCATATTGAAAACGGGTGACGTTAGAAGTACCTATAACCGCCGAGTGTGTAAAAGGTGTATGAGTGTCAATGAAGCGAAAGTGGTTAGCCAGGATCGAGACAAATTAGAATCCGTCATCTCTGCCTTCCTCTACAGGGATGTATGTATAATCTTCTCTCCATCTTTGACGACCTCCGTGGCGCGATTGGTAAACCACTTGAACGCAAACCGTGAGGTCCCGGGAAAACTATAAGAACTACGGTTTTCTACTGCTTTCCAGTCTGGTCCTTGATTATATGTGCTATATATGTATTTATCTATGTATAATATGTCTATATTTCTTAAATATACGTTGACTAGTAGCCTTAACACGAGTCTTTAATGTACTTACCAAGGGACTAGTTGAATTGGTGTAATAATGTCCTAATATTATTATATTATTATATATATATATATATATATATATATATATATATATATATGTTCCCCGCTCTGTTCCAGCGCATGCGAGCGATGGGCTGCTTCATAACCACGTCAGAGACGACCCTGTTCAAGTTGCTGCAGGACAAGGATTGTCCAGAGTTTAAGTGCGTGGCCAAGCTGAATGCCAAGCCCACTGAGGACACGATGGGCTTCGGAACCAATGGCAAGGCTAAGACGAAAGGCAAATAGTGAGGGAATACGGAGTTGGTGAGTTGGTAATTAGGTATCTAGAGACCTTAGATTTACGATATATATAAACAATGAAATTGAAATACGCGTAGAATAATTGTTGGTTAGTGGCAATGTGATTGTCTAGGGAACGGTTTACATACATATTCTTAACAATATTCAGGATAGTTTAAGGTTCATTTGGACAGTAAGTAGTGAAATGATAATGAATAAATTTTCTCAAAATTCGATGTGATAAATAATTTAAAATTATGATGTGCTGATTATTTTCTAAATGTAATGGTGTCCTAAATATTATTATCATTACATCACGTAAATGCGCATCGCTTTTTACTAAATACAAAAAAAAAACAATTAAATGCTGCGAATGAGTGATATTTTCATGTAGCTACAATTAGTCTTAAAAGCTTTTATTGTTATGTTTTTTAATGTTTTTAAGTATATAATTTCTATTTGTTTCAGGTGTCCACTGAATTAAGGAACCAAATTCTTGTTGTAAATTTGGCGTCTTAAACAACTGTTTGAAGGAATGTCGTGTAATTTTGTAACTTAATAAATTAAATTATCAAATTTTGTTTCCTTCTTTCAATTACATATAAGGTAAGTGATTATTTATTATCAAATATAAAACGGTAACATTTCCATTGCATAAAATATAACCGGTAATTAAAAATATTTCATTACAAAGTACATCACTAGACAAGTTTTAGATTCAGCGATGACAGAAGAACTGTCAGTCCATTGTAAGTTTTTTTACTAGACTTCGGTCAACAGAAGTGTTTACTTCTTTTCACCGGTATTTATTTATCTTTCACTAAAACTAAGTAAAACTAAATTATACTAAAAATGGCTGTCCGTAACATCGTTAAACTCGGTGCCTTGGAGACTAAGAACACGGCGTTCCTGCTGTGTGATATACAAGAGAAATTTCGTCCTCATATCAAACATTTTGGCCAAGTTGTCGAAGTAGCGAATAAGATGGTAAGTGTTATCGAGATAAGGCGATTGCGTAAGAATTGATTTACTTTGTGGTCACAAACAACAAATAATTATAATCTTCACTCAATGGCTTCGTTATAGAGATTATAACCTTATGAGTTCGTCAGGCAGGTGCAATAGAAATCCAGACTCAAAATAAACAACCAGTGGGATAGTCAATGTTTAGTTTTACCCAAGGAAACAACTCAATCTCTTGTCACAAGTTCATAGTGAATCTCTACATATAAAATTTCATAGATAGAGACTTAGGGATTTCGCTAATAGTGAAGGAAATCATCATGAAGAACTCAGCCTATCTAGGATAGATAATCAACAACATCTAACGATATGGTTCACTACCTACCCTAGGGCTGTCTATCTAGTGGAACGCTGACATTGAGTGATACCTACCTAACTTGCCTTTGAAATTTTGGTGATGGGCACTACCCCACAACACAAGAGTGTACTTTAAGGTGTATGTATGTATGTTTTAATACTAATATTATTCAATACAATCATATACACTTCACTTTTACACTAACAATGCCAATTGTAATTAATTTTTTCAAGCTATTATCTAAAGAGATATAAAAAGACATTAACAAACACAATATGAACATATATTTTTCAGATAGAAGCAGCTAAACACTTGAAAATACCAGTGTATGCGTCAGAACAGTATCCCCAAGGGTTAGGCCACACTACAAAGGAGGTGAAACTGGATGACTCCCATTTTGTCTATGAGAAGACCAGCTTCTCAATGTATACTCCGGAACTACAGGAGAAACTGAAGAAGGATGTGCCGGAATTAAATGCTGTGGTTCTATTTGGTATAGAGGTAGTAAAATTGTTAACATCATTGGAATAATAATAGTGGAGGTTTAATATTCTTTCATGTACTAGTCTGATGTAAAAAGAATGTTAAGTAGCTTCCGTTCTTCCTGGCATGTCGTAGGAGACTACTAAGGGACTAGGAGTATATGAAATCTATTCAGTCACTAATTTTCCATATGTCATCAAAACCCCAGTATTATGCTAATAAGTGACCAAGAAGATGTTTGTCTGCAAAGGTTCTGTCCACCCGAAAGGGATTAAAAGATGTGAATTTATATATTTGGTACGTCTATAATTTTCTATCTAATGCAACGTGTATTTCAAAACTATTTGTTTTAATAACCTAACCTTTATTTATAATGAATCTATATTTTAACTTTATATTTATCTAACTTATGCCATTACATATGTTGGCTTCCATGGCGCGATTGGTTAACCACCTGAACGCTAATCGTGAGGTCCCGGATTCGATTCCCTGTGGAAGTAGAGTTAAGAACTATGCTTTTCTTCTGCTTTCCAGTCTATTATATATACTATATTTGCATTTATCTATATATTTCTAAATATATGTACGTTGACTTAACACAAGTTTTTGATGAACTTACCAAGTGGCTAGTTTAATTGGTGTAATAGTGTCCCAAATATTATATATTATTACATTTATTCTATTCCAGGCCCACGTGTGTATAGAGCAAACAATCATAGACCTGTTGAGCAGAGACATTGCAGTGCATGTTATAGCAGACGGAGTGTCCTCACGATCCAGTATGGACAGGGCACTGGCTTTCCAGGTATGTTTAATGTAACTAGGAGGCTAGACTTATAATACTGTGTCCAAGGTTGCTTAACCCAAAAGCTTTTTGCAAATATCAGTTCAATATAACTTCAGTAACAGTGTAAAGTTGGTAGTGGAATAGCAAAAGTGTTAATTTTATCATTTACTAGTGACCCGCTCCGGCTTTGCACGGGTATAAAATATATAGCCTACTCCACTATTTAATGGATGTTATTATACATATAAACCTTCCTCTTGAATCACTATCTATTAAAATAAACCGCATCAAAATCCGTTGTGTAGTTTCAAAGATTTAAGCATACAAAGGGATATAGGGACAAAGCAAGCGACTTTGTTTTATACTATGTAGTGATGACACCAAAAGTGACAAATTTCTCCTCAAAATTGGCGAGCTATTCCACGAACAACTTTAGACTGTTATTGAAAGGTTATTGAACTACAATTGTGCTAAAATGCATTAGTACACTTGGGCCCCATGTATTAAGTACGTCAAAAGACTAGTATATTCACAACCATTAGCCATTAATGTCCATCTCCGCAATTGAGGAGGTAGTAATTCTATGGCCACGTCGAACCCACCAGACCAGATAGTCAGTAGTCAATGTGACAGGTGGTCAGCCATGTCGCCATTTACAAGCACTGACTATTACCTGTTCGGGGAACAGGTAGGTTTTCTGACGATGTTTTTCCCCCATATCGTAATGCACTTCATAAATGCGTATTTCGAAAATGGACATAGAAATTCATTCAACTTCATTTCCATTGGTACTTCCTCAGGTGGGATTTGAACCCTGTACCTACTGATACAGAGTCAAGTCCCAAACGACTGAGCTACACTGAATTATGTATGTATACAATATTCGACGACCTCCGTGGCGCGATCGATTCGCTGCCTAAACGCTAATCGTGAGGTCCGGGGTTCTATTCCCGGTGGAGGCAGAGTTAAGAATTATGTTTTTCTTGTGCTTTCCAGTGTGGTCGTTGATTATATACGCTATATGTGTATTTATCTATTTATAAAAAGTACATATTTCTTAAATATACGTTGACTAGTACCCTTAACACAAGTCTTAACTGACGAAACTGAACTTACCAAGGGGCTAGTTCAATTGGTATGACATAATGTCCAAAAAAATAATAATATATATTCTTAATTTCTTTTTCAGAGATTCCAAAACCTAGGCTGTTTTGTTGGCACCTCAGAGAATGTATTATTCAAGTTAATACGTGATAAAAACCATGCAGCGTTCAAGCAGATATCCAAACTGAACTCTGTACCTACCAAAGACACATTAGGGTTTGAAACTAAAGAGATTGAGTCTAAATTGTAAAGCAATCAGCCTATACTAGTCCACTGCTGCATGTAGGCCTCCCCAAAGGTCAAACAGGATCACTCGTGGCCCTTAGCCAACCACTACCAGCGACCTTTAGGAAGCCAAGTCTACTTATTTTTAGCACAATCATAGTTTAATGTCAGATCAGTAATAATGTGAAGTTAGTAGTGGATTAGTCACTGTCAAATTTCACCATTGATTACGGTAAAATTGTCAAATGTCGCTTAAAAGTGGCGAAATTTGTCAATTTTACTATTCCACGAACGACTTCACATTGATACTGAAGTGATATCGAACTGATATTTGTAAACCGCATTAGTGGACTTGGCCCCTGGTCATATACCATTTAGCAGGAGGCGTCGCACTACGTCATGACAAGTGCGCCGTTAGGTGTCGATATATAAATCTGTTTATTGAAATAGGTATATGGAATTGTTTTGTATTATTTAAGTGTTGAAATAATAAAAAGATAAATATTAAATACGTATTTTATTTAATACTTTATACACTGTATTTTACATACGCATATAAGTAGTAACTTTAGTTTAAATGAAATAAAATTCTAATTTATTCTTATAAGATCATAACACTTATTGATAGTAAAAATAACATAACGGACCTTAGCGGGGTAGTCAGAGGTAGTAATTCTATGGCCACCTCGAACCCACGTGTTGACCAGATAATTAGTACTCAATGTGACATGTGGTAAGCCATGTCGCTTACAAGCACTAACTATTACCTGTTCTTTTCCGAACAGGTAACAGTTAGTGCTTATAAATGGCGACATGGCTTACCACCTGTCACATTGAGTACTGACTATCAGGTAGACCTGTGATAAATAGACATCCGATTTTTACTTATTCTAAAAAGGGGAAATGGCCATGATGTTATATATGTATGAAAATTATGTAACATCTCAAATGAAGAATCCTGCTTTTCCCCCGGGATAGGTAATAGCCAGTGCCAGTATTCGGCGATACAGATCACTTCCTATCACGTTGGATGCTGTCTATCTAGTGAAACGCGGGCTTTGAGTGTCCCATACCTATCATGCCTTCGAAATTTCAGAGCTGGGAAAATCTCTGACTACCCCGCCATAATAAAAAAGGGAGTATGTATACACAAGTCGTGAAGCGTATGTATGTATGTAGTAAGCCTTAAAAAGCTCACTTTAAGCAAAAAAGAGATAAAGTATTGTAAATATTCAAAAAGTAACGATTGTTGCATATCAAAGTTTATAATATGACACCTTATTTGTTCATATTAGGTGTTCTGTTTAATAACTAGTGGCCTCTAGATGTGACCTAAGGGAGAACTTATCTTAATTAGTCTACAAACAAAACTATAATTAATAGTGTATTGATAACATAAGGTCGCTTATTCTATCTAAAGAAAATATATGTAAGACCCTACAACAAAGAAATCAGCGTGATGTGTATGTATGTATCTTTAATATCATGCTGTTATTCCTAACAGTTATTATTCTAATATAATGGAAAGTTTAATTATATAAGAAACCCTTAAAGTCAATTCAAAGGTCATTAAAGAGACATAGATAAAGTCTGTAACTTTGAAAAGTTCCGGTTATAGTAAACAGATGTCGTTAAGAGTACAAACCGACGCGATAGAGTTCTTATTAGAGTGTCGTCTCAACGTTATTGGTCACTTTTCTACGGTAGAATTTAGCGAAACTCGAAACATCTTATTTTTCAAACTTTTTGAAGCGAGTATTATTTAAATATTTTCGCAATCACCAAATAGTAAATTTATTATATAGTATTCAGAACGTGTTCAGAAGTTTAAATATTTATCTTTCTAAACTACAGCGGAATAGTTTTTTTTAAAGAGAACATTTTCTGTCTGTGTGTTGCATGTCGCGTGACGGTCGTGACGTCATGTGTATAGTGTAATAGTACCACGAACCAAATATAAAGATGACCTGGCGAAAGGAGCGGTCCCCGTTACGCGGTGCGGACTCCAAATTGCGTGTTTTAATTGGTGCGGAGTCTAAAAATGAAGATACTTATGGTTATGTCTCACGAAATGCCGTGTTTTATTTGGCATTTCGTTGTAATATCTCCCCTCCATCTCGCGTACCTCGTTTCACCTCGCGTAAAGCCACGCTAGTTTCCATACAAATATTGCGTAAGGCCCACTCCTCTTATTAATTACTCCATGGATTAAACCATTATATCTTGTAAATAAAAGTTACAAGAACAATAAATGATGACACGTATTTAGTTTAAATATAGTTAACAGTGAAAAAAAAAACTTGTTCGTTTCTTCATTGTTATTATTAACACAAACGTGTTTAAATCGAGAGTAACGCCCTCTCTAGTTTTCATTTAGAGATTTGATAAAAATTAAAATATCTACTATGAAATATTTTAGATAATAAAAGATTATGGGTAGATATAAAAGCCGATCCACCGAGTGTGTATGAAGAGGTGTATGAATGTAAATGAATCGAAAGTGTTTTGTCAGGACCGAGATAAATGTAGATCTTAGATCCGTGATCTCTACCTACCCTTTTAAAGAGAAAGGGGCGTAATTTGTATGTATGTATTAAAAAAGATTTAATTTTTTTCATAAACATATATACTCACGTCCTTACAACCTTATGGGGTGTACAGAAGCGCGGACACTAAACATATCTTCAATCAATTTCATAAGAAACAAAGTCGTGACGGCATTGAAAGTCAAAGTCAAATGTTTTTATTCAACATAAGTACAAACAGTGGCGATAGGTTGCTAGCCCATTGTACAACAGATTCCATTTACTACGAAATGAAAGAACGGCAGCTAGTTAGCATTCTTTTTACGTCCCATGCTAGAGATATGTCATATACCAGTGAATATTCGCCCTACAAAAAGAAACGCATTCACGACCATTAACCCTTGTAGGGTAGTCAGAGGTTCATGTGTGCATCTCCACACTTGCGAAGGTAGTAATTATATGGACACCTCGAACCCACGAGTTGACAGGATAGTCAGTACTCAATGTGACAGGTGGTAAGCCATGTCGCCATTTACAAGCACTAACTATTACCTGTTTGGGGAACAGGTAGGTTTCCTCACGATGTTTTCCCTCACCGTAGTATTTCGACGCATTTCGTAAATGTATTTTGATTACGAAATTGTACATAGCAATTCATTACACTTAATTTCCATTGGTACATGTTCAGCGGGATTTGAACCCTGTACCCACTGGTACAGAGTCAAGCACCAAACAACTGAGCTACGTCAAATTACTAATCGTTCGAATAGTCATTATTCTTACACATACATGTTTATATGCATGTCCTTTGCTAATCAGGGACGTAAAAAGAATGCTAACTAGCTGCCATTCTTATCAAAACGCCGTAGGAGGCGACTAAGGGACTAGGGGTCAATGGAATCTATTGGGCGATAAGATAGCAAACGGTCTCTAATATTCCATTTACATGCCATCATATTAATGGTAAAATTATATTATAAATTATATTTCCAAGGTTTTGTCCACCCCGAAACAGATTAAAGGACGTGAATGTATATGTATGTATTACTTAACAAAACTACAACAAATCAGTCAGTACAAAATATACCGCATACAATGTTCATTTAGTTCACCTTTGGTTCACAGATGTCGCTAGTTCGAGTAGTGAAAACGTAGTAGGAATTTATTGATCCAAACTGTTATGTTATATGTACATAACTGTGGTACAATTTTAATTATCATTTGTTACTATTTTTCCATCAACGGTGCGTCGAATACGACTTCATCGCGTTGTAGATTTTATATTTAATGGGGTGGACTGAACACCAATGATCAAAATAACTTTCTAAGATACTATACACGGTCACATCACTACATAGTATAAAACAAAGTCGCTTTCTCTGTCCCTATGTCCCTTTGTATGCTTAAATCTTTGAAACTACGCAACGGATTTTGATGCGGTTTTTTATTACATAGAGTGATTCAAGAGGAAGGTTTATATGTATAATAACATCCATCAAATAGTGGAGTAGGCTATATAATTTTATACCCGAGCGAAGCAGGAGCGGGTCGCTAGTACTTTATAATAAAGCATAGAAAATAGGTTAATTTGTGACAGGTTGCTAGTCTATCGCCCTATAGATTGCATTTACCCCTAGTCCCTTAGTTGCCTTTAACAACATAATGGAAAAAGACTTAAGAATGTGATAGTACTACATTAATATACATTCACGTCCTTTAATCCCTTGGGGTGGACAGAACCTCGGAGATATAATATTTCCTAGGTCATTTATTAGCAACTAGCGACCCGCTCCGGCTTCGCACGGGTATAAAATATATAGCCTACTCCACTATTTAATGGATGTTGTTATACATATAAACCTTCCTCTTGAATCACTCGATCTATTAAAAAAACCTCATCAAAATCCGTTGCGTAGTTTCAAAGATTTAAGCATACAAAGGGACATAGGGACAGATAAAGCGACTTTGTTTTATACTATGTAGTGATAATATTAGTGTTGGGATGTCATGATGGAACATTGGTGACAGGTTGCTAGCCCATCGCCCAATGTCATCATTGTTCCTCTACACCTTTAGTCGCCTCCTACGACAAGCCGCGAAGAACGGCAGCTAGTTAGCACTCTTTTTACGTCCCAGACTAGCACGAGACAACATATTATCGAAAGGTATATATTATATGGGTGAGGTGGAAGGGCAGTTACGTAGGGGCCGTCCCAATAAGACATGACAGTCATATACATAGATGACATATTGAAAAACAGTGACGTTAGAAGTAGTAATGACGACCTCCGTGGCGTGATCGGTTAGCCGCTGGAACGCTAATCGTGAGGTCCCGGGTTCGATTACCGGTGGAGGCAGAGTTAAGAACTACGCTTTTCTACTGCTTTCCAGCCTGGTCGTTGATTATATATGCTATATATGTATTTATCTATATATAATATGCATATATTTTTCAAAATATACGTTGACTAGTATCCTTAACACAAGTCTTAAATGTACTTACCAAGGGGCTCGTTTAATTGGGGTAATAATGTCCAATATTATTATATTTTTTATTTAATACCTATAACCGCCGAGTGTGTATGAGAAGATGTTTAAGTGTCAATGAAGCGAAAGTGGTTTGTCAGGATCGGGACAAATGGGAATCCGTAATCTCTGCCTCTCACTTAATGGAGATTGGGTGTGATGTTCTAATTATATATATTATGGGTAATAGTCAGTGCCTATATGTATACGGCGATACGGTTCACTACCTATCACGTTGGGTGCTGTCTATCTAGTGATACGCGGGCTTCGAATGACCAATACCTAACATGCCTTCGAAATTTCGGAGATGGGCACTCAAGCCTCTGACTACCCGCCATAATAAAAAAGGGAGTGTGTATACACAAGTCGTGAAGCGTATGTTATGATCTAATTATCCCGGTTTCATTATTATGAAGGACCGTATCAAAATTTGGGAAATTTAATTATGATATACTTTACGATGGATTCATTTAATGTTGTCCTCAATTGCACAATTTTTGCTCTCGTAATTCGTGATAACATAATCAAGGTCGCTTTTTAAATAATACATCACGCCATCTATACTGAAGATTGTGATGTATGTAGGCTAGCTACTCGCGGGATCAGTGACCGAGGGTAGGGCAAACATTTTGTTTTTGCATATATTTTTTTAATTCTTTAATATGCCATTTACCACTAAGGTTACCTCGGCTAAAGTACAAACACTGATGCCACGGCGTTTGAACTTCTTGTTATTCCATCGCCATGGTTACACCAACGCCGCCAGCCGCTACAACCAAAGAAAAACGAATTCGAAGCTCCAATTCTTCTCTTCCTTGTTCTTCGGTTCGTTCCAGTTGAGGATCCAAATCTTATCCCAAATCGAACATATTTAGCCAGTTTGGCATCACAATTGACTAAATATTCAGCCGAAAATAATTATTTGTATTTTCAACTTTCACAGAGCTGCTGACTTTGTTGATGAACCATAGACGACTGAAACATTAGAATTGAGTAGAGGATTTAGTAAATGATACATAAACATACGCTTGACGTTTCGTGTATACACACTCCCTTTTTCATTGTGGCGGGGTTGTCAGAAGTCCTGTCTAGGACGTAAAAAGAATGCTAACTAGCTGCCGTTCTTCCCAGCATGTAGTAGGAGGCGACTAAGGAACTAGGGGTGAATGGAATCTATTCGGGGATGCGCCGGCAATCTGTCACCAATGTTCCATATAACATGACAACCCCAATATTCATGCTAAATAATGACCTAGGCGATATTGTGTATTATCGACGATCTTCATGGAGCGATCGGTTAGACACCTGAACGCTAATTCGTGTGTTTCCGGGTTCGATTCCCGCTGGAGGCAGAGTTAAGAACTACGCTTTTCTACTTCTCTCCAGTCAGGTCGTCGATTATATATGCTATATATGTATTTGTATATATAATATGTATGCATTTCTTAAATATGCGTTGACTAGTACCCTTAACACAAGTCTTAAATGTACTTACCAAGGAACTAGTTCAATTGGTGTAATAATGTCAAAATATTATTATTATTGTGTTTGTTTGAATACGTTAGTTTGAGTGAGTAGAATTCAATCAAAATAAATCATTCGTTGTAATTAGGACAGTCTTTGGGGGCTTGAATTTGTACCAGTGGGTATAAGGTTTCAAACTTGGCATGTACCAATGGAAATTAAGTTAGCATCGTAAGGAAACCTACCTGTTCCCCGAACAAGTAATAGTTAGTTCTTGTAAATGGCGACATAGCTTACCACCTGTCACATTGAGTACTGACTATCTGCTCAACACGTGGGTTCGATGTGGCCATAGAATTACTACCGCCGCGATTGCAGAGATGGACACTCGAACCTCTGACTACCCTGCACAAGTAAAAGATCGTGAAAGTATTTGTTTAATACAAATATAAGATTCGATAGAACAAATATCCTATCGAACCAGGTCTAAAAATTCATTTACGTGATTTTTTGAACATGTATAACTCATAAGTAATACAATAATCAATATATAGATAAAAATCGATATCTGTAACTCGCGGTTCGCTGCTTGCTTATCACAAAATACTTCTACTGACATCTGTTTATTTAAGTGGAACGTTGTCACGACGAATGACAGATTAAGCATAACTACACATTACTACATAGTATAAAACAAAGTCGCTTTCTCTGTCCCTATGTCCCTTTGCTTGCTTAAATCTTTGATACTACGCAACGGATTTTAGATAGAGTGATTCAAGAGGAAGGTTTATATGTATAATAACATCCATTAAATAGTGGAGTAGTACTATATATTTTATACCCGTGCGAAGCCGGAGCGGCTAGCGACCCGCTATGTATATATTAACATCTTTAATATTTACATCCGTATCATAATGCCTTTATTATGTATATTAGTCAGGGAAAACATTGTGAAGAACCCTGCCTATTTCTCTAAATGGGCAATAGTCATTAATAACAGGCAAATAGTAATTATACAGAGTTTCTTGTTGGTTCTTCTCCGAGACAGGGCTTGCAAACTAACGTTGGAATTTTATTAACAGACAACCAGTGTCAGGCAAATGATTGACTTTCAATTAATGTATTGTACTAGTACTTATGTTGAATATAAACATTTAAGATTGAGTAACCTGTCTTGTTGGTTATAAATCAGATAAACATTGCTTTTCGAGAGTCCAAAGACCATTATAATGATTAGTTAATGGACACTCGACCTCTGACTACCTTGAAAGGTTGTGAATCCATATGTAGAGGTGACAGATTACTAGCCCATCGCCCAATAGATTCCACTTACCCTTGTCTCTTAATCGCTTTTAACATGCCAGAATGAACGGCAGCTAGTTTGCATCAGAGTTACAAAATTACGTAATTTTACCAAAAATCTCTGGTAAAATACGATAATATCCGGTCATTTATATATTTTACCGTAAAATTATCGGAATTTTCAACAAATAAGCGTAGTTTACGTAAGTTTCCTTTTTACCGAAAGTTACAGATTAAATTTTACGGGTTTACATCTGTAGTTAGCATTCTTTTTACGTGCCTGACTAGCACTGGTTTCAATCAGAGCCATCTATATTTATTCATGTGGAAATTTGTCTCAACTGTTGACATTCTTACATACAATGATCATGTTAATTGCTTTTACACGTGTCTGCGCTTATTTTGAACTTTTGAATACATACCTATTCATTCTTTCGGTTCACTACCTATCACGTTGGGTGCTGTCTATCTGGTGAAACGCGGGCTTCGAATGACCCATAAATAACATGCCTTCGAAATTACGGAGATAGGCATTCAAGCCTCTGACTACTCCGCCATAATAAAAAACGGAGTGTGTATACACAAGTCGTGAAGCGTATATATATATTTATATCATTCTTTCGGAGTGGACACAACCTAAAATACCACATAACATCTAACATGTTAGTTTTGAACATAAATATTAGGTTTGTGATGACAAATGGAACATTGGTGACAGATTGTAATCCCATCGCTCAATAGATTTCATTTATCCCTAGTTACTTAGTCGTCTCTTATGATATTCAGGGAAGAACGGCAGCTAGTTAGCATTATTTTTACGTCCCAGACGACCATGGGACAATACAACTAGCACGTGACAATACATAATACATACATACATACGCTTCACAACTTGTGTATACACACTCCCTTTTTTATTATGGCGGGGTAGTCAGAGGCTTGAATGCCCATCTCCGAAATTTCGAAGGCATGTTAAATATGGATCATTCGAAGCCCGCGTATCACTAGATAGACAGCACCCAACGTGATAGGAAGTGAACCGTATCGCCGTATATAATTACTGACTATTACCTATCCTGAGGGATAGGCAGGTTTCCTCACGATGTTTTACATAATACATCAAACAGATAAACCTATGGACGTAATATAACATACATACACAGCACGCCTGATTCCCTGTAGAGCGGTAGGAAACGAGATAACGGATTCCCATTTGTCCTCTTCATACACACTCGGTGGTTATATGTACTTTTGACGTCACCCTTTTTCAACATGGTGTCTATATTTCTATCATATGTCTTAATCGGCCGGCCTCTACGTAACCGCCCTTCCACTGCACCCACCCATATTCCTTTTATCAATCTGCTATAATTCATCCGCATAACACGTCCAAATCCTCGAAGCATGCCCTTATCTATCTAAGTCGCTACATCTTCTTTCAAACCGCAACCTTCCCTTATCACACTTTTTTTAATCCTATCATTCAATGTCACTCCTTTTTTCTCAGTGACCACTTTTCGACGGCATTGATTCTACTTTCACGCCAACCAGCACAGCCCTATAAATAGCCATACGTCCCTATCAGTACATAGTATAAAACAAAGTCGCTTTCTCTGTCCCTATGTCCATTTGTATGCTTAAATCTTTAAAACTACGCAATGGATTTTGATGCGGTTTTTTTGATAGATAGAGAGTGATTCAAGAGGAAGGTTTATATGTATAATAACATCCATTAAATAGCCAGAAGTGCGAAGCCGGAGCGGGTCGCTAGTTACGATATATAACTAATTTAAAAATTATTTATCTGCCATCAAGTAAATTTATGCACGAAATGTTTTATTATTTCAAAAGAAATAAATCACGATATTTCAAATTGAAACATGACATTTAATTATATTGTATTTTTTTTTCTATTTCCATAAATAATAATGTCATGCATATATTACTTTTCAGGTATATAAAGGGAATGATCAACATAATATGTTATTTCTAAGCTATTGCATCCTTCGAAATACACAAGTATAAAAATATTGTTATAAAATAACAAATAAAACTAAAAAATAACAATATGAAAGCGTCAATTGTTTTCATGCTGGCGATGATTTTCATAGGAATTTTCTACGAAACTGTAAGTAATATAATTTGTTCTTTGAGTGAATGCCCGCTATCACAAATGTGTCTAAATTCACGTCAATTAAAATTGTAATCAACATTTTAAAAGAGTTTTGAAATAAATGTGTATAAGTTCTTTGCGGCCTACCCCGTCCAACTCTACGTAGTGAAGAACAGAAGAGCATGTATGAGAACGTTGGGTATGAGTGAAGCAAGAGAGATTTGTCACCCGTTGCAGGTGGCGTAGTCTGTACCTATCACGTTGGGGACGTACAGGGGCCTTACTCCACTAATTAACTTTGACAGCCACACAACTACGTCACTACTGCGTCTCGGCTGTAAAATTGGCAGTCTGCTAAAATTTTGGGCTGTCATAGTTGTACCTCGACGCGTTACGACTGCGTTGTACTTCAGACGCAGAGATACTTCAGATGTAGTTCGATAGCGCTTCAGTGGCCTAAATAGTTTGACGGCCCCTGAAGTATTACAGTATCGATACTGAAGTAATATTGTGCCTTCAATGCATTAGTGGAGTAACGGTCCAGGTGTGTATGCTAGATGGACCGATGACCTGAAAAAGGTCGCTGGTAGTGGTTGGCTGAGGGCCACGAGTGATCGTGTTTAGCGCACCCTAGGGGAGGCCTACGTCCAGCAGTGGACTGACATAGGCTGATTGATAGATATATTGATTGAGGTGTGTGTGTGTATGTATGTTTTAAATGTATTTATATATTTCCAGGCATGTCTACCAAGTCTCAAAGGAGACTTAGAAGATGTATACCAACCTTTTAAAGTGGTCAAGGGTTTTAGCAAGCACAAATACTACAAGCTAAAACCTATAGCCAACTTCACTGTCGTGTATGAATGACTACGGTCTATCCTGTGAGAAATAAAGGAAAATTAAAATTGAATGTTTTTTTATTGTTCCGTGCTACTCTGGGATGTAAAAAGAATGCTAACTAAAGCGGCTGTAGCCCAGTGGGTAAGACCTCGGACTTCGTATGAGAAAAGTCCTAGGTTCGAATCCCGACTCTGGCATGTACCAATGAAAGAAATTTAAATATGTGTTTTTCATTTACGTATATAATTTACAGTCGCTAACGGTGAGGGAAAACATCGTGAGGAAACCTGCCTATTCCTCAGGATAGGTAATAGTCAGTGCCTATATACGGCGACACGGTTCACTACCTATCACGTTGGGTGCTGTGTGTCTAGTGATACGCGGGCTTTGAATGACCCAGACCTAACATGCCTTCGAAATTTTGGAGATGGGCATTCAAGCCTCTGACTACCCCGCCATAATAAAAAAGGGAGTGTGTATACACAAGTCGTGAAGCGTATGTATATGTATGTAACTAGCTGCCGTTATCCTATCGTAGGAGGTCATTGAGGATTAGGGGTAAATGGAATTTATTGGGTGATGGGCTAGCTACCTGTCACCAATGTTCCGTATAAAACAACATATACCCCAATATTCAAACTAAAAAGTGACTTAAAAGATATTATTATGCAGTTGTCTATGGTTCGTCAACAAACACAGCTCAGTGAAAGTTGAAAAACCAAATATTTATTTTTGGTAGGATATTTAGTCAATTGTGATGCCGAACTGGCTAAATATGTTCGCTTTGGTATAATATTTAGATCTTCAATTTGAAAAAACCATAGCCCAAGCAAAATAAGACATCGAAACTTCGTTATTCTTCGGTTGGCGGACAATCACGGTAAGCGAAAACATCGTACGTAAACCTACTAATTCCTAGGAACAGGTAATAGTCAGTGGATGTAATGGGGTTACCATTTGACACATTAGTCACTGACTATCTGGTCAACATAAGGGCTTAGGTGGCCATAGTCATAGTAATCACTAACTCCAGGTGGTCACTCGAAACTCTGACTACCCCGACAGTCTAAAAGGTCGTGAATGTGTTTATAAATACTACACACACAAACATACGCTTCATGGCTTATGTATAACACACTGCCTTTTCTATTGTGGTGGGATAGTCAGTCGCTTGATTTCGAAGTTCTCCCAAATTTTGAAGGTACGTTAGGTATGGGTCACTTGAAGCCCGTGCTTAACTATATAGACAGCACCCACCGTGATAGGCAGTAAACCAAATCGCCGTATATAGGCACTGGCTATTACCTATCCCGAGGGATAGGTAGGTAGGCAAGTTTGCTAACGATTTCCCTCACCGTAAGCGGCTATTCATTATGTACATAAATGGAAAGCGCAAATTTCATTCATTGGTACATACCAGACCCGAGTTTTGGACTTAGGACCTTTCTCATAAATAGTCAGAGGTACACAGCTACAGCCGCTTAAAAAAAATTTAAATACAAATAGGTACGTACAGTCAACGCTAAAAGTGCAGTCCCAGTAACTATTTATAAGGTTTACGTTTATAAGAACAAAAGACAATATTTTTCATTCCGAAGCACGCGAACGTTTAGTGGCCATGACAATGCATAGTGGCGCCAGTTTTAAAATGTAAAATATTCTCTTTTGTTCTTATAAACTTAAGCCTTATAAAAAGGTACTGGGACTGCACTTTTAGCGTTGACTGGACATAGTAGATATACGGGGTAGTCAGAGGTACGAGTGACTCTACTATCAGTCTTAAGAGCAATAAACTAACTATTCACTACATAGTATAAAACAAAGTCGCTTTCTCTGTCCCTATGTCCCTTTGTATGCTTAAATCTTTGAAACTACGCAACGGATTTTGATGCGATATATTTTTAATAGCTAGAGTGGTTCAAGAGAAAGGTTGATATGTATAATAACATCCATTAAATAGTGGAGTAGGCTATATATTTTATACCAGTGCGAAACCGGAGTGGGTCACTAGTATACTCTATTCTATCCGTCTTAAGAGCAATAAACTAACTAATCAAAAATAAATAAAGTATTATTATAAACTGCCTCCACTAGGAATAATAATAATATTTAGACACTATTACAGCAATTGAACTAGCCCCTTGATAAGTTCGTTTAAGACTTGTGTTCAGGGTACTAGTCAAGGTCTATTTAACAAATATATACTTATCATAAATATACATTTACATATATATATATAATCAACAACCAAACTGGAAAGCAGAAGAAAAGCGTATTTCTTAACTCTGCGTCCACCGGGAATCTTTGGTACCTCATGATTAGCGTTCAGGTGGTTAACCAATCGCGCCACGGTGGTCGTCTTAAACGTAATAGTAGAATTGAGTTCTTATAGTACTATTGCATTCATTACCTAATTGTTAATTGTATGTAGTTAGTATGTTTATGTACATGCTAGTCTGTGACGTAAAAAGAATAATAACTAGCTGCCATTCTTCCCGACATGTCGTAGGAGGCGACTAAGGGACTAGGGGTCAATAAGGGGCGATAAGCTAGCAACCTGTCACCAATGATCGATATAACATCACAACCCCAATATTCATGCTAAAAAGTAAACTTGTAGATATCATATCCAAGGTTCTGTCCACCCCAAAAGTGATTAGAGGACGTGAATGTATATGTATGTATGTATATTTTGGGACGTAAAAAGAATGCTAACTAGCTGCCGATCTTAACAGTGGTAGGGTATACGGAATAATATTTTAATATTTTTATCTATATTCTAAATATATTGCTAATTTTGATGAAAGGTTTTTCGGAACTTAATGTTCTATTTATCCTTATAAGCATAAAGGCTTGAGTATATGTATTTTTAAATATATTTATATTACTTTCCGTGTTAGTTAGGAATTTATTTAAAGGTATTTCAGAGTACTTGTATCTTAATTACTGTTTCATTTGACACATAAAAGTCTTAAATGTAAAACCAAGGGGCTAGTTCAATATTTTTTAACATACCAATGCTCAAACATACACGTTTTACTACAGAGGGGTAGGTAGAGATTCCGGACTCTTTTCTTTGCCATTTATATACTTCCTTCGCTTCATTTATATCCACACTCAGCGGTTATAGGTACCTTTTCAGTACATCATGAATTTGTTCCTTTATAACCTGTCCTAAAAGAAACCTTACCCACCGGGAATCGAACCTGAAACCTCATTCACGAAGCTTCAAGTGCGATGGCTATACAGACAACCAACCACCCAAAAAACCGAGATAAAGTAAACTAAAACAACTAAGTTATGAACTATGTCCACCTCCAACAGATCAGTTAGGTCAACATGTTAAACTGACCTACTGTCTATTGAATGGAACATTGAGCGCCATCTACCGTTAGTTCTGAGTATCAGATTTTGGGCTTGTGTAGGATGAGGTCTAAAAATAGAAGTGACCTTGTATATTTTTGTTGCATAGAAACTCTATGGTTTTGTAAAAATGTTGAGTTTTCTAATATTAGTTTATTTATCTATACGATACAGGATGGCTCATTCAAAACGGTCAGTATGGGAAAGTCTGAAACTATAAGATACGAAAATTTGTTCCTAGGAACCATGTCACCGATTTTGATAAACTGCATTCATACTTAATTTGAAGAAAAAAAACTGTATCCAGTTCGGGAATCTAACCCGATTGCTTTGAAAAAGTAAACTTGCACTTTTCACTTTTTCTTTTTAAATATCGATAAGCTGTAAATGTCTGTATGAAACATGAAGTCGAAAATGTATAAAATGCATTGTTTTGGCATACTTTAGTTTTACATAGCATGGGCCACTACTAAATATGACGATGTTAAAGGGACTTATAATTCTGTGTACTGTTTCGAGTTATAGCCGTGAATGTGTAATAATAGTCAATAGTCTTTTAATGGTCAAAACATTAGCATTGTTTTCAATTGTGTTTATGAAACTCATTGTTTGGTCTACCATCTCGGTATACACAAGTTGTGAAGCGTATGTTATGTATGTAGTGTGAACAGAAGAGCATGTAAGAAGGTTAATGGGTGTGAGTGAAGCAAGCGATTTGTCACCCGTTCCAGGTGGCCTAATAGTCTCTGTCTATCCACTTAGGGACGTACAGGCGTGAATATATGTATGTTAAATACTACCATGTAGTAAATTATGTGTGTATGTAAAATATGATGTTTGAGTAGTTTAATATTGCAATATAGAACTCTACTCAAGGATTTTATGTGATAGGTAACAAGGTATGATGTATGGTATGGTATGATATGATGTACATACATATCTATCTGTATGTATGTATGTATGTATGTATTTACAGTCAACGCTTAAGGGTCGAAGTAGAGAATTTTAAATATAGAGATGAATAGAAAATCATATAATACTCAACATTTAAGACAAAACTTCAACTCAAGGGCTAGAGTCAAAAAAATAGATTGAAAATCAGTTTGTGTTAGTTAATTACTTCAATTTATTGACCCCTAGTCTAGAAGAACGGCAGCTTGTTATTTAAAAGTATATTTAAGTATTCTTTGCATACAAAAGTATTGCTGCCTTGGCGATGACGTCATGGCATGATCTCATTCGTCCTCATTCTGTTTTATTGGTTGCCTAGCAACGTAGGTAGGGTCCTGGTTCTACTATTTGTAATTTATTAAATTAATTAGGTTTATGAGTATTATTTTATATGTATTAATTCGACGTAGCTCAGTTGTTTGGGCCTTGACTATGTATCTCGAGTGTAGAGGGTTCAAATACCGCTTGAGCAAGTACCAATGGAAATGAAGTTTAATGAATTTCTATGTACATTTTCGTCGAATACCACGGTGAGGAAAAACATCATGAGGAAACTTACCTGGTCCCCAAACAGGGCCCTTACTCCACTAATTAACTTTGACAGCCACTCAACTGCGTCGCCATAGCGATACTTCTGCGTCTCGGCCGTAAAAGTGGCACTCTGCTAATATTTTGACAGCCACACTTGTGCCTTAATATCGATATCTTCAGTGGCCACTCAAGTATGGAAATGTCAATAGTGGAGTACGAAATATAAGGATATTGAACTGACATTGACTGACGTTTGGTTAGTGGAGTAGCTTTTTTTGTACTTCAGACGCAGATGTAGTTCGGTAGCCCCTCAGTGGTCAAAATTTGTAAGTGGAGTAGTGCCACAATATCGATATTGAAGTAATATTGTGGCTAAAATGAATTAGTGAAGTAAGGGTAATAGTTAGTGCTTTTTAATGGCGACATTGTTAACTACCTGTCATTGACTATGTACTCATTGTCATTGAGTACATAGTCAACTAGATAGTCTGTACTTAATGTGAGTGTGAAAAAAGAAACGCCGAGTGTGAGTGTCAATGAAGCGAAAGTGGTTTGTCAGAATCGAAACTGATAGGGATCCGTCATCTCTGCCTGTAGACGGGTGTCTACAGGGAATCAGTTGTGACGCATATGTATGTTCTTAATAACCAATCTATACTATACTTAACCACCACCTAACACATGTTAATTGGGAACTTAAATCTGTAATCATCTGCCTTATTTTAAATATTGTACTAACGCTGTGATAAAGATAATCTCATAACAACATCTCTTGTTATATTTGTAGATAAGCCATTATGACTCATATCATCTTGTAAATAAGATCTTGAGTAAGATACTTGTATGTTGATTTTATTATGTAGCGTGTTGGGGCCTGGCGGAATAACAGCGCTAAGAAAAATATTCTATGACTCGAAATAGGTAATAGTCAGTATCTTTAAACTGTGACATGGTGTAGGACATTTGTTAACAGGTAAAAAGTGGATTTCGAAAACGTACTTGATGGACTCTTAAACTCTGACTACCCCGCAAGGGTTATACGGTGTATATATATCTTAGGGGGATATCGTACTCTAGATCAGACTATTGCCTATTCGTAAGGATACTGTAGTGTAGAGTAAAAATAAAACGCTAAAATATTTTTTTATTTTATTGATAAAATGAAACTAAATTTATACTTAGACAGCTAATAATTTGTTAAAATTCAACATTAAATATCGTTTTTATAATTCATAGGAGATAATATTATTCATAAATATATTTATTGAAATCATTAAAACAATTTATCATTTAATATAACATTAATCACACACACAATAAAATACTAAATTTAAATGAATAAAATAAATAACAATATAATAATTCATATTAATACTTTCTCAATTCCGACCTTAATGTTAGAAATATCCAAGGAGATATTATGTCTCCATGGCTCTATCTATACAGTGTTAAAATTAAACTATATCTTGTACTTAACTCGTTCGACACCGCGCCATTTTTCAGCGTCTTACTAGCGGAGCCGCCATACAAACGGTCATGAACACGCTAGGCGTGTCCGCGGCTCTGCCAATTAGAAAAAATGCTACGCGAAGTTTAATGTTTCTAAATACGTTAATAATACATTATGGTAGTTTATTTCCTTAGTTCTGTTTGTGCAACGAAAGAGACAAATAAGGTTGTGGCAACAGTATAGTGATTTTAAACCAGGGTAGGTGATTTTAACATTTCTGTGATACAATGTTTATTCTAAATTTAGATACGGCGACAAAAACGTGATAGGGAGACCTCCCTATTCTTTAGAAAATGTAATCAGTGCCTTTAAAGGCGACGAAAAACGCCACCAGTCTTGTTAGATACAGAATTGCAAGTAAAAAGTGGATTTCGTTTCTTTATCCGGTAAAATGTTAATAGTCATATATGTTATGTTATACTGATGAATGATAGTAGATTGACAAAAGGAATATATGTGGGTGAAGTGGAAGGGCGGTTACTTAAGGTCCGGCCTAATAACACATATGACAGTAAGATATCGTCTATCTGTTGAAAAAGGGTGACGTTAGAAGTACCTATAACCGCCCGAGTGTTAAAAGTGTATGAGTGTCAATGAAGCGAAAGTGGTTTATCAAGATCCAACCAACTGTATCTATATGAAAATGGGCGTGATCTGTTGTGTGTATGTATGATATGTTATGTTATCTAAGTATCTATCGAAAGAACATAGGATCGTTCATGTTGAGAGGTATAGTGTTGTTGTCTATTAAAGCCAAGGGTGTCGGAAATAGTAGGGGCATACTCAGATCTGTTAAGTCCTGAAACAAAAATTTTTATGTATTAACTTAAGCTCAACTTATTTACTTAACTAATAACTTATTTTATGCTCAAATTATTCGAGAAGCTATTGAGCTGAATCGGGGGTCTAAAATCTTTAGTAGAAGAATGGGTCGATCTATTCTGACAAAGTTGAAAACTTTAGAGGGCAAGACCGTCACCTCAGTTCCAGGGATTCTCGCCGAGTTTGAGAGCTTCTACGGCCATTTATACGCCTCGCATGAGTTACAAGTAAACAACCCAATAATTTTAGCTTTGCTAGTAATAAGTAAGTTAAGTAAACAGTATAATATTATAAATAGCGATTGTAATTAAATCAATTGTTCTTTTGACTTATAAATTTGTAATAGTTTAATGTTCGGATTGTAATAAATTAATAAATAATGATTTTTATTATTATTCACTTAACTCATGCTACGAAGCCACCTTTCGATATGAGGGACCCAAGAGCTGCATTAGTACGCCATTTCACACACGATCTCCAGAGTTAAATGGAATCTATTTGGCGATGAATTGGCAACCTGACAGCAATGTTCCATTATGACATCACAACCCCAATATCATACTATAACGTGATCTAGGAGATATTATTATCGTATATCAAGGTATTGTCCACCCCGAAAGATAATAGTTCCCCGAACAAGTAATAGTCACTTGTAAATGGCGACATGGCTTATCACCTGTCACATTGAGTACTGACTATCTGGTCAACACGTCAGTTCGAGGTGGCCATAGAATTACTACCTTCGCAATTGCGGAGATGGACACCTGAACCTCTGACTATCCCGCAAGGGTTGGTCGTTCTTTGACTATACATACCTCTTTAGGACTGGTATTAATATGACTTTCAGACTTGGCCGTCAATGGCTTGATGGTTTGTTCTGGTGGTTCGGGATTCGTGAACTGGATTGGGTCGAATTTATATTTTTCCGCTGAAATAAATTACGTAAGTTCCAATTTTTTTACATATAGGTAGGCAGGTAATATCTGTCTACCCCTAAATACATACATACATATAATATAGTATGTATCATCCATTTTTGTGTGGACAGAACCACGGAAACAAGAATATTACTAAAATAATATAATAAACATTATTACACCAATTGAACTAGCCCCTTGCTAAGTTCATTTAAGACTTGTGTTAAGGGTACTAGTCAACGTATATTTAACAAATAAATACTTTTTATACATGGATAAATACATATATAGCATATATAATCAACGACCACACTGTAGAAGCAGAAGAAAAGCGTAGTTCTTAACTCTACCTCCACCGGGAATCGAATACGGGACGGGACCTCACGATTAGCGTCGTGGTTAACCAATCTCGCCACGGAGGTATTTCTAATCATTATTAGCATTCATATTGTGAAGGCAAATTATATGTAACAATAATGATAGTTTACTTCTCTATATTCTAAAAGATTCTATTTACCCCTAGTCCCTTAGTCGCCTCCTACGACATGCCGGGAAGCGCAACATTCAAGGTGACGATCAATACAATCTACCAACTCCGTTAGGGAATAGGCGTGAATATATGTATGTTATGTTTGGAGACATTCTTCTCAAGGCGGGTGTAGCGTGAAGAACAGAAGAGCATGTAAGAAGGTTAATGGGTGTGAGTGAAGCAAGAGATTTGTCACCCGTTCCAGGTGGCCTAATAGTCTCTGCCTATCCCGTTGGGGACGCAGAGGCGTGAATATACGTAAGTAGTACAAAGTCATGTAGCAAAAGTGTCCTTGAATCTTATCTTCCTATACATACGAGTACATATACATTCACATCCCTTAACTCCTTTCGGAGTAGACAGAACCTCGGAGACACAATATCTCCTAAGTCACTTTTATCAAGAACATTCAATCGACGAGGTACCGATATTATTTGCAACATTAGTGACAGGTTGCTAGCCCATCGCCCAATAGATTCCATTTACCCCTAGTCCCTTTATTGACGACGACTTGATTGATTGAAGACCTCCGTGGCGCGATCGGTTAGACAACTAAACGCTAATCGTGAGGTCCCTGGTTCGATTCCCGGTGGAGGCAGAGTTAAGAACTACGCTTTACGCCCTTCCAGTCTGGTCGTTGATTATATATGCTATATATTTATTTATCTATATATAATATGTATACCAGTCGTCTATGGTGCGTCAACTAAGTCAGCAGCTCAGTGAAAGTTGAAAATACAAATAATTATTTTCGGCTGAATATTTAGTCAATTGTGCTGCCAAACTGGCTAAATATGTTTGCTTTGGGATAAGATTTGGATCCTCAACTGGAACGAATCGAAGAACAAGGAAGAAAGCAAGGAATTGGAGCATCGATTTCGTTTTTCTTCGGTTGTAGCGGCTGGCGGCGTTGTTGTAACCATGGCGATGAAATAACAAGAAGTTCAAACGCCGTGGCATCAGTGTTTGTGCTTCAGCCGACATAACCTTAGTGGTGAATGGCTTAGTAAAGAATTAAAAAAAAAACATAAAAAAAAAATGTATTCATTTAAATATACGTTGACTAGTACCCTTAACACAAGTCTAAAATGTACTTACCAAGGGGCTAGTTCTATTGGTGTAATAATGTCCAAAAATTATCATTATTATTATCTTTCTAACTACCCATAAATGATATACTCACGTGAACCGTTTTGCTTCAATGGGAAGGCATTCATACCATCAAGACTGATACCCGGTAGGAGCTGGTTAGAGATAAAGGATAAGGCCCTTTCGCTACACGGTATCACTGTTGATGTACCCTGAAAGAAATATTGGAAACATACTAAGTTACATTTCATTGCAATGGTAGAACACTGACTGTTCTGATATTTGTTAATTGCTTTTTATTGCATAAATTAGTTTTAAATTATGATTATTATTCAGTGTAACAATATTTTACACTTTAGTAATAATAATAGTTTTAATATTTTCCAATTTTTTATTATTATTCATAATAATAATAATTGTGCCTATCTCCGAAATTTCGGAGGCATGGATCACTCGAAGCTCGCGTTTTACTAGATGGACAGCACCCAACGTGATTGGTAGTGAATCGTATTATCATATATAGCCACTAGCTATTACCTATCTTGAGAGATAGGCAGGTTTCCTCACCGTTAGCGACTGTTCTCTATGCACGTAAATGAACAACATATTTAAATTACATTCATTGGAACATGCCAGAGTCGGGGTTCGAACCTAGAACCTTTGTCATAAGAAGTCCGAGGTCTTACCGACTGGGCTACAGCTGCTTTTCCCTTATATATTTTTCTTATTATAAATATCATTTTTTTTTCATCATCTATGGTTTATCAACAAAGTCAGTAGCTCAGTGAAAGTTGAAAATACAAATCTTTATTTTCGACAGAATATTTAGTCAATTGTGATGCCAAACTGGCTAAATATGTTCGCTTTGGGATAAGATTTGGATCCTCAACTGGAACGATCAGAAGAACAATGAAGAGAACAATTGGAGCTTCAACCTCGTTTTTCTTCGGTTGTAGCGGCGTTGGTGTAACCATGGCGACGGAATAACAAGTGCAAATGCGATGGCATCAGTGTTTGTACTTTTGCCGACATAACCTTAGTGGTGTAATAATAATTTTTACAGATTCTGTCCAACCTATAGAGATAAAAGGTGTATATACCTTGCTATAGGAAACTTTGCCGATGTCCAGCATTCGATGCGTGGCGATGTTGTTTTGCTCCAGAGTGGCCACGATTTGCGAGGGGTTGGGGTTCAAACCTGTCACCTAAGGGGTAAAAAATATAGTTAAAACTATGTATGTATAATGTAAATACATACAATACAAATATGTATTTTTAAGAGATTCGTGATTTTAATTCATTTTACAAGAAATCGGGACGTTTATTTTATATTTGTATATAATTTTATTTTATAAGTCTTAGACAAATGTATTTTATTTTATTACATTTGCAATTTTATTACAATTAAAAAGGATTTTGAATTCATAGAGTTCAATTCGCAGCTGGAAATTCTATGTGCATAATGAACAACAACATACAAATGAAATTAAAGAGAAAACGTAGTAAAGAAACCTGCCTATTATTTCAAATAGGTTTCATAGAACAACGTTTCAACGCAAGGTATATATGGTGTGACGTGCCTGTACTTGTTTATTGAATTATTTTGGTATACTGTATAACATTCAATGTTCCACTATGGCATCGCAACCCCACTATTCATGCTAATAAGTAACCTAAGAGATATCATATCTCCGATATTAGAGATCGCGCCACATACGGTGGCAGTTGGAGGCGTCGCCACAGTCGCGTAATTCAGTGTTACCAGTAAACACGCCAAAACTAGCACTCACTGTGCCATACGGCTCGAAACATTATAGGTTTCATTTGTAACGATCTTTGGTTGCAGAGCTATAAACTCAAATAAAACAAATTAATATATCAAAGTCAAAATATGTTTATTATACTATTTCAAACATGATTAATAATTAACGGGACTTATCCTTCTTATTATATATTACATATATTATGTGTTCCTTCACTCTGTCCGCAATAGACCGTTTAGTCTGTTCGACATAGGATTTCCCACAGCTGCAATCAATCTTATACACACCCTTATATCTTATATCATGAGTATAAATCGCGAATCTCTTAAAACTATTATTTCAAACATGGCACTGAGCATTGTCTTTACATATTTTTTACCGAGGTTAGATCAGCGGAGACCCTAGCTTGGAGAAGAACTAACAAGAAACTCCGGAAATCAATTTATTATAATCACCCTTAACAAACATAAAAATTACAAAGAGTGGGCAAAAAACACAACGCTGGTAATACTAAATTTACTTTTCATACAAAATAACACGCAATGGCGGAAACGTCAAATTTAGTTCCAAGTTTGGCTACTGCCACCGTATGTGGCGGGTACTCTATATTGCCGAGGTTCCGTCCATCCCAAAAGGCATTAAAGGACGAGAATGTATACATAAAAAGTAAATGAATCATTAACTTTGCTTACGCCTCTTTCCCCATTACATTTTATACCATACACCATATGAACTACATCCAATTTTACCCTACCTGTATAACATAAACAGTCTCGGGATGCTTGTTTCGGGCATGCACCTTGAGTTCTGACCGAAAGCGGAACCTTTTCGGGCAACGCGGACACAGCCACGTCCGATCCGAGACCCCTTGCAAATGACGCTGCGATCTGTATTGGGCGAACGTTGATATTGGCCTGGAAAACAAATATGTGAAATGTAATATAAAAAAGACAATAAGACAAACGCGTTCACGACCATTAACCCTTGTTGTCCATTTGCGCAATTACGAAGGTAGTAACTCTATGGCCACCTCGAACCCACGTGTTGACCAAGTCAGTACTCAATGTGACAGGTGGTAAGCCATGTCGCCATTTACAAGCACTAACTATTACCTGTTGGGGGAATAGATAGGTTTCCTCACGATAATAATAATAAATTTCATATAATTGCATATTATTGTTTATTCTAATGTGGAGGTGATATTGAAAGGAGAGTTAAGAAGGGAAATGCAGCGAGTGGTATGATGTCAGTTGGTGTCAGAACGGGCACGATTGGCTATTGATAAAAGGTACTGGGTTTGGCAGAAGTAATGTGGTAGAGATGAGGTCCCTCATGAAAACGTGTAATGTAAGATAATGTTTTATGGTACGGAATAGTGTGATTCGTGAACGTTGGTGACAAAAATAGAGAAAGGTATGTTAAGATGGTTTGGGCACAGAGCGGATGGATGAAAGGAGGGTTACAAAAGAAATATGTATATAGAGCCAAAGTGGAAGGTAGAGTTGGCTTAAGAACTTATACAGATCAAATTGAAGACATTCTTCTCAAGGCGGGTGTAGTGAAGAACAGAAGAGCATGCAAGAAGGTTAATGGGTGTGTTAAGCAAAGAAGATTTGTCACCCGTTCCAGGTGGCCTAATAGTCTCTGCCTATCACCTTGGGGACGTAGAGCCATTAATATATTATGTAGGTTGCTAGAACCCGCTCCGGCTTCGCACTTCTTGCTATTTAATGGATATTATTATACATATAAACCTTCCTCTTGAATCACTCTATCTATTAAAAAGACCGCATCAAAATCCGTTGCGTAGTTTCAAAGATTTAAGGATACAAAGGGACATAGGGACAGAGAAAGCGACTTTCTTCTATACCAGTGATGTGAGACCGGGTACATTTATTTCACCCGACGACGCTTCGATCCAGTTGCATAGGCCGTGGTCGCGGGAAGACATCATTTATATCTTTACTAATTTATCGTGATACGACCCAATCTCACATAGTAAATGAAATGAGTATAATTTGCGAGTGTTTAAAAATAACTATTTCCGATGGACTATTGCTAGGGATGGAGCCAACGCCTTTGTTTTGTATTGAAATTGTTAAGGTTCATTTCATATTGAATAGTCCTAAAATTTACTTATTAAATCAAAGTATTATTTTATGATTTAAGTTTTAGTGTTCTTTACTATGTAGTGATAGTGATGTATGATACTATAAGTTCATACATACTTGAAATAAAACACAGAGTCCAGATTCTGCTGGCACTTGGAGCAGGGCTGCTGAGGATTCTTCTGGAGTTGATCTGCATCATCGTTCACGTTGTACCGCTTGCAGGTGTCACAGAAGAACAGAGCTGGAAGGAACGTATACATTCACGTCTTTTAATCCCTTTTAGGGTGGACAGAATTTGGAGAAGTAAAGCCTTTATGGTTACTTTTATTCATATTGGAGTTGTGAAGGTATTGATAATAATATTTAGGACATTATTACACTAATTGAACTAGCCCCTTGCTTGTTAAGAATACTAGTCAACGTATATTTATCAAATATATAGATATTAAATATAGATAAATACAAATATAATATACATATATAATCAACAACCAGACTGGAAAGCAGAAGAAAAGCGCAGTTCTTAACTCTGCCTTCACCGGGAATCTTTGGGACCTCACGATTAGCATTCAGGTGGTCAACCAATCACGCCACGAAGGTCATCAATTCGGTCGGTATTGATATGGAAGATAGGTGTCTGCTTATCTATTGGTTCTATCACCCCTAAAAGACCAAAACATCGTGAATATAGATATACTTACAATTGGGTCTACTTTGTTGTTTGGGTGTGGTCTTCGTATGTTGACACGCCATATCTTTATCCACCTTGCTTTCTTCACAATCCTCAACTGGGGTACTGTGAAGTAATAATAATAATAAAAAGCGTTGGTAACGGTGAGGGAAAACATCGTGAGGAAACCTGCCTATCCCTCAGGATAGGTAATAGTCAGTGCCTATATACGGCAATACGGTTTACTACCTATCACGTTGGGTGCTGTCTATCTAGTGATACGCGGGCTTTGAATGACCCATACTTAACATGCCTTCGAAATCGGAAATGGGCATTCAAGCCTCTGACTACCCCGCCATTATAAAAAAGGGAGTGTGTATACACAAGTCGTGAAGCGTATGTTATGTTTATATAAAAAGCGTTTATTCACAGCCACAAAAACATACACAATACAAAAGTTTACAATTAAAACTTGGTTTACAAAAGGTTGCTGTTAGTGGTTGACTGAGGGCCACGAGTGATCGTGTTTTGTGGCGTTACCTTAGGGCCTACGTCCAGCAGTGGACTGACATAGGCTGATTGATTGATTAACAATTAAAACTTACAAACTAGGGGATAAAACATTTGCATGTTATTGTCGCAGCAAAAGGGTTCCAACTCAGCTGGGTATTGCGTTTGATAGCAAACGCAACGCTGGTCTTATGTCGGAACCATTGGAGAGTAAATAACATACATATTTACATATTTCAGTATTCATTCTAAACAGTGACCTAAGATATATTATCGTGTCACAAATTCTGTCCACCCCGAAAGGGATTGAAAGACGTATATGCATGCCAAGATAGTCAGAGCCTATTGATAGCTACCTGGAACCATCCTGATAAATCTCTCTTGCTACTATTTTAAATACCTAAAGCCTATGCCTATTATAAGAAAACAGGACTTATCGCGTATATTTTATAAACAAAGTATAACCTTTGCTACCCAACAAATCCAAATTATTGTAAAACTAATAACAATCAAGAACCTCTCAAAAAGTGAATACGTTTAGCTACAAGTTATAATGCTAACATCACCTAGGAGCTTCCTTGCAAATCCGGGAACTGGTTTCATCTTGTGACGTCTTCCCATGCACCTTCTTCCTGTGATACGCTACGCTCCAACTGTCAGTAGTAAGAAAGATTTGTACAAGAAGAATATATTTATGTATTGACAACTTACCTCAGTCGTGATTAACAACTAACGGGACTTATCGCCTAGGTTTTTACATAATAAAGTTACCTTTATTATTAGACGAAGAAATATGAAACGTCAGTCTGCCCGTGACTAAGGCTGCTGCAACGTAGCCGAAACGTCGGGTTAATGATAAAGGTAACTTTATTATATAAAAACTTACGCGATAAGTCCCGTTAGTTATTAATCATGAGTATAAATAGCGAATCTCTTAAAACTATCATTACCTCAGTCGACTAAAACTAATTTGTATATGAATCAATAGCTAGCTGCATTTCTCCAGCATGTAGAAAGAGACTAGACTAGAGGGTTGACGTAACGTATCACTAATGTTATATGTTAATCACATCACAACCTCAAGTCTTTATTTACCATAACCCGAACCAAGTAGTCAGAGGTTCACGTGACCGTCTCCGCTATTTTGGAGGTAATGATGCAATGACCATCTTGAACACCCGTGTTGACCAAGTCAGTACTCAATATGACAGGCGGTAAGCCATGTCGCTAATTACAAGGACTAACTATTACTTGTTCGGGGAACAGTTAGGTTTCCTCACGATGTTTTCCCTCACCTTAGTATTTGATGCATTTCGCAAATGTATTTTCATTACGAAAATGTGCATAGAAATTCATTAAACTTCATTTCCATTGGTACATGCTCAAGCGGGATTTGAACTCTGTACCCACTAATACAGAGTCAAGCCCCAAACAATTGAGCTACGACGATTTTTACGTGAATATATATATATATGTATGTTCCCTACCTGTTAGGAAACCGTGTACTGCATAGATTGCACATATATACGTTGTTGTCATTTGCATGCTTCATCCTTCGGTGCACTTGAAGGTATGTCCAGTGAAGGTAAGATCGGCCACAGTCCTTAAACGAAAATATGTACACATTTTAGTTAATATAAACAAACACATTAACGACCATTGCGAAGGTAATTCTATGGACACCTCGAACCCACGTGTTGACCAGATAGTCATAACTCAACGACAAATGAATGAAATTTAAATATGTTTTTTTATTATCATACGTAATTTACAGTCGCTATCAGTGATGGAAAACATCGTAAGGAGACCTGCCTACTCCTCTTGATAGGTAATAACCAGTGCCTTTATACGACGATACGTCAGTACCTATCACGTTGGGTGCTGTCTAGTGAAACGCGGGCTTCGAGTGACCCGTACCTAACATGGCTTCGAAATTTCGTTGCGCTCTCAAGCCTGTAACAACCTAGCCACAATAAAAAAGGGAGTGTATGTGAAGTAGTGAAGTGTATGTGATGCATTTCGTAAAAGTTTTTTTATTACGAAAATGTACATAGAAATTCATTAAACTTCATTTCCATTGGTACATGCTCAACCGGGATTAAACCCACTGATACAGAGAACCAAGCTCCAAACAACTGAGCTACGTCGAATTTCTGACTTCTTCGATATCGTCACTAATCCTATTGAACCCTAGTCCCTTAGTCGCCTCCTACGACATGCTGGGAAGAGTAGGAACTAATTAGCATTCTTTTTAATCCCGGTATACCAAAAGGCAGTTGCGTACATAAAACATACGCTTCACGACTTGTGTATACACACTCCCTTTTTTATTATGACGGGGTAGTCATAGGCCCGAATGCCCATCTCCGAAATTTCGAAGGCATGTTAGGTATGGTTTATTCGAAGCCCGCGTATCACTAGATAGACAGCACCCAACGTGATAGGTAGTGAACCGTATCGCCGTATATAGGCACTGACTATTACCTATCCTGAATGATAGGCAGGTTTCCTCACGATGTTTTCCCTAGCCGTTAGCGACTGTAAATTATGTACGTAAATGAAAAACACACATTTAAATTTCATTCATTGGTACATGCCAGAGTCGGGATTCGTACCTAGGACTTTTCTCATACGAAGTCCGAGGTCATACCCGCTGGGCTACAGCCGCAGATGCATGCACCTTATATACACTCGTCGATTATAATTTGACGACCTCCGTGGTGCGATCGGTTAGCCGCCGGAACGCTAATCGTGAGGTCCGAAAGATTCCCGGTGGAGGCAGAGTTAAGAACTACGCTTTTCTACTGCTTTCCAGTCTGGTCGTTGATTATATATGCTATATATGTATTTATCTATGTATAATATGTATATATTTCTTAAATATACGCTGACTTAACACAAGTCTTAAATGAACTTACCAAGGGGCTAGTTCAATTGGTGTAATAATGTCCAAATAAGTTAGCCATTACCTCGCACAGGAAGTGCTTGGCTACTGGGAAGCCCCCGTAGCCCAGAATCCCACTGGAAGTGGGTCCGGCCCTCTCGCCGTCTTGCTTGGGAGAATTCTTCGCGTCGCCTAAGGGACGCTTGTAGTAGCCATGGGTTGTTTTGTGGGTTGTACATCTGTTGGTATACGAGATTGTATATAATAAAGGTTGGTTATCAGTCGTCTATGGTGCGTCAACAAAGTCAGCAGCTAACTGTAAGTTGAAAATACAAATAATTATTTTCGGCTGAATATCTAGTCAGTTGCTATGCAATGCCAAATTGGCTAAATATTTTTGCTTTGGGATTATATTTGGATCCTCAACTGGAACGAACCGAAGAGCAAGGAAGAGAAGAATTGGAGCTACAGTTTCGTTTTTCTTCGGTTGTAGCGGCTGGCGGCGTTGGTGTTACCATGCCGATGGAATAACAAGAAGTTCAAACGCCGTGGCATCAGTGTTTGTACTTCAGCTGACATAACCTTAGTGGTGAATAACTTAATAAAGAATTACAAAAAAAAAGGTTGGTTATATGTATATGTCACCGAAAAATAACAAGAACCGTGAGTTTAAATGGAGTTCCGGTATTGCTTATTTATTACATTACGTGTGAGTTTAGTCAGATTATAAATTAATGAAAATATGGACGTATAATAATACAATTTATCGTTTAGAATCTTTAAAAAAATTATAAATTTCCTAGGAAAATTAAAAAAATAAGGATTTTATTTTACGGTGACATTTACATTATAAATCACTACATAGTATAAAACATACATACATATATATATATATATATACATATACATAGAAACACATATACATACACCCACGTCCTTTAATCCCGTTCGGGATGTACAAAATACATACAGTCATCACTGCATAGTATAAAACAAAGTCGCTTTCTCTGTCCCTTTGTCCCTTTGTATGCATAAATCTTTGAAACTACGCAACGGATTTTGATGCGGTTTTTTTAATAGATAGAGTGATTCAAGAGGAAGGTTTATACGTATAATAGCATCCATTAAATAACCAGAAATGCGAAGCCGGAGTGGGTGGCTAGTGTGTATACATATACAAGCTCACGCGCTCTCAATGTGCTAAATGAGGTCACTGGGAACATAAATTTGTTCTCGGATTCTTTGTGTGAATTTACTCACGTGAATTTGATTCTATTTACCCATAGTTCCTAGCCCTACGACATACCGGGAAGAACGGCAGCTAGTTATCATTCTTTTTACATCGCAGTCTAGCACGGGATGTATGGATATATTTACCTGGAATACGTAGCGAAAGCAACCTTGCAAATGTGGCAGGTAAAGGGATTTTTGACCCCTTTATGAATCTGTCTGTGCTGGTTTAGACCTTCTTCTATGTAGAACACTCTATAAACAGAAATATATAATATAATAGGAAAACTATAATAGGGAATCTATTCACTACAATATATACACAACAAAAGACAAATTGTATAATAAGAACTTTAGTGCTTATTAACATACATATTATGTCAATGTCCGTGGCGCGATTGGTTAAGCACCTGAACGCTAATCGTGAGGTCTCAAAGATATTTATAGATCTCTAATCCCTTAGTTCCTCTTATATACTCACATTGTGATTCTACGGGGTTGACAGAACATTGAAAACATTACCTTAAAATAAATTTTACAGTAATATTTGAGTTCTAATGATATTACTTGAAAATAATTGTATTAGTTTTCAGCCCATAGCCCAATAGATTCCATTTACCCCTAGTCCTTTATATCCCTGATTCCATTCCCGGTGGAGGCAGAGTTAAGAACTACGCCTTTCTTCTGCTGTCCAGTCTGGTCCTTGATTATATATGCTATCTATGTATTATAAGTATAAATTACTTAAATATACTTTAACACAAGCCTTAAATTTACCTACAAGTGGCTAGTTCAATTCGTCAAATAGCGTCCTAATATATACCGGCAATAATCTACTACAAACACATAAGTCAATAACTGTCCCGAGTTAGTCAAAGGCTTAAAAACAGCATGTAAACACAAGTCATAAAGCATTATTATGTTATATAATGTTAGCCTAATTTGTTGATTAGTAAGGATTGTATAAGTAATTGTATAACTAATAATGCTAAGTACATATATTACTTTGAAGCCTCATGTTAAAATTATTATCTAAGTTAGATGTTGATTATGTAGTCTCATCTCAAATAAATTCATGCGAAGACTGACCACCAGTGCCATCTGTTGTGGCTCGGAAACGAGTCAGAACAGCCGATCCGAACGTGCGAAGTAGTCGTTTGCTAAACGTATCTTGCATTTTTAATAATCAGAATAGCTTCGTCATCGACTTTCGACAAAACTTGTGGCTCAGGCGGAGGATTGGCGTTGTGGGCTTTGGCCTGCAACATATGCTGAGCCTGGGCCCTTTCACACTGACAGTGCAGTATCTTGTATATATATTGTAATAAATGTAATGTAATGTAACTGTTTTTTTGTGAATAATTTTTTTTTCTATTCTATTCTATTCAAAACCCTAAAACCCTGAGTTTGGCGTTCTCTTTTAATAAGTGTATCAGTAAACCCGTACTTACTCCTCACAGTATTCGCAGCGAAATGCCTTCTCGATTTCCACTACGGCCATCAGGATTCTTGTATCCGGAGGCAGTTGGGCTAGCATCTGTTCAGCTAACTCGTCTTCCACCTGCCAACGGAGTTTTCTTCTGGGGACTAAACCTGGTGACAAAGTGGACTTTATTTGTTTCGACCTCTAGAGCGCCACACACAGAGAGAAACCTAAGTAAAACATCTGTGGTAAAACTAAGTTGCAATTAGTTCAAACATAATTACCACAGATGACGCCAGCAAATATAAAATAATAATTACGCAAATCAATTTCCTAGAACGCGCAATTGAAATATCTAACGGAAACAAGATAGATACAAATTTCCAACTCAGGCCATTAGCCTGGACGAACACCTGACCAGGTAGGAAGCTTCCTCTTTTCCTGTAGGACACAGTGGATCCTACACATTTAATTAATCCCTTTTTCCGACAGAACCTTGGAGATATAATATCTCCTAGGTCACTTTAAGCATTAATATTGGCATAGTGATGTTATATGGAACATCGAACCAAATATAAAGAGGACCTGGCGAAAGGCGCGGTCCCCGTTACGCAGTGCGGAGTCCGAATGGCGTGTTTTAACTGGTGCGGAGGCTAAAAATGTGTAGTAGAAAGAGGATACCTTTGTTTTGTCTCACAAAATGCCGTGTTTTAATTGGTTGCAATATCTCCCCTCCTTCCCGCGTACCTCGTTTCACCCCGCGTAATGCCTCGCTAGTTTCCATACAAATATTGTGTAAGGCCCACTCCTCTTATTAATTACTCCATGTATGGAACATTGGCGACAGGTTGCTATCCTATCGCCCAACAGATTCCATTGACCCCTTCTCCCTTAGTCTGCAACGACATGCCGGGAAGAACGGCAGCTAGTTAGCATTCTTTTTACGTCCCAGATTAGTAAGGAAAAGTTATTAATATAGATATATATACCCTTACGAGAGCTGTCGTCCGGTGTTCTGACAACCCCACTGCTAGGCGACAGCTGTATTTCCTTAGTCTCTTCTTTCATTAACGCCTCTAGGCACGCTGGAGAGGACTTGGCGTGTTCCTGTTTGCAATTAACACGTATACATTCACGTCCTTTATTCTCTTTCGAGGACAGAACCTTGGTGAGATAAGTATCTCTTAGGTCACTTTATAGCATGATTATTTGGGTTGTGATGTCATATGGAACGTGTTGACAGCTTGCTAGCAATAGATTCCATTGACCCTTGTTCCTTAGTCACCCCCTAAGTCATGTCTTAAGTCATGCCGGGAAAAATGCCACCTAAATAGCATTCTTTTTACGTCCTAGCACAGAAATTGTTATTTTAAATTGTCAGTAAAGAGTTTTATTCTTAGATACTCAACACTTGATACTCTATAATCTATAACTCATTTCCTTATTTGGATATTATATTAATGTTAAATACTTATTGTACAATATATTTGTTATTTCATATAATTGTGTCAATATGGGACGCTAATATTATATATAATTGAGATATAATATACGTAAGGGCTGATTCAATAAGACATATGACGGTCAGATAGACGTTATATTGAAAAAAGGTGACGTTAGGTGTACCTATAACCGCCGAGAGTGTATGAGAGGATGTATGAATATCAATGAAGCGAAAGTGGTCTGTCAGGATCGGGACAAATGGGGATCCGTGATCTCTGCCTTCCCCTCTTTTTCAGGTCTTTTTCAGGTTTCAGGCCTGATGTGTATGCATGTGTGTATTTCTTAAATATACATCGACTAATACCCTTAACACAAGTCTTAAATGTACTTAGCAAGGGACTAGTTCAATTTGTGTAAAAAGTGTCCCATATTATTATTTATTATACTTGATACTTATGCAATTTCAATTGTGAAATGTGTCACTTTTGGCCATCCACTACCAACTTCACAGATCCGACATTGAACTAACGCATTAGTAGACTTGGGCCCTACCACCGATCCCTTTAACCCGTTACCTGCGCGTGCTGCGCGTCCTTGAAGGCGGCGAGGCAGCGGTGGCATGCCAGCACGTGCTTGGGCGACAACTCCTCTTCGTGCGCGCGGAGATGCATGCGGAGCCTCGACCGCCGCGTCAGCTGCTTCATGCAGATGTGGCACTTGAAGGGTTTCGTCTGCAATGTAACATGAAAATGAAAATATCTTTATTGTAAAACACAATTTGTCACAGCATTTGAAGCCCTTGCTCTTAAACTAGGGTAACCTGTATGTCAAGAGCAAAATACATACATATATTCATGCCTCTACGTCACTTACGGGATAGGGGAGAGGGGGAAGGGATCGATCGCCACCTGGCATATCTCCCTTGCATCACTCAGAACCATTAACCTTCTCATACATGCTGTTCTGTTCTTCACGCTTTTCATACACTGAGTAAATGTATTCACACTACGTACCGCCTTGAGAAGAATGTGTCCAATTTGATCTGTATAAGTTCTACACAGCCTACCTCGTCCAATTCGACCTTCCACTTTGGCTGGCTTTATAAATTCCTTTCGTAACCCTCCCCTTCCATCCATTCGCTCTGTGCCCAAAGCACCTTAATACCTATACCTTTCTCTATTTTCGTCACATCTTCTCTCTTAAGCACAAGATTAACGAATTAAGTTATTCTGTACCCAGTAATACCATCTTTCATTACATATTTTCCTGAGTGATTTTTATGTAGTTAATAAACTAGTTTCTCAGTTTCTTTCTTCCTCATACACACTCGGCGGTTATATATATAGCTACTCCCAAGCCTTTTCCAATAAGTCCTCTATAATCAAACCTACTTACCTGTAAATGGGTGACAGCGTGCTCGTCCAACGTCTGTTTATCGAGGAACCGTTTGCCACAGGTGGGACACACGTAGCGTCGAGTGTCGGTGTGTATGCGACTGTGTTTGGTCAGGTTAGCCCTGGAATTGAGAGAGGAAAATTCCTTTCATACATATATTTTATTTCATCAACACTTGTACAATAATAATTGTACTAAGGGTATCTGAGGGAATATTGTGGCTCTTAACGTTAGAGATTGAGAAATAGGACTAGTCCGGAGGCCTTAGTCCACTAATGATTTTTCCTAAATATCAGTTCAATATCAGTTCAGTAATGTGTGAAGTTTGTAATGACCAAAACTGACAAATTAGGCCATTTTTTAAGCGAAAATGAACATTTTTACCGATTTAAATGGTGAAATTTGACACTATTACTGATTTGATATTGAACTACGTTTAAGTTGAAAGTTAGCTGCCGTTCTACCCGACATGTCGTAGGAGGCGACTAAGGCACTAGAGGTATTTGGGCGATAGGCGAGCAACCTGTCACTAATATTCCATATGACATCTAAACCCTATACATCCTAATAAAAGCCCAAGTAGATGTTTGCATGTTTCCAAGGTTACGCAACCCCGAAAGAGATTAAAGGACGTGAATTTACATGTACGATAATATAATAAAATGAGAACAAAAGTATGCTTATTCAGAATAAATACAACACTGTTTACAACTACTTTATACTACGGTGAGGGTAAACATCGTGAGGAAACTACCTGTTCCCCGAACAGATATAGTTAGTGCTTGTAAAAGGCGACATGGCTTGCCACCTGTCAATTTGAGTACTGACTATCTGGTCAACACGTGGGTTCGAGGTGTCCATAGAATTACTACCTTCGCAATCGCGGAGATGGACACCTGACCCTCTGACTACAAGGGTTAATGGTCGTGTCTTTTTTGTCAGAATAAGTTGTATCTCACTTGAGGTAGAAGCTTTTCTCGCAACCCGGGACCGCGCACTGCCATTTC